>MU399495.1:1621997-1786032 GCA_022578845.1 Hypoxylon cercidicola | reverse complement strand
GTGCGTTTTGTTTTACTATCTGCCCGAGCGTTTGTGTCTATATTTTTTTTTTTACCCCCCCCCCCCACCCACAACCCCCCCCCCCCCCCCCCCCCCCCCCCCAAACCAAAGTATACGACCAATCGTAAACATGCTGGGTATCAAGATAGGCTATACGGCGGCTCCTATCGCAGATGCAAGATCATAGAATCGGGCTCCTCTACAATCTTCCGCACGACATCGGCGGCGCGTGCCATGGTCGCGCCGTCGATGACCCGGTGGTCGGCACTCCAGCTAAAGTGGCAGACGTGCTTCTTAACGACCTTATCTTGGTCGTCGAAAGCGGGGACGGCACGGACACGGCCGATCCCGAGGATGGCAACCTCACGCTCAACGATGACGGGCGAGACATAGGTGCCGCCCACGTTACCGATGTTGGACACGGTAATAGTCCCGCCGCTCAAGTCCTGCGGCGACAGTTTGCCGGTCGCCGCCGCGGCCTGCAGCCGGGCCAGTTCGGCGGCGACGGAGAGCACGCTCCGCGCGCCCACATTCTTGACGACCGGCACGAGCAGGCCCGCGGGCGTGTCCATGGCCACGCCGATGTTGTGCTGGCTGCGGTGGACCAGCGCCGGTTTCGACGTCTGCTCGTCCACGTCGACGCGCGCGTTCAGTATCGGGTACTGTGCCAGTGATATGGAGACGGCCTTGACGATAAAGGGTAAGTAGGTCAGTTTCGATATCTCTCCCTCCTTGGCCGCCTGCGCAACCACCTTGTTCAAGCGACGGCGTAGCTCGTACAATTGCGAGAAATCGATCTCGTCGGCGTAGAGAAAATGCGGTATGCTCAAAGACCGAGTCATGGTTTTAAACATTTGTTGTTGCATATTTGATAGTTGGACAGTGGTCTCGACTTGTCTGTCCGTATCTGATGGTGTTGTGGTGGGGAAAAGACTCGCGGGTTGAGCGGGCTGGCTCGGTGAATCTCTCATTTCGACAAACTTATATATATCTTCCTTCAGCACTCTGCCATCCCTCCCAGTTCCGTCGATTTCCATTATGTCTACGTTGAGTTCCTTGGATAGATGCCGGACTGCGGGTGTTGCTAGTGATGCATGCTTGCCCTTCTTCACCGGAGGTGGTTGGGATTTGGGCTCTTCTTGGATAGGAGACGGTGTTGCCTTATCTCCAGAGCCTTGTTCTTTTGGAGGGTTACTCAATGAATCCTTGTTCAACGGTTCCGAAACCCCCTCTGTAGCGGGTTCGTTGGCGGTGAGGGCATTCAACTCTTCCTGGCTTGCGCCACCTTGTATGTCGATATCCACGAACGGCTTGCCAACTTTTGCCATTTCACCTGCCTCATAGTGCAGCTTCTTCACGACGCCAGAAAATCGACTTGTAATCTCGACAGAGGCCTTATCGCTTTGGACCTCGCACAAAGGCGAGAACTCCTCGACTCGCGCATTGGGTTCGACAAACCATTGTATGATTTCGCATTCGACGATGCCTACAAAAGTATTAGTATTAGATACGCGGACAGAGATTGAAACATCAGTATAAGAAGAATTGATCTTTACCCTCGCCAATATCAGCTAGCAAGACAGGTTTTACCACCTGTAGATTTCTGGTCGACTGGAAACTCCTGGCGAGAGCAACGCGAACTTGGGACTCGGCGGTTCGGTTTAGACCTTGGCAGATACGCCATTGCCGACGAATTGCGCGGGAACTACGGAGAAACATTATATATAATCGCAGATCTACCTGAATGAGATACCGAACGAACACATTTTGTAATACGCCAGAAAAGCATGAACACACAAGAGAACCAGTTTGCGAGAGAGGGGAGCCGGACTAACAAATGCTGACCTTTAGACCTTTAGCTGGCATCCCGCCTTCCACAGACAATTTAACGCTTAATCCTCCACAGTAGGCCGTCGCTATCCGGAATCTGGGGAAGCCGACAGTGGCCGCTGCCTAGGGTCTAGCTCTACCCCACTAATTGGATAACCATGTCCACAACCATGTCATCGGGATCCATCGAAGGGATCTCACTGGTTGTTCAGTGCCATCGTGAGATTTTCTGCTTGATTGCCAACCAAACAAACGAGAAACGCAAATACAACCTTTGAAAGGATGATATCAAATATTTCCCATCTACTCAGCCCTCAAGGTCCTTGTAAAGGTTCTGCGTGTATGGAACACACAATCGTGTCCCACGTGATGAGAATTGAAGACATCAAACAGCTGAAACTCCGCTGGATTGCTCCTCCAGTAGGCCCGGCTTTGAAAGTGAAGGGCTCCGGAAAGTACCTCCTAGTCTTCGTTATGGCGGAACGAATAAATGTTGACACCGATTTGGGTACCCGGGGCACAACATGACGACGTGCTCGCTGCTGGAGTCGGTTTCAACCTGTTCTCACCACAATGCGTCTAACGATGGGGATCAATACATGCCTCTAGTGTATCCATTTGCTTCGTATGATGTGATTATGCTTATAAAGAGACTATCTCTTACATCATGTCATTTGCGAAACTTTGTTTAAGCTATATATGCAATTGGCCGATTTTAAAGTGATCTCGGGAGCTACCCGCGTAGGTGAGACGGAAACTGGATAAGTGACGCAGTTTTAGCTTATTAACTTAAGACGATTTTTTATTTTATTTTTACGACGACGTACTACATCCGCCCAATGCAAATTCAACGTCAGCCCTATGGACTTCTAATATGTCAATGTGTCAATAGTACACACGCGCCCGAAGTATGTCGTTCGCTCGTAGACCTAGGCTTCTATGCCTGGTCTGCCAATTGAGAGCTTTCAGTACATCCTACCGTCTTCTAGCAGAGCAAGGTCCGGCAGCAGCAAAGGCCTCTACGAATAAGTCAGCAACTAACGCAAAAGCGAACGCAACAACGACAACAACGAATGCGCCGAAGCCACCAAAGATCGTCGCTCCATCACCACTCGAAGATGCGCCTAGAGCATATGGAAAACGAGTCGAACAGTTCACGCCCAAGCCGCTGAGCCGGCCGATAGGCATGCCGCTACCACCGCGGCCGGGCGAGAATACAGGCATCGACTTCCGGACGTTGAAGGAGCGCCGCGACGACTTCGTTGACTACGATAAACATCTGAAGAGGCGGGAAGAACTGTACGATCCAAGCGCCCCAATCTAGTCGCAATATTAGAGGAGGGACTATAGAGAAGCTAACCTACGTGCCCGCTGTCTTACAGGAAGAGCAAGATGTCGCGCCCCTACTTCCGCGACTGGGGCAACCTGCAATTCCACAAGGGCAAGACCTTCATTGCGCCGCCGCGCCCCTTTAAGCGTGACCTCTCGCTCTTCTTCCCAAATATGTACGGCCAGACGCTACTAAAGAGCGACCGAACCCCCCACGACACAACGCCCGCATTGCAGGGCAAGGTCTCGGTCGTCAGCGTCTTCAGCAGCATGTGGGCTGAGAACCAGGCCAAGTCTTTCGTGTCCAAGGAGAGCAATCCGGAACTAGAGAGCGTCCTGGAGCAGTATAAGGATGTAGCCCAGCGTGTCTGGATCAATATTGAGGAGAACACTTTAAAGGCGTGGCTGATCAAGATGTTCACAGGCGGCATTAGGAAGCAGATCGGGGAGCCGAATTGGGACCGGTATTTCGTCGTGCGTAAGGGTATCTCAGATGATATTCGAGAGAATATCGGCCTTCTGAATAGCAGCGTCGGCTACGTATACCTCGTCGACAGCGAGTGTAGGATACGATGGGCCGGCAGTGGTCCGAGCGAAGATCACGAACGAGAAGGGTTGGTCAGGGCTGTTCAACGACTCGTGGAGGAGACGCCGAAGAAAAGCTGAAATCAAGTACAACCATGTGAAATAATTGAATGATACCCACTCCTCTTAGAGATATTTCGGTCGCGATTTCCGAGTTATTGAGAAAATCTAGTATTGTCATTTTGTTTTGACCGCCTGCATGCGACTAAGACCAACTCTTGACATATCTCTTTCTGCCCGTAATATACAGCCTCCTGGAAAGCCTCCCAACCGGAACGCCATGCAGGATAGTATGATGCAACTCAAAGTCCAAGGTATATCCATCCCAATCCAGAATTATGACACGTACAGTTGTTCTCCTATGACCACCGTCTACAAGAAGAACCAAAAGAGCACGAAGCAGAATGCGATGAAGCTGCCCATGATGATGCTGTCTCGTCGTTTCCGTGCTGAGATCTTCCCGATTATGGTATTTAGGCCGGGCACCTGGCTCGCGGCTAGGGTAATCCTCCGATTGATGCTGGCAAGGGTTTCCCGCTGCGCGATGAAGCTCTCGTTCGTCGCGTACGCTTGGCTGAGGACACTGTCTATCATGCCGTGGCTGTTATCGATGCGGTTCCGCTCGTCTAGCATGTACTCGGCCTCGGCGGCTTCGGGGTTGCTCGCTCGGTACGACTGGATGTCATCTCGGACGTTTGACAGTAGGTTCGCGCGGTTCCTTGCATCCTGCAGGTTCGACCGTAGTCGCACGAGATCGCGCCTATGCTCGGCAAGCTTCTCGCGCAGGAGGGAGAGGTTGTTCTGCTTCAGCGCCGAGGACGTAAGGCTTGCTTCCGAGTCTAGCAGCCGCGCTAGCTGGCCGACCACGCTGTCTCTTTTCTCGAGTATCTCCTCCAGCTTCGACTCTGTCTCCTGTTCTTCTTTGCTCGGCTTCGCCGGAATATTAGAGACGGTGGAGAATTGCGAATAGGTATGGAATAGTGCCTCCGTCTGCGAGTTACGAGGTTAGCACCAGATTGTTCTTCCTTGCATGACCGTCATGCGTGTTACCTGAGACTCTAAGCTCCGAGCCTGCTGGCGCAGCTGGGCCCAACCTTGGTTTCCTGTCGGCGCCGCCATGTCGGAGTCCAGCAATTGAAAACTAGGTGTAAAGACGACTCTCAGTGGCTACTAGTCATCCCCAAAGTAAATCGTGATAGCTTGCGCAACGGCAGTCGTTAAGGGTTCAGGGCGGGTGTCCCATGTAAGTGGCTCGTTGAATAGGATAGGTTAACAGGAATGGCTGATTTTTGCCTCCTGGAAAAATAATTATCGATCTGGCGGCTTTTTGGATTTGTCTCGTACAAAGATTAAATGACAAGAAGCTGAAGATGAATACGGAGATATCACGTTGATTGATGAATGTGACGGGGCTTTGATGCTTGATGCTTGATGCTTCTTCCTTACTTGGCATTTAGTACTTCGTACGTAAGGTACCATTCAAGATGCAGGTACCTTCGATAAATGAATACCTAACGGAGCTAAAGTGGCTTCAACTTCCGACGTTAATTAAGGAGGCTTAGGTAGCCCCCACTTCGTGTGGCTGTAAGTTCTCGTCTAGACTAAATTCTGATCACATGACCAAACTTTTCAGCCCACAACCCTATTATGAGGAAATCAATTCTTTGAGTTGACTACCAAAAAAAATCTAGGCGGAAATTCACGACAACACGACAACCTCGAAAATACCACCCGGATACCTTTTTCGCCCCGACCAACAACCATCAACATGGTAAGTCGACGGCATTCAATTGCGACGGCTGCGCGCACTCGATATCCAAAATTTGACGATGCTGATTTCTCTGTTCCCTAGTCGACTGCCAAGGTTAAGACTGGTCAGCTCTGGACTAAGAGCAAAGAGGACCTTCTTAAGACGTTGGGTGAGCTCAAGACCGAGTTAGGCCAGCTTCGCATCCAGAAGGTCGTCTCCTCCGGCAGCAAGCTCAACAAGATGTACGTTCCTCCAAATGCATTCAATTCTATACATACCCCCACCAATCCACTGCACGGGTTTCCTCGATATTTACGGCCCCCGCAAGATGTGGAACAACGATTGGGAACAAACGACAAACTAACCGTCGAGTAGCCACGACCTGCGAAAGTCCATCGCCCGCGTCCTCACCATCGTCAACCTGAAGCAACGATCACAGCTGCGCTTGTTCTACAAGAACAAGAAGTACCTCCCTCTGGACCTCCGACCGAAGCAGACTCGTGCCATCCGTCGCCGCCTGTCACCCGAAGAGAAGTCCATAGTCCTCGAGAAGACGAAGAAGCGCGCTTCGCATTTCCCGCAGCGCAAGTACGCCGTCAAGGTACGCTAATGCAACCCATATTCCCAAACTGTAACATACATCTGGGAACTTCAAGTCAAGGGAGAGCATTAAACTAATAAGGAGTCCCCTTCAGGCTGCTTAAGTGATAGGTTCGGCTGCAGTTAAGGGGAACGGAGACGCTTATTTCGGTGGTAGACGGGCGTCGTTGGTCATTCCAAAAAAATTAAGGAATCCTGATATTTGCATGGCATCACACGGCTTTTTCGGTTCATAGGTGTTTACGAGGTCCACACTTTGCAGTCAATGTCGCTGCCCAATGCAAAAAGACTTGCCTTCGGGCACTGAACAAACCCTTTCCGACGTCTTCGCTCGTACCTCGTGATTTGCTAATTTGAACAGTGGATGTTTTGACGTTCCACACCATGAGCCAGATAGCCTAGCTTTTCAATTTAGTCCGATTTTGCTAGATGTGAGCAGGCCGTCTAAGACGTCGAATAAACCTCATGCCAACTATGTCGTGATACTATCCCGTAGTAACATCGACAGCATGGTTCTTAGCTAGCTAGTTGATTACACATGGATTCCTGAGTTTTCGAAACAAAGTGGTACGTACGTTATGGTGTCCCAGCTTATGAATTATGCAACACTCGCGCTTGATTTGTGTATGAGATATCCCAAGCTACATGTAAATACCTAGGTAGGCATAACCTATATGGATAGAATCTTACCGCTGCGTAGCTAATGAAGCATACTTAACCGCCACTGAATAAACTCTGCCGAGACTACCTAAGTGGGATCTTCAAATAACCTTAAAGAACCTTGGAAATAGTTCATCCGATGGGGATAAACCTTACCTACTACGCCCGTCAGTGGCAAGGGAAGAAGAAGTGCCGTTTGTTGGGAATCTCATCATTATTAATGCCGGTACGCTGCTGGTATTCATAAAAAAGCCAAATGACTATGCCTATCCGCTTTTTTTTGTAACCGTCCGTTCCCTTCCCTTATCGTAGGATATAAGTTGAAAAGACAGACGCTTATGTACCATGTACCTATATACCCTTCCCAAACCAAAGCCCAAGCCAAACTCCGGATCGCTCGATGCAATAAAAGAAGAAAGAAAAAAAAACGACTCTATATGCCAGCCCGCCCGGGCTCAAAACATCCCTGTCCAGTTCGCTCCGATATTCATCTGCTCTCCGAGTCCAAGCGGGAGCGGGTCCAATGCCACAGCGCCGCCGGTTCTCTAGACCGACGCCGCTTGTTCCATAGGTAAAGAGGGTAGGGGCTCTTGCGGTATGTCGGGGGGCGTCGCGGGGGTCGGACTCAGAGCTCGTAGAGCTCTCTTCTTCTTCTGGGTCTCGTGCCGCGTCTTGTGCCGGCGCAGCTGGTCGATGCGGATGAACTTGGACGTGCAGCCGGGCTCGTCGCATGCGTACTTGGGGTCCGGGTTATGCGTCTTGCGATGCTTCGAGAGGTTCGAGGACTCGGAAAAGCGCTTTCCGCATGTCTCGCACTGCAGTGGTTTCTCCCCCGTGTGGGTGCGCTTATGCATGACTGCCTCCTGTTAGCTTTCCCCCTCACAGCAGGTTTCGGTGGGCTGATACGTACGAAGCGCGCTCTTTTGCTTGAAGCTCCAGGGGCAGCCTTCCTTATCGCACTTGTACGGCTTTTCGCCCGTATGCGTTCTCACATGTTGTTCGAGCGCTTGGTGCGCCGAAAAGTTACCCCCGCAAAACTCGCAAACAAACGGTTTGTCTTGGAAAATCAGTTAGCAGTGCATCAATTTGTAATGCGGCTTGGAATAACTTACACTTGGAATGGGTAGCTATATGTCGCGATAGCTTGTTCCCCGAAGGGAAGGACCGACCACTTTCGCGACAGCAGCCATCCCAGGCGCAAAGAAATTTCGTCTTGCTCGTAAGCAAAGAAACATGATCGTTGCATATATGCTCATGGAGAGAAGCAGCGTCACTGCAGATATGCCCGCAAATCTGCTCCTGAACTCCTGGCTCGGATGTGAACTTCCACTGGCAGACGAACTGGTTTACCATCTCAGGCGCCTTCGCGCCTTCGTCCAAGGGAGGCGGTACCGAATCTAGATCGGTAGTGCTAGAAAGGCTTGAATAGGGACGGGCATGCAAAGCAAGCTGAGAAGTAGGATCTACCGGATGGGTAGGTGCTTCGATAAGGTTGCAGTTATACGCCGGTAGGGCAAGCTGCTGTTGCTGGGGGACGTTTGTAGAACCCGGCGCGCGCAAGTCTCGCAGAGTGATGGCCACATCATGCTCCGTGTGAGTGTGGTTGCACGGTTGATCGTGTAGGGGTGAATTAACATCTGGGCTCCATCCTTGGTCTATAGCCGTGTTCATGGCCCATATGTGGTCCAAGGGCTCTGAGGCATCGTCCGTTAGGCATTCCAGGTCGTCACAAGGGGTCCCGTCTCCGGAACACGCTTCTCCTTGGCACACCTGTGTAGAGCAGCAATCCGACGGGCACGAAATGTTACTACATATGATCGATGCGCAATCTTCGGACGCCGGGTACTGCGAGACGCCCAGGTCAGCGGTATTGAAATTGTTGCCCATTAGCAACTGGTTGTTAGAGACATTCTGGATAGATCTGGAGCCATGATTCGGGCCATATCTCAAGCCTAGGTTGGGGAAAGGGTCCTGATATAGGTTGTTGAACGCCTGCGGCTGTACCTGAAAGCCGTTGCTCTCTGGCAGTTGGTAGGGGAGGTACGGGGTGAAACGCGGTCTCGTGTTATAAGACGGCGGAAGCATGCCTCGTTGTGCTCCTTGCGTGGTCAAAGAGCCCACGCACTTGTCGACGCATGAGTCGTCATGCGACTTGTGGTATAGGTCAAGGGAGGAGGGTGATACTGTATCGAAAGAAGGCGTGTTGAAAGAAAATAGGGTATCACCAAAGGTATGACTACCAAAGGAATGATTATCGGAGGGTAGAGCGGAACTATTGAACCGCTCTACCTGTGAAGAGGTGGGCGAAGGCCCGCCGTAGTTTACGTCGTGCAGATGGATGGAATCGTCCATGGTTCGGTACGTCATGTTGTAATATCATGACCTGGTCGCCAAGATAGGCGACCTTGCTTCGTCTGGGTAAATTGGGATTTGGGACGAAATGGCGATGAAACGGTGAACTGGATGAGGTTCGAGTCTTTGTATAGTAGGGGATAGGTATAAGGCGGTATTGGCTAATGCGTTAAAGACTGAGAGAGATCCAAGGTTCGAATAGATTAGAGATTATAGGTCGACACCCAGCACGAACCGAGCAAGAATTCCAGGTGTAATAAAGGCCCCCCAGGTTCTTTTCTTTTATGGTATTGGGGGAAGAGGGAAAAAAAGTAAGGCAGAGAGTGTGTGGGCTGGCGGGAATCGAGGTGCTGAGGCTGAGAACCTTGATGGACGGGTTCGAGAGAGCGTTTGGTACCTTGGAAAAAATACTAGCACCCTGCGCGTTCTGATTTCCTCATGCCCCTACCATTTCAAGACGGCAAGGTACACGAAGGTGTCAAGTCAAGTATGTCAGGTACCCTCCGCCGTTCCTTCCCCAGGTCGCAAACTGGCGCGGGCCTGCGCTCCTTTGTGTGTTTGTGCTGAGGCTGCTTCTTGCCCAATGGCCCAATGGCCCAATGCTCCAATGCTCCAATGCTCCAATGCTCCAATGCCCCTCCGCCCTGATAAATGTCCATGCGCAGGGAGTCGGGTAGACGCATTGTCTTTTGATGCTGACGTTGTTCACCAATGAATGCCCACGCATTTGTTAGAAATAGCCATGTGTGGGCTCCACTTCTGAGCAATACCGAGTAAAGACCTGGCGCATCGTCCAGAGTTGCCCATCAAGGTTCTCTCTTCTCTCTTCTCTCTTTGGTGTGGGCCCTCCTGCAGGACACATGCAAAATGCACAGATAACGATAGAGGGCTGGGGGGGTCGTACAGTACCTGAGTACATGCTTTCTACGCTGAAACCTTACCAATTTGTATGTACAGTGCGCGTATATGCTACTCCTCCAACGCCCCGCGTCCTTCGGGTTTTATTCAGGGTCCCTAAGCTCCCTTTGGTAATAGCGTCACGTACTAGCTTTCAGTGACTTTGAGCCTCATTACCACGCCCCCAGTTTTGCGTCGCATGTCACATGGAAACGTCTCTTTTGCCTCTCTTATTCCGACCACCTAAAACATATTTAGTCAAAACCATACATACCTAGGTACATACAAACAGCAACCCTAATCCTCATCCGCTAGCTTGCGCGCCTTTCAAACAAAAAAATACCAATTCGGAATAAGTTAAGTTTGGTGAACGTTATTGGCCCCCGGCCCTACCGAACGGCCCGATAAAAAAAAGAATGGGAAACATCTGCGGCAAGTCGGATAGCGAGGCTTTCTCTCAACCCGGTCGCGTCCTCGGTAGTGCCCCTCCGCAGCCAGAGCGCGCAGCCGTCCCGCCTACTGTCAGAAGTCCACCCCGGACCCTAGGTGGAAGCGCACCGACTGCGCAGGGTGCACAGAACGGCGCCGACGCCGACGCCGACGAGGCTAGGCGACGAGCTGCCGAAGCCGCAGAGGTATTGCCCACCCCCTAGACTTTGGAAGTGCACTTGTTCTAAATTCTTTGTTAATAGGCAAGAGCCAAAGCTACGACGGCAAAGTCTACGGGGAAGTTAGGTACGCAGCTTGCGGCGCAGAAGAAGCAGACGCGCAATGATACGCTCAAGGAAGTCAGCAACAATGCGATAAGGCAACGAGACGCCGACGAGGGAGCGCAGGCGCGGAGCCACAACTAACTCAATGGGACATGGCAAGATGGCAAGATGGCAAGATGATAAATCTTATTTCTAATGTTTACGTGGTCCAGGTCCATACATGACCCTTCCTATCTAGCCCTCTTGCTACGAGTCTCCCATTGATTGTCCTAGCTCGTTTGTACCTATACATCTGCCAGGCTCATCGCCCCTACTGAACGCCGACACCTTTTGTAATTACCTAGAGAGCATTGAGTCTACCATATCTTGCTTGCCTATGAATATTTTGGAACACCTATCATTCGACCTGTACACTCGATCCGCCTTACGTGACAGTATATCTACCACCAATAGGAGCCCTACTATCAGCATCAGCAGCGGCCAAAGTGCCCTCCTTAAGTAATCGGGTAAGCTCAGCCATGGCATTAGCCACCATCAATTCCGTGTCTCCTTCTACCAAGACGTAAAGCTTAGGCTCACCACCTGGTGGCACCTCCTTCCCGGCCGGGTAGAAGGTGCCCTTATTAGTGATAGACGTCCCAGTAGCCTCCAGAATTTTGGCGACATTCGTCCTGTTGGTGACAGCCCAACGAGCTTTCTGGGGAAAGTCGTTGATTTCGAGGGTTGCGTGGAATGCACCGGCATCCGGTCCTTTGTTATCAATTGGCTGACCAGGCCTCAGCTGGCCGGCACGGCCCAGACGAGCGTTGATGGCGTTGATGGCAGAAGAGACCTTGTCCAGAGGATTGTTAGGACCCGAAGACGGCGGGGCTTCTTCCCTCTTGTGAATAGTAAATTTCGGTTCGAGATCGACCTTAGGAGTGGCGGCTGCGTCACGAGAAATAATCCCCGAGGCGGCTGTCTGGATGGCTGTTAAGGCCTTGTCGCCCTTCTTGTCTTCACCTCCTTTCTCTTCCTTCTTTTCCTCCTCTTCCTCACCTTCTGTTCTATGCGACTTCCGTTCTCTCAACCGGGCTGCTTCTCTCTCCTGGTCAAGGCGCTCCAGTCCTTTACCTCCAAAGCCAGATTGATCCTTGGCCTTGCCAGACTTAACCTTGTCCCTGAAGGCTTTGCGCATTTCCTCTAGCTGCGGCGGTACTGGCTGACCGCTCTGTTCGAGAGCTTTTGCGATGCCCGGGGCACAATTCTCTTGGTCCTCCGTAACGAAGCTGACTGCCGTTCCTTTATTACCGGCACGCCCAGTACGGCCGGCACGATGCACATAATCTTCGAGATGATTTGGCGCATCGTAATTGACGACCAACTTCAGCTGCTTAACATCAAGACCACGAGCCGCGACAGAGGTCGCAATGAGAATGGGAACTACTCCGTGTTTGAAATCCTCGATTGTCGAATCTCTGTCAATCTGGTCTTTTCCGCCATGAATTGACATGCACGGATATCCTTTTCGCAACAACTCCTTAAGCAAGTCGTCCGCCTTCTCCTGGCGTTCCACAAATACGAGCGTTCGGGCATCTTCATCCTTATCGTAAAGCTCACCTAGGAGCTCAAGCAAGCGGACGAACTTAGTATTTTCTTCCCGGACCTCGACAACCTGAGTAATTTCGGGAGCAACAACACTTCTGCCTCCAACAGTGATCTCTACAGGGCTGTTTAAGACCTTCTTAGCTAGAGCGTCCATGATACGTGGCATTGTGGCCGAGAAGAGGATTGTTTGACGATCTGGTCGCATGTTGGCGAAGATCTTCATTACCTGAGGCTCGAAGCCCATGTCAAACATTCTGTCTGCCTCGTCCAGGACAACATATGTGACCCTCTTCAGATTCGTTACGCGACCCTGATTAGCCGCTAGTAGATCGATCATACGGCCCGGTGTGCAGACAACGATCTCTGCACCTCTTTTCAATTCGGCGATGTGATCTTTGATGGGTGCGCCTCCATAGGCACAAACCGCTCGGAGGTTCATTGACTTGAGGAATGGCTTACAGTCTCGGTGAATCTGGGTTGCTAACTCACGAGTTGGGGTCATGATTAAACCAATGGGCCCTTCATTTTCCCTGAGAGGTCGTTGGTCCTTGATGTGCCTAAACATTGGTAATAGAAAAGCGAGTGTCTTTCCCGAACCGGTTTTTGCAACGCCGATGACATCTCTACCGGACATGATGGCAGGGAATGCTTGCATTTGAATCGGGGTAGGCTTTTCGAACCCCAGGCTGTCGACGATATCGAGAGTTTTTCGCGACAAAGCGCACTGAGACCATTTTTGGACTGGCTTCGGTACGTCCTTACCAGACACCTTGATCCCATCCAGTTCGATGCGTAGGTCAGCTAACTCCGCTTCAGTCATTTCCGATAACTCAGCCGGCTCGACCCAGAAATTCTTTCGAACTGGCTCTATATCAAGTTTACTGTAGTCAACAGACGGTATGTCTTTCTTCTTGCGGGATTTCGCTGCGAGGGCCAAGAAGGAATCGGGATCCACATTTTCATTCCGATAGTCATACTCATCCTCACTGAAGTATGCTTCAGGTTCTTGTGAATTGGTACTCCTGTCCGTCACTCGCTTAAGAGGCTTCACTGCGGTGGGCTTGGTCTCGAGGTCGTTCATGAAAGCGTCCAGGGGATCTTCATCGTCCTCGTCGACATCCATCGCCTCGGTTGGTTGGGCGGCTTGTGCGACACCGTTCGTCTCTGGGGCTGTGTCTTGGTCGATTTGCATTTCTGCCGCCTGTTGTGCATTCTCTTGAGCAATACGCTCTTCACGTCTCTCCTGAGCTGCCCGAGCAGCAGCAGCTTCTTCTTCTTCGTCCCCAGCGAAGGGATCTGCGTCGTCGTCGTCGTCCTCTTCATCCTGATTATCGTATGGCGTATCATCAACGTCGCCAAGGGGAAGGGAAGGCAGCTTAGCAAGTTTTCTATCTGACGTCTCCTCTTCATCAAGCATCAACTTCCGCTTCTGCGGAGCCTTTTCGGTGTCGGCATTTTGTTTATGAAAGCCAAAACCACTTGCCTTGGCTCTCCTCTGCGGAAGAGCAGAGACTTGGGTAGTCGAGTTAGCAGGACTAGGAGAAATATGCCGGGAAGAATGCTTACCACTTGGGGTTTTTGATGCCGAAGCAAGACTTGCAGGTGGTTGGCCCGCAATGACACCCAGTTTAGGGGCGATACTAGGGGAGTGTGCTTTTGGGGCAGACTTCTTAGCGATAGCCTTAGGGTCAAATTTGCCAGTATATTGGGTTGCGGGCGAGGGAATCTGTTGGTCGGCGGGCGACGCTGGCGCCGGAGAAGCTCCTGTGGATATGACATTAGAGGGCGCAGCGTTAGCTTTTTCGTCCATCTCAGCGAGTAGCTTCCGAGTTCCACCTGGAGTCGGCTCCTTCTGCCTTTCCTTCTCCTCCTGTTTCTTCTTCCACGCAGCCAACTTTGCAAGACGTTCAGCCTTTTTGTCGGCATCTGCCTGGGCGGGCGCAGGCTTCGATTTCGGTTCCACCTGTGGACCTGAGTTAGTCTCTGAAAAGGACTGCGACGGTATTGTGCAACATACATTAGATGTCTTTGCTTTGGGAGCATCGTTGGGCGCCGTGCCGAGATCACGGCTATCACCTCGCTTACTGCGCGGATGAGAGTCAGCAGTACCTTCGCGTCGCGCCCTGCCTTGGTCACGGGAGTCGTCTCGCCTGGTTCGATGATCTCTGTCATTGTCACGGTCACGGCTTCTACGCCGGCGAGAATCGGGGGAGCGATCCCTTTCTAAGAAGCGATCGCGCGACCGTCTGCGGTCCCTCCCCCCTCGATAGTGGTCGTCGTCTCGACGGTCTGTGGAACGGTCACGGCGGCGGAAGTCATGGTCCCTATCTCGCTCACGGTTCCGACGCTGTACGATCAGGTCAGCGAGATGGAAATTGCCATGCCGGTAGTGACGTCTTACATCATGTGGGCTCCGAGAGCGACTTCGCCGTCTCGCATCTCGGCCAAATTCTCGTCGGTCTCTATCCCGATAGCGGTCTCGATCCCTCCTCTCATCATCTCTTCGGTGTCTTCTTGAAGATTGCTGGCTTCCTGTTGGAGTTGGTGAGCGTGAGTCTCTGAGCCGAGCCATGGTTTTTTTTTTTCATAAAGATAGTACGGCTCGATCGCACTACAATGGTGAGAGCTACCAGAGGACTCGAAGGAAGCTTCAGTAAGATGATCAGACCTGATAGAAAGATCACCCGGAAGAAGGTTGACAGAAGCTTGGAGTTTTGCACCTGTACGATACCGGAAAACTAGATCATTTGCTGAAGATATCCGAACTCGAAGGCAGAGAGAGTCGATGGGTTGAAGTGACTTTGCATTTCTTTTAGTTCGAAGTTCGGAGAGACTTAAATTTCGGCATGTGGCTAATGGGACTAGAATACTAAGTCTGTGGCGTATGGCTGAAATCTTAGGTGCACAGCCTGATGCGTCCATGACAGCAGCAGGTACCTAGGTACGTATGCATGTAGTTAGGTAGCCTGGTACCTGCATATTTTCGATAATTTGATTTCTTTGTGTGCCCACTTAAAGGACCAGCCTTTACATATAATTGGCCCAATTCGACTTTAACTTTCGGCGGAGGAAGACCGCTTTTCCGTGTAGCCCAATCACCAATGAGAACGCGACATTTAAGCGGGCACACCAAGAAAGCTACAAGTGGGTCCGCATTTCGCACAAATCCCACCTCCAACCTCCAGTCAAACTTTCTAGGAGGTGTTTGTCGCGTGTGATATTAGCATGGGTTGAAATTGCGCTTCATCCCCTCATCCATCCACACCCACAACCAACCCATATTGTCTCACTACCTAGTGGGATCATTCTACTATTTCTGCTCTCTTAACATCCACAACGCCATTTTCCAGAGCAATTGCCCGCCATGCTCTCTTCTATCGGGCGTACCGCGATCAAGCGACTGGCCTCGCCAGCTGCTACCACGTCACTTCATCGCATTGCCGTCTCACGCTTCGTCGTAAACACCCTTAAGTCTAATCATGCTTTCGTCCGAAGTTTCGCGACACCAGGGCGACCCAAAAGTTCCGCCACTACAGCGAAACGAGCCGCTACCAAGAAACCCGCCGGGAAGCAGGCTAAGTCGACCAAATCTAAGTCGATCAAGTCTAAGTCGATCAAGTCTAAGTCGACCACTTCTAAGTCGACCAAGTCTAAGACTACCAAACGCAAGGCGGCACCCAAGCCAAAACCCGCAACACAGCGAAAACGGACGCCATTGACCCCAGAGAAGCAGGCTATCATGGAAAGAAGGGAGCTTAAAAAGACAGCACTCTTCACTGATCCGAAACGTCCTTCCACCAGTGCGTGGCCAGTCTTTGTAGGAGAGCAAACCAAGCAGAAAGCAGGTGACCGGGCAACCCTTAAATCGAGAATGGAACAGCTATCACAGGCTTTCAAAGCCCTTCCAGCTTCCGAGCTTCAAGTGAGTACTCTACTGCATTCTCACGTCATGCCAAGTGTGTTAACGATTGCTAGCGACTTACCGCCGTGGCCGAGCAAAACAAACTCACCTATGAGGCGGAATACAAGGCGTGGGTTGAGAGTCACACCCCCTTACAGATGGACCGTGCCATGAAGGCTCGCCTGATCCTGAAGAAGAAGCACAACTACCCTGTAGGATTTATAAAGCCTATTCACGACAGTCGCATCCCCAAGAGGCCTCTGAACGCCTTCAACCTGTTCACGAAGACGAGATGGGCATCTGGGGATTATGCAAACCTCACGATGGTCGAAGGCGTCAAGGCAATCTGCCGGGAGTGGAAAGACTTGCCAGAGACGGAACGCCAGGTGAGATAGTTACCCTCTATTCTCATTGATATACAATACTAACGAAGTCATAGGCGTTAGCGGATCGCGCAAAGCCCGAATTAGAGCACTATGAGAAGCAGGTTCAATCGGTTCTAAATCGCAAAGTGAACCGAAAGCCCTCCCCTGAGCCATGATGAAACATGATTCCTACCATTCAGTTCAGTGGCCTTGTTGAGGGTGGTTTTGACCTGGGAGTTAATGATTCCGTTTGTACCTAATGTGTGCGAGTAGGCGAAGACGCTTAATGAATCTTGTTGGTTCGAATGGCCATTCGCGTATACGCTATACACATAGCCACCAAAGGTAGTGTTACGTATCTTCGGGGTAGACTTAGGTTGACCGTTCAAGACGGGTTGTACTAATAAACACGTTATTTGTGCTTCGCTACATTTCCTCTCAAAGACAAGTCAGGCCGGGAATTGCGCTTTGTGACGGACATGTTAATAAAGTCGATCAATAACTGAAGCTAGGTCTGCGTTAAATTCGGGCCTTTTTCTACAAAAGACGCCGATGGCCAAGGTCACTGACGTTCTGGAGTTTCCCTCCGTGATGCCTTATCCCAGTCGCCGTTATCCCGATCCTGGATGTTGTGTTTTCCAAACCAGTCTCGTATTCCGATCCTCCCTATCATCTTGCTTCCATAATAATGACCGGTATACCCTCGGCATCGATCCAAGAACTTCCAGTGTATCGGATCTTGCGCTGAGTCGCTAGGTATAGCAGCAAGTAGATATGAGCTGCGACTGAGCCCCAGCAGTATACTCGAAGCCACTGGAAGTCTGTATCCCTCTTGCACCAGATTCCCCATCCCGCAACCCCCGTCCCGACATAGTTCGCCAGATAAGCCCAAGTGTCGCGCTTGAGCTGTGGTTCCATTGTGGAACAATCCAGGCGCCAATACCCGCGTTCCAAAGGGCGTAGATCTCTTGCCTCTTCCTTCGGTTTGTATCGCTTGGGGATGTCCAAGTCGCAAGCCAGCCTTTCCAGTCCAGGGGTGATAAAACTCCGGGGGTCCATATCATCTACCGATACAGGGGGTTCCGGCGCACGAATTTCTAGGCTGTCGTATGTATACCCGTGGTCACTGAGAAACGTGACAGTCAAACGTGACCTTTGGTTAAAAGCTGATCTCGGGCCAATGTCGCTAGCCGCTCTAAGGAGAGCTCGCGGACTGATGCCTGCCGTATCTAACTGTTGGCGCTTCGCTGGAGGTGGTTCAGAATCTGCTCTAGTGATAGAGGAAGGATCTGACGACTCCATTATTATAGTTTCCTCGATGATATTATCGCTAGAAACGTCGTCTTGTTGAGGGAGATGTGGTTGATTTCGTACGCGTCCTTCTTGTTGTTCTCCTTCGGATCTTCTCTTTAAAATCCCATACTGGTCGGAGGCAGGATTGTAGCGTGGCGTGCAAGGTATAATTGGTGGTGTGGCAGGAACTAATGATGCTACCAGTTTGTTTTTGATGCTGTGGGGACGGGTGAGTTTCTGAGAATTGCTGGAAGAGACACCGTTGCTGCTCTTCTGGGAAGTTGTCGCGGGCAACGAGGGTGAATCGAAATGCTGCAGATAGCTTTCTAGGACTCTTGTAGGCGAGGTTAAAATAGAAGTATCGACAGCATTCTGTAAGTATGAATCATGTACCACACTGGAGGGCGTCTGCCATGATGACTGCATAACCGGCTCTGGAGTCCCTTCAGCATGTATGGCCCCCTCCGCCTCGGGCGTACGTCCCACGGGGAGATGAGGTGAATCAGCATTGTCGATAACGCTCCGAAATGAGGCTTGGGGCGACTTGAAACTATCGAATGGTACACTTGATGCCGAGCTTGTAGGAACGTCCTGGTCGGCGGCGGCGCCTTGCTTAGCTCTTCGACACTCTAAATTGGAATTGCCAGCATCGTTGCTTACGCCTGAGTGGGTTCGGCTGAAGGAATTGACACGATTTGCTGGTTGAAAGTCTACGTATGAAGTAGCCAGAGACCGGTACCAGGTATCATCAACTGCTCTGCTTGGAGCGCCGATGTGAACCAAGATTTCCACCTGTGGCTGTTGTTCCATCTACGGCAACCATATTCCATGAAGGCTAACAAGAATTCTAGGTTATAAGAGGTGCCGTCAGTGCGACCGTTGACTGCACACAAGATGGTGGAATGCGGATTGGAATGCGATGGGCAGTTGTAGAACTGATGTTAAGTTCAGCATTCAGCACGTTTGTGACTCAGTACCTAACGTGTAATATTGTGATGCTTACTAACCTTCCCATTGTATATACCTAAGGTAAAGTCGACAAAGAAACTAAAAAGGAAATTTGAAATATCCTTTGACAGCCACCTTGGTTCAATGTTTTGGTGAACGAAAAAGACCTTCTTTTATGTCATGTCGTGTCGTGTCGTGTGCAGGCGGGATGATTGCCCGGTGCTACACCAATCACACATCTTTGCTTACCTGGTAGTGTTAGCACGTTATTAGCAAACATGTAAGACTTGCAAGTCATGGTACCTAGGTATTTTAGAAATAAACCACCTAGGAATAAATATTCTGGAAATTCTTGCTATCTTAGGCACTAATCAGAAGTTTAAATATCCGCTATGTTAGGTACCTAGTGAGATGGTGTAAACGGACCCCATGAAACACATCTTCTCCCCTGTGTGCTGAGATTGAAGATGGCTTAGTACTGGTCACGTGGCTGACCCTAGCATTGTACGCGGGGTCCTGTAAATCTTGAAGCAGAAGGGTACCTAGAAGGGGTGACTGGGTGATTTGTGAGCTAAAAATTGGCACTAAAGTTATCAATGAGATTGCAAGTGATCCAGTTGAAGCCTTTCTGTGTTTGGCCCTCCTAAACCAACTAACCTACCCCTACCTAGTGCTAGGGAATATTAGGGGGTAATCTAACCCGTCCAGCTTCAACCCCAATCCCAACCCCAACCCCAACCCGAAGGCTGGTCACTATCGACAAAGCTGATGGTCTAACCTAGGCGACAAGTCAAAGCAAAACTGTCAATGTCAATTGAATTTTTGTTTCAGCTAACGCTCGTTGTCGGCCATTAGTATTCCACCTTAATAACTTCGGACTCGACTCGAACAAGCCCTCGATTCCTATGTAGGGTTGAACTAAGGGACCTTTCGCTGCTATATCCCTTTGTCTTGCATTCATTCGATTCCACCTTGGGCATAAACCCCCCCTGGTCCTATTTCCCCCCCTTCTGTTGCAGCTCCCGCTCCTAGCTCTGCTTCCCTGGGGAGGTTGCACCTCGGCGGCAACGAGCATACTCCCACTTGCCTACTCACTAAAGGTTGATTACGGGTGTTACATGCTTCATCCCGTGCTATCGTATCCTCCACCATCGTTTTCTCTTCCAGCGCACGTTCCGATACTGTCGACCTTCTCGATAACCAACAGACGCGATCGATCCCTAGTACTTACGTACCTAAACGTCTAGACATTCTCCAAGACAAACCAACATCGCCCGCTCAATCGTCAATCTCTCCAAACAACCCGACCAACTGCCCGCCATCTTTTCCAGCGCGAAACCCCAATTCTGTCCCGCTCCCGTCGCATCCCTCGAAAAAAATACCCACCACTTGCCTCGACCCGAGCATCGGTTGTAGCACCACCACCGCCACACTCGTTCACCACCAGATATTGTCCTAAGTCTTGGTATTTTCCCTGCGACGTCGAACCCGTGCCTCGCCTGCACAACACCCAATTATTATTCTCCTGTTCCTGCATTCTCACCGAGTCGCACTCGCACTCGCATCCGCACACGCTGTTGGAGGAACCAAAAAGTTCGCCGCCTGATGCCAATGTCTGACGTTGAACAACACTACCGCAACCGTGCAAACGTCGTTCCGTTTTGTCCCTCATTCAATTTAGTAACCTCTACGGCGGGTGCTACTCATTTCTAAACCGGCAGGATTGAGGTAAGGCCTCATTTTGGTCGCCATGATGGGCCCCGACTACGAAGGCGGTCTAGCTGGTGACCGAATTCATGGGCACCCACCGCTGCCCAACGAAGGGAGTTACCAGCTCGATCACGAGCGACCGAATATGACGCCGAGCCCATCCTACTCGAATGGAGCGTACCCGCCACCTAACCGACCGCCAGCTTCGCCATCTCTCAGTGCTCACAGCGACTTGAGGCGAAGCGGTGAGCGCAACCGTTCTCGAGGGCGTGGAAGAACAGCAAGTGGGCAGCTTCGTATATGCGCCAAGTGCGGCGAGTCTTTGACTGGACAATTCGTGCGGGCATTAGAAGGGACGTACCATCTTGATTGTTTTAAGTGTCGTGTAAGCTTCAACTGCGTGAATAAGTGCCTGCATCCTATACCTAACAAAACGCAGGATTGCGGTCAAATTGTGGCTTCCAAATTTTTTCCCGCCGACGATGAAGAAAACGGCGGACAATACCCCCTCTGCGAGACCGACTATTTTCGGCGACTAGGTCTTCTATGTTATCAATGTGGCGGCGCGCTGCGCGGCTCTTATATTACTGCTCTCGATCGCAAATACCACGTAGACCATTTCACCTGCTCGCTCTGCTCGACCGTATTCGGGGCTCAGGATAGTTATTACGAACATGATGGCAGCGTGTACTGCCACTATCATTATTCGACACAATTTGCCCAGCGGTGTAATGGTTGCCAAACTGCCATCCTCAAACAATTCGTTGAAATATTTCGTAATGGGCAGAATCAACATTGGCATCCCGAGTGCTATATGATCCATAAGTTTTGGAATGTTCGCCTGACGCCTCCTCAAGATCCAAAAGAGCCTCGCCTGGAACCTGTCGATGCAGAGGGCCGAGAACGCGTCCGGCAAGAAGAGGAGGAGATGGAGAATAAGGTCTATCGAATCTGGAGCGTTTTGTCGACATTCGAGGAGTCGTCGGCGGCGTGCATCTCGGATATGCTTCTTCACGTCAGCAATGGTGCATATATGGATGGTGTTTTCGTCGCGAAGAAATTCATTGTCCATGTGGACATCCTATTCCGGTCCGCAGACAGACTCGACCAAACCATGAAGAGTTTAGAGATGAATGGTACGTGACACCGTACCCACGACGTAACTGACATACTAAAGCAAGCTATAGAATTATCCTACGCGCGAGAGGCAAAACTTCTTTGCAAGAAGATTGTTTCCTTCTTTTCGTTGCTGTCTAAGACGCAAGAGACAGGTGCGCGGAAGCTGGGTGTAACCCAGGAGTTACTCTCTCTTGTGACGGGTCTAGCTCATTACCTTAAACTTCTCATAAGAATTTGCCTTCAAGGAGCGCTCAAGGTTGAGAAGGAGCATCATTCCCCCGAAGCATTATACCAATTCCTTGAAGATCTCGGTGTGCTCGAGTCAATCAAGAATGATGACGAGTCTCTACAGATCACACTGGGCATGGCAAGGCTCTCTGCTAGCGACTCGGACCAGTGTACTTCGTGCCGGAAGCCTATAGAGGACGAATGCGCTTTGAGCGGGGACAAGAGATGGCATCTATTATGTGTGAGATGCACACGATGCGGCAAGGATTTAAGCAAGACCTTGGATCAAGCTCGTCTACACAGAGACCAGATATATTGCACAAACTGTGAAGGCCAGGTGGAGGGATGGGGTCAACCTCTCGAACGAATAACGAAGCTCCAGCAGTATGTCTTCCTACTGAAAGTCGCCTTAGCCAGACTATTGGAAATTCTCCGAAGTAGCGGAGCTATTCCGCACACCTCGGAAGACCCAAGTCAGAATGGCCACGATTCTGCGGATGAGCAGCGTGTTTTGGCGGATGATACTCCTTTGATGCTCGGGTCGGACTCTCGGTCTAAGTCCTATAGTGGCGAGAGAGGGCGGCACCAAAGAGAGTCATCCTATGAGAATACTCTTAATGACGTGCGGCGGCTTAGAAGTACGCGCCTCGACAAACATCTGTCTTCGAGCCTTAGAAAGGCTCGGACGTCGCGGGTCATGGATGGGCCTGAGGGCCGCAGTGTTCGCCCTGGATCTGCTGGTGCAGATACGGGTTCGCATAACAAGGTGATGCAGATCGAAGAAGGCCGAGAACCGGGCGGAGGCGGCACAACAGAGCAGTATTTTGGACACCAAGATGCGCTAACTCTGGATGATATTCCTCGAATCGTCGCAGCCGAACAAGCCCGAGAACAACAACCAACCGCGTATAGAGCATCGCGTCAAGAGTTGTTCCGGTCTGCTACCACGGATGCCCCCTATGGGACCAGCAACGAAAGAAGTATTTCAGCTGGGCGGGAAGCTGGCCCAAAGTTATCGGTAGATCGATCGCCTCAAAGAGACGGCAGAAAGTTCTTCTCGGAGCTTTCTGGTCTCGAGTACTTCATCGTCAGGCATGTTGCAGTCCTTACGATGCAACCCATGCTCGAACCGGAGTTCACGCTAGAGGAATTGCTAGGCCTTATCGAAGCAAGAAAGGCAACGTTCTGGAACAAATTTGGCAAGGCTTTTGGCAAAAACGAAACTCGTAAGGTCGGCAAGAAGAAGGGCGTCTTTGGCGTCCCATTGGAGCTGATTGTTGAGCGGGACGGCGCCGACTCGACAGATGGCGTAGGGCCAGGTGCTCTACGTATACCTGCCATTATCGAGGATACCATCACGGCTTTAAAGAATAAGGATCTTTCGGTCGAGGGTGTCTTTCGAAAGAATGGAAACATCAAGAAGCTCACAGAGCAAGTCGCAGCGGTTGACAGGGACGGCTGCGATGCTATTAGGTGGAACGATGAAACCCCCCATCAGCTTGCTGCACTTCTTAAACGGTATCTTCGCGAACTACCGGATCCGCTAATGACGCAGAAGCTGTACAGAGTTTGGATAGCGGCTACTAAGATTAAGGATACCGACAAGAGGCGGCATTGTTTGCACTTAATATGTTGTCTGCTTCCACAGATTCACCGAGATACGTTAGAAGTCCTGTTCAGTTTCTTGAAATGGGTGGCTACTTTCCACCAAGTTGACGAGGATACTGGTTCCAGGATGGACGTACACAACCTCGCTCGTGTCATCGCCCCGAACGTCCTTTATACGAACCACAAGAGCCCGAGTTTCTCAGACGAGCCCATGACTGCGGTGGCCTGTGTGGAAGAGTTGATACAATTCAATGAGGAAATGTGCATGGTAAGTAGACGACGCTCTCTTGTTTCTGCATCTTGCTAATTTGCACTACTAGGTTCCTGTTGAACTCATGGATATTCTGAGCGATTCAACATTGTTCATGAACAATGGCGACATTACGACTAAGGAAATCTTGAAGCGTATCGAAGCTCGGCCCGCCAATGGACTACCCAGACAATACGATCAATCGGAGTATGTTGGACGGCAAGACAGCAAGAGACCTTTGGCCACTAGAGTTGCTACAGATCCTGCTGCATGGCAGCAAGAAAGCAGCGTACGTCCCGTGCAGGAGCCATCCATTCCGTTCACCACGCCGCAAGAGACCCCGCCGCAGAGTTGGCGGAAACCTGACAATGGGCAATCTAATTATGCCGGCCAGTACGAGCGGGCAGATAATCAACATGAACCTCCGGAGAATGGCCAGCGGCGGGAGTGGCGCAACTCGGGTTGGGGCGGACGGAACGGTTCTGTCCCGACTGGTACGGGATAATTGTTCGGTCCCCAAGTATATATTTCTCCTATCAGCACTTCTTCGACTTCTACCCATTCCTTGAAGCAGGAAAGAAACCCCCTTCCTATTCGCAAGCCTTGAATTCTTCAGGACATAACATGACTCGGGTGTAGAGAGACAAAACAGCATTTCGGCCGGCGTTGCGCATTTCCCCCTAAAACAACTACCACGGTTTTCAATTCGCTTTTCTGATGTTTGCGGCATCCCCGTTAGGCGAAGCAGCTTCTTACAGTGCCTATGGTCTGTTCTAGAAAGCATATTCGCTTCGGGGGTGGCTTTTCATATCCCAATGGCTTGGCAGCACAGTTTGGAGTAGTGGGGATATATCATTGCCTTCTCTTTGGCTTTCGCGAATTGTCGAATTTATTGACGGGCTCCCGCTCGTGTTGAAACAGCAGACTATTCATAGAGCTAGGAAATAGGAGATTCTAGTGGATGGAAGCAGGGGGCGCTGTGAGACCAAAGCCATATCCCTCAGACAGGGCTGTACTCCTCTAACTTTTCTTTTGTGAGGACTACTTCCTCTAGTTAGGGAGTGATGGATCGGTGGGAGGGTGGCTACACAAGTAGGTAATCTACATAAGACGAGCTCAACCTACCAAGTCATAATCAACAGAAGAGAGCAGTATTCCAGGTTTATCCTCCTGTCAATAAATCTGAACGCAGTTACGTGGTCTCGACTGGACCTTCGGTGTACCTGCTTAAATAGAAACGACAGTGTATATTGCTGGTGTAGTTGATCACAGGCGTTCCCCATCTGAAAGACTAGAGTAGACACGTTAAGTTAGAAGGTACTCACGTTACTAGATAGGCCAAGTTCGTTTCTCTTCTTGCTCAGAGCAGCTTAACTTATACCAAGTTTAGTAGATGACCCATTTCTCTTAGAAGAATCTGTAATTAGGTACTCAGGATAGGCTTAAAATTTCTTGCCCCTTTTCCCGTTCCCTTCCCAACTGTTGTCGGGTCACAGGTAATCCTAACTCTTACTATCAAGTATGAACTGATCCATTCAGTCATTCACTACGGAAACCTAAGCATTCCTCAACATTCTAGACATTAAACCATTTACAAAGTTGTCCTATATCATGAAGAATCTGTATATGCTGTCCATAGGTGCGGTGCTAATTTGAAAGGGTGAAATAGAAGGAGACTCATGATTTTACAAGTGCCGCTTTCATCTTCTCCTGTTCCAAAGTCCACTTCACAGTCCTCTTGACACCATCACTCAAGCTGACCAGAGGCTTGTAGCCAAGGCGTCGCTTCGCCTTCGCTATGTCGTAGTATCTCGTCATGGTACTATAGACGATTCTTTGGCGGGTGAAAGTCGGGTCCTTCCTCAGCATCGCGAACGCAACCTCACTCAGATATCCCAAGAACAAGCCCAAGTCCCGGCTCATGACCCAGACATGGTCAGTGCCCTTCTCCGATCCAGCCTCCCGCCAGATAGCCCGCATCAGGTCCCAGAAGTAAACAGGGCTCTCGTTGGTAATCATGAAGGCTTCTCCGTCGACCTTTTCGTGATCGAGAGGTGCGGTGGACGACGCGTGGGTTACTAGAAGGGCTCGAGCAGCTAGGAGATGCGCGTGCGCTACATTCTCGACGTACGTAAAGTCGAACATGTTCACGTTTGGGCCAACCTGTACCTTGTCCTTTCCCTCGCGGTAGACATTGACAGCATGGCGGACTAACTGCATGTCGCCCTCACCAAAGATGCCCGACGGTCGAATAGCCGTAGTTAGAAGATCGCTACCCTCGGCACGGTTCGCGGCTAAGACAAGTTCTTCTGCGTGCGCCTGGCCAAGCACGTCAGTATGTTCGAGTTGACCGGCATATCTAGGAAATCGGTGCACCGTACCTTTGTCTCGGAGTAGTACTCGGTTTGCATTTTACCCCTGATGACCGGGTAGTCCTCGTTCGCATTGATCAGGTCATCCCTATTATTGCTTATAACGCTGGCGGAGCTGGTATATACCAAAACTTTCACATCGTTCTGCTGGCAGGCGGCGATTACGGCGCGGGTTCCGTCTACGTTGACCTTCTTGAACACATCATTCGCGACGGCCCCAAGGCCTTGGGCGGGCGGCGAGGCCGTGTGGATGACAACGTCGGGCTTCAGGGTTCCGAACAGCTTGGTCAAGCCATCGCCGTCGGTAATATCGGCTTCAACGTATTGTACGCCAGGTCTGCGATTGCGCTGGCACTTGAGGTCGACGACGCTAACCTTGCACTTCCAGTCGCGCAGGAGCAGGTTCACGACGTGGTGGCCGAGAAAACCACAGCCGCCGATGACGAGGACGTTGCCGAGTAAGGGATGGGATACGGTTTCGGACATGTTGAGATATATGTTCTTAGGTTGCGTGTCCGAATTGGAGCTCTTGGAGTTCTGGATTCATGGACCATTGGAGAAGGAGCTAAAGAAAGGAGCTGAAGATAGGGTAACCTGTCAGCCCCTTCACCGCCTGGCAAAACAAGAGCTCGAGTCCAATTTCGGCATCTTGAGAAGATTGCAGGTGCGACCTAGTAATTGCTAAAATTACAGAACTAAATGAGCGGGGCCGTTCCTGATCCTTCCCCACGATGGAGGCCAGGGGCAGAGGGGATGCACTAGAACAGGTACAATCCTACATGTACCTTTTTCATATGTCATTCTTGTGTCATTGTTCACGTTGAAATGGACAGCTATAAGTGACATGATGCATAACATGTGAATAATACACATAGGTAACCATTTTCAAATTTCTATTCACATACATGTATGTAGCTAAGCCAAGCACATGTAGGTAAGTACATATTGTATATTGTAGTTAGGTATTCTTTTAGCAGTATCTGATCGATGAACTAAATACATGCTTAACAAAAAAAACAAAAAAAAAAAACTACTTTAAACTGCCTAAAAGCCAACTCAGCAACAAGACAAGCAATATTATTGATTGACACGTAATAGTCCCAGACAAACTACATACTGTGGCATTCAATATCTTGACTATGTATATTAGGCATCTGACGTAGCTACCTCTTTATCTCTATCTGTACTACATACCTAAGGTATCTAGGTAGATACATCAGGTTTAAGAGTCAGCTCCTCCGCCCTAAAATCCTGAGTCCTGAGTCCAGCTTAATGAGACCCCGCCTTTTCTGCCTTGGAGAAACACTCCCCCACCTGCCTGCCAGCCTGCATGCACCTTGAGAGTGCTGGTGCCTTCTCAGGTCTGCCTGCCTCGACGCTGCAACCGCTGCAACCCAAACTCTCACGCGTCCGGAAACTCTCTACTTTTAACTCTTTGCCCAAACACCTTTTCACCACTTCCTGGAAACATTCGTTTTTCAAGATTCACTCATCCTCCTCACAACCCGATACCTGTGCCGCATGAGTAGCCGGTAGAAGCTATGGCGGACCAGTCTATCATCCGCATCACCAAGGTAGTCTACTCTACCATCCCAGCTCTTGGAGGGGCTGCAAGGCTGACAAGTCATTTGCTCCATAGGAAATCGGCGAGCTTCAGAAGAGTTCCGACCTCTGTATGAAAAGCATCTCCCATTCCCCTGCATATTCCATACATTATGGATTTGGCTCTAACATCTGCTTGCTCCAATTTCTAGCTCTCGCCGTAGCTTTTCGTGATCGCGATGTCCGCAACGTTAAGGCACTGATCATAGGTCCTCACGAGACCCCATACGAGTTCGGATTCTTCGAGGTTAGTTTGCCCTTAAACATATTTGCGTCCATTACGAATGTTAACATCTCCCAAGTTTGCTTTCAAATTCAACAAAGGTCTGCTCCTAATGTCCAACTTGCCGACCTAGTTAGTTGACTCACCGTAATCATATTCAGAATACCCTCGAAAATCCCCTACTGTCACCGGAACGACAACCAACAGCGGACGTTGTCGATTCAATCCAAATATCTACGCTTCTGGCAAAGTATGCCTGTAGGTGCCGCTGATACATCCCCATCTAACACGGCGATACGTTCTTTACTAACCTAGCTATTAGGTCTATCCTTGGGTATCTAGTCTTCCCTCGTGTCCATTCTTAATTACCGAGCCTAACCCGATCCCAGAACATGGCGAGGAGAACGAGGTGAAGAATGGTCTGCCGCTCAGGGTCTAGAATCTATACTTCTCTCGATACAAAGTCTCATGTCTACCAACCCTTACGAGAACGAGCCCGGTTTTGAGGACGCGAATCAATCACATGACAAGAAGAACCAGAAAGACTATGTTGCAAAGGTAATTTGTGTCGAGAAGTAAAATTCCCACACCGTATATTAACCAGGGCGCTGCAGATCCGTCACGAAACGTTGCGCATATCCATCATTCAGAGACTGGAAGACTATTTAGGGATCACTGCGAATGGCACCGTGACCCCTGTAGCGGAACGAGAGCTCTATGATCTGGACATGGACTCTGACCTCGAGATGGATGACCCGAGTGTACCCTGGGAACCATTCAAGGACCTCTGCAAGCGTCGCTTCCTTTGGTACTACGATTCTTACCTAGAAACCATCAAGCAGGCGAAGGAGGAGGTAAAGGACGGCCAGCCTTTTGCGCGGATGCCCTTTGAAGGGACATCTAATACTATGGATGGAAAGTTCAACTACACTGAACTCGAGCAAAGAATACGCAAGATTAAGGCTGCGCTTGATGCTGAGGCGGACAATTGGGCAACGGAGGGACTGTCCCCAAAAATGAAAGACGCTACGGTGGCAGTAAACCTTGCGCGGCAGTTTGAGCAGATCAAGGAGTCCTACAAGCGCAGCGACGTCCCTCACTGTGTCGAGCTGGTAGACGGAAACCCCTTTGTTTGGCACTTCACTTACTTCGGCCGGCCTATGACCAATCTGGACGGTGGTATGTTCCGCATCAAGCTCAACTTTAGCCCTCGCTTCCCTGAAGAGCAGCCGAGAGTCAAGTTCTTGACGTCTATGTTCCACCACCGCATCGCAGCAGACGGAACACCCTGCTACTTCCCTAATCCTAGCCGCCGAGAAGATGTCAAGCAACACATCGACGCGATTATCGAGGCGCTAGAGGAAGAACAACCTCCCTACGACCCGAGAACCCTTGTTCACCCCGAAGCACACAAGCTATATTGGGGCAGCCCCGACGAGAGGAAGATGTACAACAGACAGCTGCGTAGATCAGTACAGAGGAGTATGGAGGAAGACTTCTAGAATGGAGGCCAGGCTATGGTCAATTGCTGCACTGGGCCCGCGCAATTGTTTCACTGGTTTTCTCGGGTTTAGAGGATAGTGCTCATGAAGCATAGTCGGTGTCGCTGGCTTTTCAGGGCAGATCCTGATATTACGTTTCATCCTTGACTCTTGGAGTAGGTCCAGACGTGTGTAACTCAACAACAATTTTCTCAGGCAAACCGGCATGCCGCTGAGATGGATGGCTTCTAGATTAGGATTGATATTGATACCTCTTTGCTTTCGCGGGTTACACTGGTGTAGGCGAAAACGGGACAACAGATTAAGATGAATACTACTTCAATGAACATGCCTTACCTAACAGTTGATATGGTTGCATGTTCAAGATTCTTTTCTGAAATGGGCCTATATATATTATATGAGGACTTCAATTAGTTGTGATATCGTGGAGTAATATTCTAACACGAACTACTCCCTATTCGCCAAATTTCTATCGCCGCCCATAACACAATGCTACCCATCGGAAATGTTGCTCTATCGTCATCGTCATCATAATCATCATCCATAGCTTCTCCGCAGCGCAGCATATCCGTTGGCGCAAATGGGGGAAACGCAATTCAAGAGACCCACCATCCGACGCATTTGTGTCGGGCGACATATCACCGCTTGGGGCCCTTGGCGGGCTTCTTGTCCAGGCGGTCCTTGCCGGGCATGTAGGGGGCGGCGACGCCGACGAGCCGCTCCTGCTTGCCGTCGCCGCCCTTGAACTCGTAGCGGCCGTCGGGGGCGACGACGGCGGGGGTCCCCTGCGTCGGCCGCGCCAGCTGCTCGTTGTGCAGCTTGTCGAGGGACTCGCCCACGACCGCGTAGTTGGACCAGTTGATCGGCGGGCACCGCACCACGCTCTGCGGTTTTGGCAGTTTGGCCCACGGCCGCGGTTGTTGTTGTTGTTGTTGTTGGGGTTGAGGTTGCTGTTGCTGTGGAGAAGCTTTCTGGGAGGCGTCTTTCGGCTGTGCTTCTTCTTCTTTCTTCGCACCGCCCGGGTTCGGATCTGTGGCTGGCGGTCGCGCATTCGTCGCCGTCTGCGGTCCTGCGCCGTTCACGCCCGCCACCTGCACGTCCGGCCCCGCCGCCTCCGTCTTGACGGGCACCTGGCTGTCGGTCTGGCTGGCGGCAGCAGGTTTCTCCGCGCCCTCCATATCCACGTCGGAGTCGGAGTCCGAGTCCGACGAGTCCTCTTCCCCTTCCTCTTCCTCGTTCCCCCCGCCGCCGCCGCCACCGCCAGCGCGCACGCCCCCGACGAACAGCCTGTCGCCCTCGACCCCGACGCGGCCCGCCGTCAGGTCGCGCACGAAGGCCTCGGGCTCGGCGAGGGCGGCGGCCTTGGCGCGCGCCAGCGCCGCCATGTCGGCCTCGGCCCGCCGCCGCTGCAGCTGCAGGATCGAGATGGCCGACTTCACCGCCAGCACGTCCGGGTTCACGTCGAAGTCGAGGGGCTCGGGCGGCGGGGGCGCCGCCGCGACGGCGTCCCGGTGCGAGGCGTGCGTGTAGGCCGGCCGCGGCGGCAGGGCGACGGGGTTCAAGGGCGGCGTTATCGGGCTGTAGGTCGGCCGCTGCGGCGACGAGGAGCGCCGCGAGGGCGTCTGCTGCGGTTGCGGCTGGGGCTGGGGCTGGGGCTGGGCGGTGGGCGGGAAGCTCGCGGCGGGGTTGGGGACCGGGACGGGCGTTTGGCTGGCGCCGGACGAGGAGGGGTGGGCGGGGGCGCCGTTGGTGTTGAGGGTGAGGCCTGGCATCGTGGCTCGGGGTCGGGGTCGGAACACGGGGTCGAGGGGTGAGGTGGTTCGAAGATACGTCGCGCTGCTTTGTCCGTCTCCCTCCTACCACAGATCGGTTTCCGGTGGTTACGCGGACGAGTAGGCGAGTAACAAGTTATATAAACAGGTTTTCTGGACCGTTTGCTCGTCGCCGGAGATTGTTTGGCTAAAGGCGGCGGTGGATTCAATCTCGTTATTTCCCTAGTTTCAGCAGTTGTTTGAGTGAACACGCAAGCGCGATCGGGGCGCTGCTGCGGCGGCGTTGGGTAGTCGGATCCAAGCCGTGGGGTTGGTTAGTGGGGTGGCGGAAGGATATCAACCAATGAAAAGTACAGAAGAGCAAAGAGCGGGGCAGAAAAGGGTACCCCTTGTCTGTGCCGCATGTGGGCTTCCCCGCGACCCTGGTAATGGATACTACCCTGCAGATCTTCAAAAACGGCTAGGAGGTGGGTATAGTTGATGATTTATTGTCGTCCTAAAGAAATGAGTGCATTGCCTTGGTTTATTCAGCGAACTCTCTCATATGATAGTCACTAACTCGGTGTGACGAAATACTCATCCACCATTCTAGAAGGTTCCTAGATATATAAGCATGGAAGAGTGATACCGTATGATGAACTTGAATTCCTTCATTTCCAACGTCTTGATAATCTTCCATGCGATTATTTCCAGCGACAACTCAACTCCATACAGTGGGCATATTCAACCCTTCCCTCTCCCACAACCTGGAGGCCATACCACCAAAGTTGTCAGCTTTAAGCTGTGTCGTGATCCGCATTGTATACAATGTGATCCTTAACATGGGTCTCTTCAGCGGTTTATATCGACTCTAGACGATCACTGCATTCATGAGTCCTTGACAAAAACATCGTTTGTTTACTTCGCTAGTACCCGACCTCTCTCAACCATGACTTTTTAAGATCGATGAATCTCGCTTATGAATTCCGCCACTACATAAATTTCCGCCCTAACTATGTGATATAGTTCAAGACTATTCTAAGGATGCTTTGCTATGGAGAACAATATCAGCGTTTGGGTTGTTGCCCGTATATCGACCACCAATTCAGACGCTCCCTTTAACAGCAATTGTAAGTAGGAACGAGGTGGGCAGTCAGCAGTGCCGCTAGTGATGATGTTTACTGTCGATGCTTACCAACGAAACACCTATTCCGCCAGTCAGAGTGCGCCGAGGAGTCGAATAGGCACTTAACGTTCATTATAGAACAATATAATTTAATAATGGGACTTGCGGTGCAATGTAAGGACGATCTCCTGCGCCTTGAAGTGCTACAACACCCTCGAACTTGGAACAAATCGGCCCTGCCAGACGTCTCTCTGTCTGGAATATTTATCGAAGCTTCTTGGTAGTGGAACTTCGTCGTCGAATTAGGTAGCGTTATAGGCATCACCTTCCTTTTCTCCTCCAGTCGGCCCATCGGGATTCATATGCATAACTCCAGAGAGCCGTGTGCTATGTCGACATACCGGCGCCTTTTGAAGGACGACAGCGGAACCTGGCCTGGGCTTACTTGCCCACTACAGGGAGCGATCAACTATGAATGCTTGGTATACGTCGATCTTTCCTGCCAGGTGAGAACTCTCGATTTCATGTAAGTGCCTCCAGCTTAACGCCTGGTCAATATGTAGCAGTCTTTCAGATCGGGGGAAAGCATCCAATGCTGCCACCACTCATATCCCTTAACTCTATAAGCCACTTGCACAATATCGCATGTATTGATATCGAACAGGGCTCTTATCATTTGCTGATCCCCGATTCGAAACTGCCTTCCTAATTGTGACCTAGCAAGAGCCGTTATATATTTATACGGTAGGTGCGACATCAAGCACCAGCAAACTTTATAGGTGGCATGTGTGATGGAGGCTTCCTATAACAGGCACATAGGACCTAGGGAGGTAAGCACCTGATTATTTAGTCTGGTTTCCTACTTAAAATCACTATGAAGACATGATCGACATTCCGGTCTCGCTCGTTCGTTTGTTCGTTTTCTTCTGCTCCCCTTCAACCAACCTTCATCCCCTCCCAACGGCAACCCGGAAGTAAGTCATTCCTATTATTCGTCACTCGAATTACCCAGATGTCAACTTTCGAACATCGTCGAAGATTACTCGATCATTGGAACGTGGCTTAGACAGAAATTACGCTGTTCCGTTAGTCTCATTCCTACACCTAAGACCTCTACCTAGCGTAGACTGGTGTATTCTGGCTCTACCTCCCCCGACGATTAGGGGTTTAGGGACTAGGATTTTAAATGAAAAATCCGCATTCCACGCCCTCCGGCCCCATCGTTATACAGCTCAGCTCTTGAATACCACATCTTCCGCTATATCTCTTGACACCTTCGTACTACCCGGCGGGTGACTTGCCTTTTCAACGTACAATGGTAGGACTCGTGGGACGCTTCCGAAAACTCAAGTTGCCAGTCGCTCCTGGATCTCGCGAAGATGGCTCACGAACGCCAACCACACCACACAACTTTAAACCACCTGTACTACGAAATTTCTCCTATCCAATCAACGTCGGGAATCCAATACAACTCCCCCCGTTCCCATCAGCATCTGATACCGAGCAAACTCAATGGGATCAACTAGGAGAGATTTGTAGCTTCTCTCCTGACAGCGTTTCACATACTGGCCAGCCCAAGACCCCTGGATTGGGCGACCCCTTTTTCTTCAAATCGGAGAGCAAACCATATAGTCAATTGGACGACGAAAGCGAAGAATTTAGCATTGGTATCTCGTCTGACCATCTCCATAACCGAGAATCGCAGTCGCTGGAAGAGCTGAAGGCAAGAAAGAAGCAGCGGCGAAGCACTCTGCTAGGACTGCCTACATCCAAAGCACATACCTCCTCGCATCTCTAGAAGAGTGCCGAGAAAAATGTGTCCAAGAACAAGGCATCGAAGCTTACCAAAGGTCAGCTCTCGGGAGATCAAATTTTTACCCAGAAACCCGTTACATCCCGCCTCAAACGTAATTCGTTGGGTCAGCACAAGGTAATTGCATCATTCGGCACATCTCGACTCTTGGGTTTACCTTCCGGTAGCCCTGATCGACCTGCGTCTAGTTCAGGAGTTCCACTCCTCGATACGAGGCTTCAGCCTTCGAGTCCAACGGGAGTTAGTCCATCACCACCGTTACTTCCACGGGGTGGTACTAGAGATTTTGCGGCAGATGCTGAAGGGTCAGTTGTTTCACAGGTGTCATCAGCAGTCACATCTCTCGAGACGGATCCTGTACATCACAGAGGCTCATATAGCTACCACCGTGGATCGGGTTCGATATCTGAATCACTTAACAACAAGGGGGGTGACAAGAAGCCCCGCTGGTTGTCTCAACTCAAAGGCTGGGCGTCCGTTTCAGAGCCGTCGACTCAGGCTCCGAAGCAATACGAGGAGGATTATAAGAAGACAATTATCGCACTTGATAACCATCAGGTAGATGGCAAGTTTAACTTACTGGCTGGGACTTTACCTCGAGATGCCGTAATACTAGCCGGTCCGGGACCTCATCCAAAGAGTAACACTAAGAAGGCAAAACAGATGCGACAGGCACAAGCCCACGGTTTCGGATCAAGTTCGAACCGTTATTCGTCTTCTAGCAGTATTGTCTTCGATACGACCAAGGAAGGTTCCTCATCACGTTAAGTGAGAAGAGCATAACGAAGGATGCCACACGCAGCCTGTATAAGACTGCTGCTGGAATTTGAATACTGTTTCACTTTCCATCTCCCAATTCGCACAGCTTCGAGTCATAACATTTGCTACAGGAAAGTTTCATTGCTATTTAGATATCAGGGAGCTATTATAAATCTTGGTAGGAGAAGTAAGTGTCAAGTTGGTAGGGGAGGTAATCTCTATCGACGCTGATGGGGAGGAAACTCTGAAGAATGCTACTATGTATCTACGGGCTCGGTCATTAAGAATGCCAAAAGTAGACATTTGCTTTACTTTCTAGAACCCCACAATGATGTATATTGCTAGTAGCTCAGCCCGAACCAGCGATGATGTCCTACAATATGTGACGACTCGTAGAAGTATTGTTTCCTTCGCAGGCACAATTCGAAATGGATATTGTCCGACTCATACATAAACACTATAAATACCATAAACACCAGAGTCATACCAAGAACCTTCACTTTCCACACATGGATAGGAATCTATTCTCATTATACAAAGGACAAAGGGGGCAAGGTTACAGAGGATCGAGAGATCTAGGTATAGTGGGGCAATGGGAATTGTAGAATCCCAGCAGGAAAGCTACCCCGCCAAGCAAGCTCACGACTCTATAACGACAATCTGATGTAAATATTTAGCTGCACCAGATGACGAGGATGCGCGATCTGGTTGGAAGAGGCCTAGATCTCGGTCGAGTCTCGCGTTGTTTTGTTAGTCTCTTCATGGCAAAATTTCCAGCTTAAAACTCGAGATGGGTGTGGGGCCAAGCTTAAGCTCATAGTCATGACGTAAGTGTAGCTGAACTTGATCAGCAGGTGGACATGCCGGAGCAAAGCTTCCTACAATTATACATGGATATAGTCTTTGTCGCCTCTGGCATCGAACCATTGTCATTATATATCACTTCCTTAATATATCTATCCAATTGAACATTTTGAGTTTCTGCGCCGACGTCGTTGTCCTGGTGGCAGCGTTCACGAGTGCCGCCCTACCTAACACCTATAATCCGGCGATCATTAAACCATCAGAATGAACAGGCTCTGGGGTGGACGAAAAGATCAAGACGATAGTCCGCGGGACACATTGGATCAGGATTCAGAAAATGCGCCGAACGAGCATACTCGCCTGCTGCCGAACCGAGTCGAGAGCACGAATTACCTGAGCCCGGACGACCCGGCAGTGAGCCTGCCTCATCAAGTAGCGGGCTTCTATGATACTTATAATCTCATAGGTTTCGCCGTATAATCTCTGGAGCGTGCGAATTGTCAGATACTTCACGGTCTTCTTCACCATCCTCACCCTCGTATGGTGGACCATTTTGCTCGTCTCGACGTTCGTTACGCCCCCCGGCTTCCACACGAGAGGCTCAGGCTTCTTCGCATTTAGCTATACAAGCTTAGCGCTCGCAAACCTACTCTTCACTCTCATATTCTTTGCTATCCCGTCTAAGTCGGTCCGCATATTAAGTATAATTTTTGGCGCATTGCTGGTAGTGGATGCCGTCCTATTAATCTCGGTCGAGAAGACGAGACATGAAGAAGGTTGGGTGGGAATGGTCAGCGTGATATGTAGGTCAATAAAACTTCTAGAGACGAGACATTCTTAAAGCTAATAGTCTCGAATTAGGGGCGCTTTTCATAGCCATCTGGACCTTGCTTACGGACCGCTTGGTCCAATGGGGTAAGAGTGAGGAGGAAGAACGGTTGACTGGTCGGGCCGAGACTCGTCGTACCCTGGGCGAATGGACCGCTGTTCTGGTGTCTACCCTCTCTGTGATCATACTCGCCCTTGTTGTTCTGCTGACGACTTGTACCCTCATCCTTCGTGCCCTCGACGCCGGATTGGCACCTCCAGGCAAATTATTTTGGGTAGACGGGGACAAATACATGATGCATGTATATTGCCACGGGAACAAAACAGATTCGGAGGGAACGGTACTGCCTACGGTACTGCTAGAAGGTGGAGCAGGTCCCGTCGAGGACGGGTTATGGCAATTTGCCGACGAAGCGATCCATAACAGGTCTATTAGTAGATATTGTTTCGTTGATCGTCCTGGACTTGCTTGGGTGAGTAGAATTCCGTTGATACGAAAGCGTAATAGCTAATACCCAGCAGAGTGACACTGCGCCCTCGCCCTTGTCTGCCGGCATGGCAGTCGAAGCTGTGAGCGAAGCCCTCGCCAGGGCCGGAGAAGATGGCCCTTGGAGTAAGATCCCATTTAACTAGTTCGATAGCCTCCACTAACGGATTGAACAGTTCTTGCCAGCGCCGGGATCGGTTCCATCTATTCTCGAATATTCTCTGCACGCCATGGCAGTGATATAAAGGGACTGCTCCTTATCGACCCGTTTCATGAAGATGATCTTGACGGCGTAGGCTCACCAGGTCGAGGCTTCACTCTCTGGATCCGAGGCATAATATCCCCACTTGGCCTTGATCGTATCCCAGGTGCTCTTTTCAACGGTCGAACGAAAGAAGACCGCGTTTGGGGACAGTCCGCATACCAGTCGGGCAAATACATATTCACCAAGTTGCAAGAGAACCTCGTGGCGGATACGCTTTCAAAACGGGATTTAGCAAGCAGCACGGCGATTCAGAACCCAGACGTGCCCCTGAGTCTAATCAGCTCGGGTGTCAAAATCCGAGAAGACAGCGGGTGGGAAGACAAGCAGAGGGACCTGAGTCATCTCACGCGTAAGTTGGAGCATTGGGATATCGTCAACGAAGCGCCGCATCAGGTGTGGAGTACGCGTGAAGGGCGAGACGTTATCGAAAAGAGACTCCACCAACTTGTATACGGTGCCTGAATTAATGCAAAGATGCAGGGAAATTGAAGATAATGGGGAATCCATCTGCGATATATCATAACATAGCGTGTGGGTATGGGCGTGTTGCTTGGATATGGGTATCTCCATCTGTACAGCGGAGATGCTGATGTCTCGATGGCCATGATGGGAGTTTGTAAGTTATGAAATTGGGCTTTGTAAATTGAAAAGTGAGATAGTTATGCATTTATAAGTATTTATTTCTTTTTGGCATTGATTACTAGTGAGAGACAACTCATGAATGAAGAATGAATCGTGAATCTTTTGTTATGTAGGTGTGGAAGGGGGGAATATTGGAATGATACCCCACTCACCCTACCCCTGTATAAGTACTTAGGTACTTATACACGCCGCCTTCCTCTCTTGAAATTTAATTGATGGCAGAATCGTCCGCGCCCGCAAGCGCGTTCTTTACGCGTCGGCAAGGTTCAATTTCAAGCTGCTTCACTTAATGGATGGACTGAGCTAACATAAAACTCCACACAACACTTTTAACACAATCATCTGACCTGTTATCGCTTGATTTAGTAACTTGATTTTGATTTTATTGATTCTTCAGATTGCACAAGAGTTACGGCATGGCGAGCTTCTTCGATCTGAAGGCTCGTAAAGCTGCGGCTGCTAACGGCACTGCAGCGTCGAAGCAGGACGGTTCAAAGCAGAACACCAGAAAGCAACCCTGGGTGGAGAAATAGTATGTTATACATTATGTGACAGACCTATTACAGACAGGAAGAGTAGCTAACCATTGCTCTAGTCGACCCAAGACCCTTAGTGATGTTACTGCTCAAGACCATACCGTGAACGTCCTCCAACGGACACTTCAAGCTTCTAATGTGCGTTGGCTCCCGAGAGCGAAAATAATAATGTGTATTCCGGATATTGACAGACATCTAGCTACCTCACATGCTCTTTTACGGCCCTCCTGGAACGGGCAAGACCTCTACCATCCTTGCGCTCGCAAAGGAGCTTTACGGACCGGAAATGATAAAGTCGCGCGTCCTCGAACTCAACGCCTCCGATGAACGTGGTATCTCTATTGTGCGAGAGAAGGTGAAGGATTTCGCGCGCATGCAGCTGACGAACCCGCCTGCCGGATACAAGAGCCGCTACCCTTGTCCACCCTTCAAGATCATCATCCTCGACGAAGCGGACAGCATGACGCAAGATGCCCAGAGCGCCCTTCGACGGACGATGGAGACGTATAGCAAGATAACCCGATTCTGCCTCATCTGCAACTATGTCACCCGCATCATCGACCCGTTGGCGAGTCGCTGTAGCAAGTTTAGGTTCAAGAGCTTGGATCAAGGCAACGCCAAGAAGCGGCTGGAGGAGATCGCCACCAAAGAAGGGGTCGCACTTGAGAGTGGCGCCGTCGACATGCTTATTAAATGTAGTGAGGGCGACCTGCGAAAGGCGATTACTTTCTTACAGAGCGCAGCGCGACTGGTCGGTGCGATTGAAAAGGACGAGGACGATGACGAAGAAGATAAGATGGATGTAGACGGTGACGGGAAGGCCGTGACGGTCAAGATTGTGGAGGAGATTGCTGGCGTTATACCAGACCAGACAATTGCGAGATTACAGAAAGCAATGCAGCCCAAGTCCGCTGGCGCAACCTACCAAGCCATCGCAAAGGTGGTGGAGGAGATGGTTGCGGATGGATGGAGTGCTGGGCAGGTCCTCTCTCAGGTGAGCCAAATCCGGTTCTAGACGGGCATTGTGTTGAGAAGCTAACAACTTTTATATAGCTCTACCAGGCCGTCATTCACGACGAGATGATTCCGGATTTGGCGAAGAACAAAATTACTCTCGTCTTTTCAGAAGTTGACAAGCGACTTGTGGACGGTGCTGATGAGCATCTATCTATTCTAGACCTGGCTCTGAGAATATCGAACATATTGGCTGGCAAGGGCTAGTTATATGTAGGTATTTTAGGGGAGACCTGCTAAGGGCTAAGTGATGAGAACGTAATAACATTACGCGATGAAGATCATAGCATACAGCGCCGGATCAACAAAATACAGATGTGTTGTACTATGCCATGCATATTTACATGGTAATCATCAAATTATAGTGTGACTAAAAATTAGCTACACTCGAGTAGGCTTTAGTGAAACGACCATGATCCCCTTTACTCATTGATCAGCCCAAGATTGCCGTCTAGTTTTGCATAGATACTCTCCCCCTTTTGCTTCTCTACCTTCTTCCCCCTATTCTTCCTAACACGTGTCGCACCGCCATCCTCTTCTCCAATCCACATATCTTGCTCAGAAGTACCTTGCTCTTCGGGGGTCTCCTCTGGTTTAGCTTCCTCCTTGTTCAGGAGCTTACGCGCTTCGTCGAGAGCCTGCATAGCATCCTCAGCTGCCACTTGACCTTCCTCGACCTTTTCGAAGACGGCCTCGAGAGTGGCAATCTGGGCTGAGTCGGCCGCAGAGATCCAAGGCTCGATCTGGCTCGTCACGTTGGACCTCCGAGCTCCCTTCGTAGCTTCGCCGAAGCTTAGTTGGCTGCTGTCGGACTTCTTGGTTGGGTATTTCGGAAGTAGGTGGCTTTCCTCCACCAAGTGGTTTAGATTTATATTGAGTTCTTGCTGCTGCTTTGCGAGAGCCGTGTTGATATGGGACTTCTCCTGGATGAGACCTTTCTGTTCACGCGAAATGGCTTGCAGTTTTTCAAGGTACGGCGTGAGCAGGAATGCTTCGGAGTCTGCCTTGGAACCTCTAGGTAGAGGTGCTTCAGGTGGTTGTTCTTGTTCTTGCTCTTGCCCTCGACTTCGTGGTGGGTCGACTTTTAGCTGCTTTAATTGACCTACCAAAACCATAATCTCCTTGCGAAGTTCAATGTGGTGCTGATATTCCCTCTGGACTTCGGCCAAGTGCGTCTCGTGGTCATATTTTCCCTGTTCTGTTTGCCGAGGCTTGCTTGGTGACTCAAGAATTGACTCATCCTCATCGCCTCCAGCCTTGGCCAGCATAGTCTCGATCCAGTTAATCAAGCTGTCCTTCACGGCATTAAGTGCCTGTAATTGGGCTTGTGGCGAGAGGCTGCCTGGGTCGATCGGATTCTTCACCTTGAGCTTTTCGAAATTTTGCTTTTCTCGTTGGGCAAGTAGCTTGTTACGTAGGACAGCCTTTTGCAGACGGGAAAGCAGCTCCTGGATCTCCTGGTTCGGCGCGTCTCGATCTTCGGTGAAGCTAGCCATGAGTTCCTGTGGTAGCTCGGGGATCGGACTACAGTCCTTGAACATCGTCTCCTGATCTAAAAAGTCGGGAGCTGCAGCGGGTTGGCGATCAAGCTCCTCCAAGTATTTATCCACTACATTGAGTCTTCCATGTTCCTGCTCTAGGGCGTTGACTTCAAGCTGGAGCTCGAGAAGTCGCACTTGGAGATCCTCCTCTGACGATGTTGGAAGAGAAGCAGCTGCTGCATCGTGTTCTTCCTGCAGCTTGGTGAACTCGGCTCGTATCTCGACGTTTCTCTGAACTGCCTCGACATACTCCCGGTAAGTGCCTTGCAACGCATCGGAGGGCGTCACAGTAGTATCCAAGTCGATAAGAGACAAGGGGCTACTGAGCTGCTCGACCCCTAAGCTCTGAGCTAAGTCGTGAGTTAAATGCCGTCTCACCGCGATAACATCCTCTCGGGGGCGAAGTCGTTGTTCGATTACTTCGCGAGCTCTCTCACATAATCCCTTATCCATGGTCTCTCAATGAAAATGAAAAAGGTGTTGGGTTGGGTGATGCTTGGCACTACAACGATGAGGTATTGGTTTTATAAAATTGTCTAGGTTCTTGGGGCTGGAAAAACGATGATTCTGAAAAAGGATTAAATTACTAGCAGACAATTTCTAGCAAAAAAGCAGCTGTTATTGTGCCGTTACCGTTATACAGACCATAGATGTTTATGAACATTGAATTTCTTCTGTAGGTTGCACCTTCACTAAGGTTGCAAGTAAATAAATGCATAAATGCATAATGCATATGTAGGTACGGGCACTAATAGCCAATCACAAAAGTGTTTAGCCCCGCACCGTACGATAACGGTCTGATCTACTGTACATAACGCGGGTTGAAAGTTTTAGTTAGCTAGCGTTTCTGAGCTATCTCAGAAAAGGCACCAGCTTCATAAATTTCCATCCCAAGTCGTACTGCAACGCTTCACACGATATCTTTTCACGAGGCGTTTGCACATTAAACATAAACAAATCCTGAAACGAAGAACGAAAAGGCACTTTTCTCGCGAATAATATTCTAAATGCTATATCTGCAGACAAACACGGCGCCTTCGTCCATTCGATAATTGGACTTGCCGACGTCTCTCTTGCCACCTGAATACCTACCTAATCCCGTCAACAAGCAAGTCATCGAACGCGAAAATCGATCAAGATGGCGGACCAGTCGCAATACAAGTACTCGGCCATGTCCAACCTGGTTCTCCAGGCGGACAGACGGTTTGTCACCCGGCGAACCGACGAGGCTACTGGCGACCCTGAATCCCTGGCTGGTCGTCTAAGGATCAACGACATGGGCTCTAGGGTTGCGCGCGATGCCGCACCGAAGCAGAAGAAGGCTACGGGCCTCCTGGATGTCGAGAGGGGCACTCTACAGGAGGGCCAAGATATCCTGGCTCGTGAGCAAAAAAAGCGAAAAGGCGACCCGTCGCAAATGCGAGCTACGGGAATTCTTGGTCAAACGGACTTGTTGGTCGAGGGCCTTAGATATCGACCTCGCATACCCGCTACTCGCGCCACCTACGACTTAATACTAAGCATCGTCGCGAACAATCTCGGCGATGTGTCCCATGAGATTGTTCTAAGTGCAGCAGATGCCGTTCTAGAATATCTCAAGGATGAAGATATGAAGGACTTTGATAAGAAGAAGGAAATAGACGACCTGCTAGGTGCGACCTTAAACCCCAAGCAGTTTAATGAGTTGGTCAACCTCGGAAAGAAGATTACGGACTATGATACCCAAAACGACGACGAAGAGATGGATACAGGAGCTGGCGCAACCGAGGGCGACGAGGAACTCGATGAGCGCCAGGGTGTTGCCGTCGTCTTCGATGACGAAGAAGAGGATGGCGAGGCATTGGTAGACGAAATCCGAGATGAATCCTCGGACGACGAAGCAGTCTTCGATAAAGATGAGCAGGACCTGGCCGGTCCAGAGGAACAGGCTAATGGAGAAGCCGGTGAAGATGGAGAGCAAAGGCCCGGCGTAGGCGACGATGATGAGATGGTGATCGATTCTGGACTGCCAGACGGCAAGCAAGCTGGAATCTCGAGGAAGACCAACTACATCCCTGCCCGTCAGATTGATGCCTATTGGTTACAACGAGAGATCGGCAACATATATACCGACGACCACATCCGCCATGAGAAGACCTCTCAAGCTTTACATATCCTTTCCGGTGATCCTGACGAAGCTGGTGGGGAGGAAAAACAATTGAGAGAGATTGAAAATGAGTTGATGGAGCTCCTTGACTACGAACACCACGAGGTTGTCCAGAAACTCATCGAGAATCGAGAGAAGATTGTATGGCTTACGCGACTAGCCAGGGCAGAGGGTGATGAGGAGAGAGGGGTTATTGAGCGAGAAATGGCTTCAGAAGGTGTCAAATGGATTTTGGACGAGCTCCGGGGCAAAAAGGCCGCCGATGGTGCCAAAAAGATGGAGATCAAGATGGATATTGATGTACCGGCATCGTTCAGCACAGCACCGAAGGTTGAGCGAGCGGAGGGCCAACTCGTCGGCGGTCTCCAGCCACGAAAGTTCATCAATCTCGAAAATCTCGTGTTTGACCAAGGCAACCATCTTATGACCAATCCAAAGGTTCGACTCCCCGAGGGCTCAACCAAACGGACGTTCAAAGGCTACGAAGAGATCCATGTCCCCCCACCTAAGAAACGTGGTCAAGGAGAGGATGCTAATATTCCCATCACCGACATGCCCGAATGGGCTCGCGTGCCTTTCAGTTCGGCTAAGTCCCTCAACAAAATCCAGTCCAAGTGCTACCCAACGGCTTTCGAGGACGATGGCAACATGCTTATTTGTGCCCCAACGGGTAGTGGAAAGACAAATGTCGCCATGCTAACTATTTTGCGAGAGCTCGGAAAACACAGAGATCCTAAAACAGGAGACATCGACTTGGATGCGTTCAAGATCGTATATATTGCACCGTTGAAGGCTCTGGTCCAAGAACAGGTTGGAAACTTTGGTGGCCGCCTGAAACCGTACGGCGTCACAGTAGCCGAGCTGACTGGTGATCGACAACTTACCAAGCAGCAAATATCCGAGACGCAAATAATCGTTACAACTCCGGAGAAATGGGACGTCATCACGCGTAAAGCTACAGACCTGACGTATACGAATCTCGTACGATTGATCATCATTGACGAGATTCATCTTCTACACGATGAGCGAGGACCTGTCATTGAGAGTATCGTTAGTAGAACGATCAGAAAGACGGAGCAAACTGGGGACCCGGTCAGACTTATTGGGTTGTCTGCTACCTTGCCCAACTATAGAGACGTAGCCAGCTTCCTTCGTGTGGACCCTATCAAGGGACTTTTCCATTTCGATGGTTCTTTCCGACCGTGTCCTCTAAGACAGGAGTTCATTGGGGTTACCGAAAAGAAAGCTATCAAGCAACTCAAGACGATGAACGATATCACATACAACAAGGTCATTGAGCATGTGGGCACTCATAGAAACCAGATGCTTATATTCGTCCACTCTCGAAAAGAAACGGCGAAAACTGCCAAGTATATTCGAGATAAAGCTCTTGAGATGGAGACGATCAACCAAATCTTGAAGCATGATTCAGGTTCCCGGGAAGCCCTGAATGAGATTGTCAACGACATAACAGACGCTGACCTAAAGGACATTCTTCCCTACGGATTTGGTATCCATCACGCCGGAATGAGTCGCCTCGACCGAGCTGAGGTCGAGGGATTGTTTTCCTCCGGTTTAATTCAAGTTCTTGTCTGCACGGCTACTCTTGCCTGGGGTGTCAACCTGCCGGCGCATACCGTTATCATCAAAGGCACGCAGGTCTACTCACCCGAAAAGGGTAGTTGGGTAGAGTTGAGCCCGCAGGATGTCCTCCAAATGTTGGGTCGTGCTGGCCGACCTCAGTATGATACGTATGGTGAAGGCATCATCATCACGTCTCAGAGCGAGATGCAATATTATCTATCGCTACTCAACCAGCAATTGCCAATCGAGAGTCAGTTTGCGAGTAAACTCGTGGATAACCTCAACGCAGAAATAGTTCTGGGCAATGTCCGAAGTCGAGATGAAGGTGTGGAATGGCTCGGGTACACGTATCTATTCGTTCGAATGTTACGGTCACCTGGACTCTACAGCGTCGGAGCGGACTACGAAGACGACGAAGCCCTAGAGCAGAAGCGGGTCGACCTCATACACTCGGCGGCCACTGTGCTGAAGAAGTCGAATCTAATCGCTTACGACGAGAAGACTGGAAAGGTCAAGGCAACCGAGCTGGGAAGAATAGCATCCCACTACTACATCACGTATGGGTCCATGGACACCTACAACAAGCTTATCCAGCCTTCCATCACGACAATTGAGCTTTTCCGAGTGTTCGCTCTCAGCGCCGAGTTCAAGTACATCCCCGTTCGTCAGGATGAGAAGTTAGAGCTTGCTAAGATCCTATCCCGAGTACCAGTCCCTGTGAAGGAGGGCATCGAGGAGCCCCACGCTAAAATCAATGCTCTCTTACAGGCGTACATCAGTCGTCTCAAGCTTGACGGCTTAGCTCTCATGGCCGACATGGTCTACGTCACACAATCTGCTGGCCGTATTCTTCGCGCTATTTTTGAAATCACCCTTCAAAAGGGTTGGTCTAATGTCACCAAGACAGCCTTGGATCTATGCAAAATGGCAGAGAAGAGAATGTGGTTAACCATGACCCCACTGCGGCAATTTCCTCGCTGCTCTCGGGAGATCATATCCAAGGCCGAAAAAATAGACGTTCCATGGAGCAACTATTTTGATCTAGACCCTCCCCGGATGGGTGAACTCCTCGGATTGCCAAAAGTTGGCCGTACCGTTTGCGACCTAGTATCCAAATTCCCAAGGGTCGAGATTCAGGCCCAGGCTCAACCGATGACCCGTTCTATGCTTCGAGTTGAACTGTCTATTACACCGAACTTCCAGTGGGATGACGAGGTTCATGGATCGGCGGAAAGTTTCTGGATCCTCGTCGAAGATTGTGACGGCGAGGATATCTTGTACCATGACCAGTTCGTCCTTCGCAAGGACTATGCTATGTCGGAATCCAACGAACATCTTGTGGATTTCACAGTGCCGATTACTGAACCTATGCCACCTAACTACTTCATCTCCGTCATTTCCGATAGATGGATGCATTCGGAGACGAAGTTGGCCGTCTCGTTCCAGAAGCTCATACTTCCCGAAAAGTTCCCGCCTCACACCCAGCTCCTAGATTTGCAGCCTCTCCCAGTTGCTGCATTGAAAGCGAAGGACTTTGCCAACTTATACGAGTCTTGGAACTACTTTAACAAGATCCAGACGCAAACCTTTAATTCTCTGTACACAACGGATGACAATGTCCTAATTGGGGCTCCCACTGGTAGCGGGAAGACTGTATGTGCCGAGTTCTCCATCTTGCATCTTTGGTCTAAGCCGGAGATTGGTCGTGCCGTCTATATAGCACCGTTCCAGGAACTTGTTGATATTAGATATCAAGATTGGAAGAAGCGGCTCAGCCACCTGCGTGGCGGCAAGGAAATAGTCAAGCTCACCGGAGACACGGCAACCGATCTCAAACTACTCGAGAAGGGAGACCTCATCCTAGCTACGCCGACGCAATGGGATGTCCTCTCACGGCAGTGGCAGAGACGCAAGAATATCCTCACGGTTGAGCTATTTATTGCCGACGAGCTTCATCTCCTCGGCGGTCCTCAGGGGTATATTTACGAGATCATAGTATCTCGGATGCACTATATCCGTACGACTGCTAGTCTAGCAATGAGGATTATCGGCCTGAGCGTCTCCCTTGCAAACGCCCGGGATATTGGCGAATGGATCGATGCTAAGAAGAAGGATATATATAACTTCAGTCCCCATGTCCGCCCTGTGCCACTGGAACTTCGCATCCAATCCTTCTCCATTCCCCATTTCCCGTCACTCATGCTTGCCATGGCTAAGCCAGCATACCTTGCTATCACAGAACTATCGGCTGACCAGCCGGCCCTGATATTTGTTCCAAGCAGGAAACAAACAAGGTCGAGCGCTCGCGATATTCTCGCGGCTTGTCTAGCGGAGGATGACGAGGACAGATTTTTGCACGTGGATGTCGATCAACTTCGCCCACTTCTGGAACGTGTTCACGAGGAAGCTTTGGCTGAAGCACTTTCGCATGGTGTTGGTTACTATCATGAAGCTCTCAGCCAGAACGACAGGCGCATCGTTCTCCATCTCTACAACCAAGGCGCGATCCAGGTCTTAGTCGCGTCTCGGGACGTATGTTGGGAGTTGGACTGCACTGCCCATCTCGTAGTGGTGATGGGTACTCAATATTTTGAAGGCCGCGAACACCGTTACGTCGACTACCAACTGAGCGAAGTGCTGCAGATGTTTGGGAAAGCTCTGCGCCCATCTCGGGACGGCCGTAGCCGCGGGGTCCTAATGGTTCCAGCGGTCAAGAGGGAGTACTTCAAGAAGTTCATGAACGAAGCTCTTCCCGTCGAGTCGCATCTTCATAACTTTGTGCACGATGCTTTTGTTACCGAGGTTAGTACTAAGATGATCGAGTCTGCGGATGATGCCATCAACTGGACGACCTTCACGTATTTCTACCGTCGACTCTTGGCAAATCCAAGCTATTACAGCTTAACGAGCCCGACCCATGACGGTTTAAGCAACTACCTCTCTGATCTTGTCGAATCAACTCTGAAAGAGCTCACGGAGTCCAAGATCATTGACTTCGATGAAGACGATGGCACAGTCGCTCCTCAGAACGCGGCAATGATTGCGGCCTATTACAACATCTCCTACATCACAATGCAGACCTTCCTACTGTCGTTGAGTGCAAGAACGAAACTGAAGGGAATCCTGGAGATCGTAACGTCGGCTACAGAGTTCGAGTCAATTCAGATCCGACGTCACGAAGACACGCTGCTTCGACGCATCTACGACAGGGTTCCTGTCAAGATGTCCGAGCCTGCATATGACTCGCCGCATTTCAAGGCGTTTGTATTGCTACAGGCGCACTTTTCCCGCATGCAACTCCCAATAGACCTAGCCAAGGACCAGGAACTAGTCGTCTCGAAAATACTGAGTCTCCTGAGTGCCACGGTTGACGTTCTCTCCTCCGATGGGCACCTGAACGCCATGAATGCTATGGAGATGTCGCAGATGGTGGTCCAAGCCATGTGGGACCGTGATAGTCCTTTGAAGCAAATTCCCCATTTCACGCCCGAGGTAGTGAAGGTGGCAAATGAATTCGGGTACGTACTTTGTGATCTTTTCGGTGATGAATCTACTAACTTGCCGTGTTCCAGAATCAACGACATCTTCGACTTCATGGAAGCCATGAACCCGGAAGAAAACTCCAACTACGCTACTCTTGTCAAACGCTTAGGCTTGTCGCAAACCCAGTTAGCGCAAGCGGCGGCTTTCACTAATAACAAGTACCCGGATATTTCACTCGAATTTGAACTTGTTGACGAGGATTCTATTCAGGCCGGAGAGCCGGCGTATATAAACGTCCAGATCGAGCGCGAGGTCGACGAAGAGGACGGGGAGGTTGATACAACAGTCCACGCTCCGTTCTACCCCGCCAAGAAGGTGGAGAACTGGTGGCTGGTCGTTGGAGAAGAGAGCACGAAGACTCTTCTCGCCATCAAGAGGGTCACAATTGGTCGGCAACTCAAAGTCAAGTTGGAGTACACGGTCCCGACTGCTGGCAAGCATGACCTGAAGCTCTTCTTAATGAGTGATAGTTACGTCGGCGTGGATCAGGAGCCGACATTTTCCGTCACGGTTGCGGAGGGCATGGACGTGGATTCGGAGGAAGATGATGACGACGAGTAGAAGCCTCGAGGCGTACTTATGGGCTGCGGGGGCTCTACAGGTGGGAATACATCTACCTGCTGTACGAAAAGCTTACTGTATATATAGCAAATGATCCACGCTGAAAACGCGATGGATATTGCGCGGCGAATTTAGGAAGAGGGATTAGGTCCAAAAGTTTTGATTGTTATAAATGTTACCAGTTCGGTGTTGGAAGCGCGAGTTGTGTAGCCATCGGGTTGCGTGAGCCGCCTGGCTGGTTATCTGGGAGGCCTAGCCCAGTTAAAGACCTCCATCAGGATTCAGCCCTGGACTACAGCTACATAAAGGCTGATGCAGGAGAGAGGTTGGCAGAAGCTAGGCTGCAGGCTGTATACAGGTTACTGGCTACAAGTCGAAGTTGGGAATAGACACAAGTGGCACAAGTGGCCGCACTGGTAAAATACAGACAGGCGACGGCTGGCTGATGACGCCGGGAGGGATTATTGCTCATCAGGGTGGGTTGGCGTTACCCTCTGCTGCCTCCTTACCTTAGGTAAGTACTTACCTATCTCCCTATCTAGACCCGTACATAGACCTTAGGATGGACAGGCATGTAAACAGTAAGAAGACCCACGTATTGGCGCAAATCTGACCACAGACGGGCGACGGGCAACAGGCAACGGGGGCAGCTGGCAGTTGGCAGTACCAAGAGCGTAACCAGGCATATCTCCAGCTATCTGCCGCCCACCTTAGGAAATAAACGTAGAGGTACTTTAGATATTTGGCCAACCCTGACCAACCTGACCAGCCTTTTACCTGTGCCCTTTTCTTCTTCCTTCCCATACCTCTTCCCATACATCTTCCTACCCATACAATACTATACGTACCCTCTACTCTCCACACGCAAGACGCAACTCGCAACTCGCAACACGAGACGCCCATAATCCCATCTTCATCCAAGTCACGTGCATCCAGCAATAAGAGCTACATAGCACGGGCGTATTCCGTACATCCTCGAGCACAGGCTTTCCATCTCGATCCTGGGAATTTTCTGGACTATTGGATCTCTTTCATCAACCGTCACTTCTTGCCTACCCTCATCTTTTTTTTCTTTCCCTTCTTTTCAGTGGTTCCCCAACGCAGCACCCCATCTGATCGCGCCTTTCAATTGAATCTCATCCATCGACGGCAGTTACCAGCTGTTAGCTCCGTTGGCTTCTCCAGTTAAAGAAGTCGAACCAGACGCGTTTTTCTTACTGAACCGTCGGTCAACAACTTTTCGCCGCAACCAACTTCACTTTTTTTTTTCCCTTTAGCATCTAACCCACCATTCACCTTTCGCAACCCGCGTCGCGATCATTGTGCAATCAAAATTGGCATCCACCATCATGTCCGACGAGACTGTTGCGCCTGCTGCGCAGCCCTCCGAGGCAACCTCTGCCGCTACGGGAACTGCTAAATCCGACTCTGTCGCGCCCGCCACCGACGCGAAGTCAATTGACAAACCTGCACCTGCTGCTGACGCGGCCCAGGCCAAGGAGAACGGTACGACCGAGACAGCTACCGATTCTGAGGGTGAGTTAAAACCGTTCATCTCCACCAACCTTTGCCAAGCGCCGCACCTTTACTTGCATTCCATGAATGCATCCTCTCGTGTCACCTCTGTGGTGCGATATCGTATACCTGGTCCTCTTTTGCAATCCATATGTTTAGTTCCCGACGTCAATCTGTTTCACTTGCTAATACAAGTTGTTCAGAAACTGCCCCCGTAGCTACTGAAGCAGCTCCCGCGTCGACCAACGAGAAGCGCACCGAGGCGGAAGACGTCGAGATGGCCGACAAACCGGCTGATGAACCCGCTATCGACGCAAGGGATGAGACCGAGAAGGCTGATGAGCACGAAGGCGCCACTGGGGCTGCGGAAGCAGAATCCGCAATGCCCGGCGATAAGGCCAAGGCTCAGGCGCGTCGCAAATCTGCTGGCGATGCGAAGGCTAAGAAGCTCAACAAGAAGGCCTCCAAGGCCAAGATTCTACACGTCGACGCGAAGCCCGGCGAACACTACTTCGCTAAGCTGAAGGGCTTCCCCCCGTGGCCTGTCATCATCGCTGAGGAGGATATGCTCCCACCTAGCATGCTTACTACGCGACCTGTTACAGCTGCTCGTCCTGATGGGACTTACCGCGAGGACTTCGCCGACGGTGGCAAGCGTATTCAGGACCGGACGTTCCCCGTCATGTATTTGCATACCAATGAATTGTAGGGCGATACTATCTAACATCGTAGCATTGGGTAGGGGGCTAACACTGTGCTAGTTCGTGGACCAACAATACCGACTTGAGCGAGCTTGACCCTTCTACAGTCGCCGGAATGGTCACGGGCAAGATGCGCAAGGATCTACAGAATGCCCACCTTCTAGCCGCTGAGCAGAACTCGCTAGATTACTACAAGAACGTACTCCGCGAATTTGAGGAGCAGCAGCTCGCGAAGCTCGAAGCCAAGAAAGCGAAGGGCGCCAAGACACCCAAGAAGGCCAGCAAGGCGCCCGAGCCTGAACCTGCTGACGAAGAGGAAGATGTGGAAATGGCTGATGTGGAGGAAGGCGTTGAGGCAGAGCCTGCCGAGAAGAAGCCCAAGTCCAAAAAGCGCAAGGCTGATGATGACAACAGCGTAATAAATACTTGCCTCGACACTCAAGTAACCATATACTAACTCTATCACAGACTCCCCAGCGCTCCGAGTCGGTTAAGAAGCCTAAGATCAAGCTGACAAATTCATCCACCCCGAAGGCGTCTAACGGTGTGCAATCGCCGGCTCCCAAAGAATCTTCCAAGCCCGTCAAGGTCAAGGCGAAGCCCTCGAAGGCCGGCAAGGAGAAAGTCGAGACCAAGAAGGAAAAGGAGACGCCCGTCCCCAAGGAGCCGGAACTGAGCCCCGAGGAGAGACATCTGCGCAAGGAGGTAAGACAATCCTATTCGCTTCTATTGCGTTGGTTTATGCTCACTAGTTTGTAGAAGGAGATACTGTTCTTGCGGCATCGGCTCCAGAAGGGCCTGCTACTCCGTGACCAAGAGCCGAAGGAGGAGGAGATGAAGTCCATGTCGGAATTCCTAGCCAAGCTCGAGACGTTCCCTGACCTTGAGGTCCTCATCATCAAGGCGACCAAGATTAACAAGGTGCTCAAGGCCATCCTGAAGCTGGAGACAATCCCGAAGGAGGATGAATACCAGTTCAAGCCGCGATCGCAGACCCTCTTGGACAAGTGGAACAAACTTCTCGCTACTGACGGGGCTGCTTCCGCTCCCGCCTCGGCATCTACCAACGGTGTTAACGGTGGAAAGAGTGCTGCCAATGGTGTTAAGGAGACATCGACCGGTCTCAAAGCAGAAGCTGAGCAGGAAGACACCAAAGCCGACGCTCCCGAGAAGGATGCCAAGGACGAGGCCGAAACCAAGAAGGAGGCAGCAGAGGAGGAGAAACCTGATGCTTCAGAGGTATGTCTACGAATTACTCGTCGAGGTAGCCAGGTCACGATACTAACACCCTTTTCCCAGGCTGCAAATACCTCTACCGGTGAAGCGGCGGCAGAAGTCGAGTCTACGGCGTGAAGCAGCAGACACAAGAAGGGTAATATTTCTCGATGTCCAAGCAACCTGGGCACCTACGGGGCGTTTATGGTGGGTATAAGATCAGGCACAGGCAGGGTTGCACTTTGAGCAATAGCAGCCCGTGCAACTGGATGATGCATACGGTAGCCGAGTACTTGGACTCGGAATTGCATTCATCTTATGTAAACTAGGCAGTACAGTAGTACTTCTTTTTCATATCTGCTCATGCCGTGTAGGAGTCGATATTGGGTCAGGAAGGGCCTTGGGGGGGGGGGGGGTCATGAAAAGTCTGGCTCTAACTGCTTTTTTTTTTAGTACCCCTAATTTGTTAGTCTACTAGCCGAGATGACGGACAGGGGATGTCATCCGTAGGGACCGTAGGGGTTCGTTCTTTTATTTTTGTTTTTACGTTGGAGGCTCGCGATGACCTCCAGGGAATCTTGCAATAAAACAAGAGTGGTTGCATTGCCATTTGTGTGTCTTTATATCCCCAAGGTATACTACAGCTGGTGGTGTCTCAAGTGCATGTGTGTACTCTCCCTTACTTGCATATGCACGTAGGCAGCGGTAGGAGCTTGGGCCATCACAGCTGCAAGGGCGAATGGCTAGGCTGCTGGGCTGCTGAGCAAGCTGGCAAGGCACCCCGCCTCCACAGTTTTAGTCCGTCTGACAAAGCTCTAAGGCGCGTCATCAGCCATGAGTGCCTGAACATTTCAATTATGCATCTCGTGAATGGAACCACCTACCTTCCACAAACCTCAACATCTTTCTACCTGAGGTCTAGTATATTCTTCCACCTTCCCCGCTATTTATCTACCTTTACCAACCGTCTTATTGCGCCAAAGCCTTTTTGCCTTGGACTCAACCTTCACACTTCTACATGACCTTCATCCGAGGTCTTTTATCGATTCTCTCTTTCCACCGCACCCCGAACAGTTCTCTAAAGACGAACACCTCACGATGCTGTTACGATTGCGAGGGCCGGATGGCATGATCCGGATTAATATTGAGAAGACTGACTCCTTTGCCGAGCTCGGTCGCCAGGTATGCGCTTAACCTCACTACCTTCTACCTTTATAGACACGCCTCTAACTCGAAGATGCAGCTTGTGGAGCACTTGCCACCTACTGTCGACCCGAGTAGTATCTCCATGTCCCCGGACCCCCAAGCCAAAGACTCCAAAAAACTGAAGGATATCGCCAAGTTTAAGCTATCTCAAATCGGCTTGAAGTATTATGCTTACCCCTCTTGTCCGCATCTTTTAAGTGTGTTAACATCGTATGCAGTCATGGAGACCTGATCTTCATTAACTACCAGCACCAGGACGCCACCAACGGCCACACAAATGGCGAACCCGCACCGTCTACCACTATATCGTCGACGAATCGACTGAACGGCAAACCTATCTTGCCTACAGAGGACCTGCCCGTCGATCCACCGCCTCTAACGTCCCCTACGCAAGTCATCAAGAACCCCTGGGAGGTAGTGAGACAATCAGCACTAGACGACCGGTTAGACAGGCAGGATGGGAAGATCCCTCGGGGTCGGGATCGCATGTGCAAGCACGGCCCCAAAGGCATGTGCGACTACTGCATGCCGATGGACCCTTTCAACGCACAATATCTTACCGATAAGAAAATCAAGTATCTGTCGTTCCACTCATACCTCAGGAAGATCAACTCGGCGACCAACAAACCTGAACTAGGTAGCTCATTCATCCCACCCTTGAAAGAACCCTTTTTCAGAGTCAAGAGGGATTGCCCTTCAGGTCACCCGCAGTGGCCCGAGGGCATTTGCACCAAATGCCAGCCCAGTGCCATTACCCTCCAGCCGCAGACCTTCCGTATGGTTGATCACGTCGAGTTCGCTTCGTTTGAGCTTGTCAACTCCTTCATCGACGCATGGCGAAAGACTGGTGCGCAACGGGTTGGTTATCTGTATGGCCGCTACGCAGAGTACTCCGAGGTACCCCTCGGTGTTAAAGCCATCGTCGAGGCGGTATACGAGGTCCCGCAGATAGACGAAGTCGACGGAGTATCGCTGAACACTTGGGAGAATGAGGCTGCCGTAAATGACGTCGCCAAGCTATGCGGGCTCGAACAGGTTGGAGTAATCTACACAGATCTGCTCGATGCAGGAACCGGCGACGGAAAGGTCATATGCAAGCGGCACGCCGACTCCTACTTTCTTAGCTCGCTAGAAGTCTGTTTCGCTGCGCGGCTACAGGCCCAACATCCTAAGCCTACGAAATGGAGCGACACGGGGAGATTCGGCTCCAACTTCGTCACGTGTATCATTTCGGGCGACGAGACGGGCCAGATCGCCATCTCGTCGTATCAGGTATCTAACGACGCTGTAGAAATGGTACGAGCGGATCTCATTGAGCCATCGGCTGATCCCAACGTTATGCTGGTGCGAGAAGAGGAGGAAGATGACGGCTCAACGAGCCGGACACGATACATTCCCGAAGTCTTCTACCGGAAAATCAACGAGTACGGCGCAAATGTGCAGGAAAATGCCAAGCCATCCTTCCCCGTGGAATACCTTTTCGTGACATTGACGCACGGTTTCCCGGCGCAGCCCAAACCGCTGTTCAACTCGTCTAGCTTTCCCATCGAAAATCGTGAGATTATGGGTGAGAGTCAGCAACACAAGTCAGTCGCTAAGGCTATCGATACCCGCAACGGCAATAAACTGGGATCCCTCTCTGACTTCCACTTCCTCAACTTCCTCCATGGAATGGGTGTTCTGTCAAAGGTACGTTTGGGATATGCCAGATATGCCGCCTTTTTCTCTGTCTCAACTCCGCTAACATATGTTCAGGAAGAGGAAGCGCTCCTCTGCCGGGTGGCGACGACACACGATCTCGCTGACACGTACCAACTCTTCACAATGCCCGGCTGGCAGACCCTAGAAACCATTCTACAAGCGACTGGTGAGAGTTCCCCCCAAAAGCGCCCTCGTCGTTCAAGTGACGAGGGGGGCCGCGGCGGTGGTGCTGGGATGCCCTATGCATCGTCTTCCTCAACCGCTAGCACCCTTGGTGCCCGCCCCAATAAGTCCAGTGAACCGCTTGCTAAGCGCCTTGCTGCCGTTAGGCTAAACGACCGAAACGAACACCGACCGGTCTTCGAACGTGCCAAGTTTGAGGAGTTGTGAATCCAATAAGGGAAGTATAATCGAGGTGGGTAATAGGGGGGTTCACTAGAAGGGACTAGTCGACGGCGTACTAACCCAGCAACGGGCGAGGAAGTACGCGACTGACGACGGATATTCGGGACGGAGAAAGAAACAACGTCTACCGAACCTTTGACTACACTTGGCCGGGCATAGGGGATGGGCGTTTTCGTACACTAACCTTAGGGAGGCACCTCAACATGTGGTTGCAGTGTGCCCTTAGTCTGCAGCGAGCCTATTCGTCGTCAACGAATGGGAAGACGAGGGCGATAAACATGTTGCTTTTAAGATACCATTCTCACGAAGTGCGTACGTTAGCTTTTCATAGCTACCTACCTAAGATATCGGAAATACTCCAGAATCAATGGGGCTGAATGTAACCTATGATCGTGCTTGCGACAGGTTGAAGACCTGCGATGGGGCATTGAAGGTGTTCAGTAAATGCGAATAGCTCATCCGTCCAATATCTATCTCGCGCCTAGTGCATGTACTTATTTTGCTTCACTTGGACGTTTTGGTTCCGAGTAGTAACAAGATGCCTTCTAACTATCACCTATGTAACTCCCTACCTTACCGGGATGATATAAGGGGTCGAGCCCATTCCAGGACTATCCAATAACAGAACCGTATCGAGATATCTGAGACAGTTTTGACATGTGTCTCTCCTTAAGGGTAAAATAATTAGAAATATTTCTTTTGAAAAATGGTTACCCCTTTGAAAAAAAAAAATTTTCTTACCCACGAGATTAATTTCCAACCTATAACAGCCGTCACAAGGGCAAAGAAAAGGGAGGAGGAAGAGGAAGTTGGAGTGGTTAAAGGCAATGGTGAGAAGTTCTGCTAGTCTCTAGTTAGTAGTCTTTAATAATTCTCTTTGACTCCGAGACTATTGTCGACGATGCCAGTCTGCTTGCATGAGATGAGAATAAGGTTAAAGCAGCCGAGAATAACTACCTGGTTTTGACTTCATACGGTTGTCGCCATTGTTATCGGATGAATGATGAGCTTTTGTATTCTAAGGACGGGCCATTTTACAGAGCCGTTGCGGAATTGTTGCACACATTTCATAAAGGGGGCAGTTACTAAATCCGACTGTGAGATTCACTACGGAAGAAAAATCAAATACTTTTTACTTTTTCTTTCCCACCAGAGCCGTAACTGATACCGGAAGATGAAATAAACTCATCGAACCTCCTTCCCACCACCGCCGTCCGGCTCCAATGTTTTGCGGGGAGTATTCCACGTGAACGCCCCTTTTAATAAATCGCGAATGACATCTTGCGATACTATTTTTAGTTTTTCGATTTCCAATAAAAACCCCAGCCAATCTTTGGGGGAGGTGAGAAACCGGGTATATCTACCTCCTTTCTACTCTACAACGGTTTGCCGCCGATAAACTCGGACCATCGACGAACCTCAGACGGGATGCCTTCCTTCCTGGGCAGCTTCTCGTTCATACATTGGGCAAAGAGAATTGCCGTCTAGAAAATTTTAGCGTTAGCATCCACATGAGTCTAGTTTAGTTGATCAATGAAGAGGGCTTTACCTGAGGCTCCATGAATAACGGGACACCGAAGTCCACGGCGTTTCGCCGCATCACATAGTCGACGTCCATGACCGTCTTGCCCCGAGCCAAAGCTAGGTTGAAGACACCCTTGATGTCGTACTTCTGGAAGACTTCTCGAAGCGCTCGCTTGTCTTCCTTGGGGAACTCTATTACTTCCACCGTCACCTTGTCCTTGGTGGTCGATTCAAGGAACTGCTTAACGTCTTCTCCCGCGGCGTAAAATTTGTAACCGAGGGGCGAGAGATAATCGGCGACCTTAGTAAGCCAGGGTTTAGACGTCTCGCCGCCAAAGAGGATACCCTCACCGGGCTCGGGTACTCGGAAGTTCATGGCCGACTGAAGAGACGTCCAGTATGCCTCGACAAGGTCCTTACCAAAGCAAGCCATCTCGCCCGTGCTAGCCATTTCAACACCCAAGAATGGATCGGCGCCGGCAAGACGGGTCCAGGAGAACTGGGGAACCTTAGTAGCGAGGTAATCTCTCTTGACAGCCATGGGGTCAGTAGGTTCAGGAACATCTTTGCCGATGAGCGCCTTCGTTGCAACATCGACAAAGTTGGTTCCGAGGACCTTGCTGACGAAGGGGAAGGAACGAGATGCACGAAGGTTGCACTCGATAACTTTGAGGGCTGGTTCGCCTTCGGGGTTATCGGCTTTGATGATCTGCATGTTGAATGGTCCCGTGATGCTCCATGCTTTTGCAACCTTTTGGGCAATTTCCTTCAGTCGATCCATAGTTCTGTCATCCAAGTTTACCGGAGGAAGGACGAGCGTGGCATCACCAGAGTGAACACCCGCTTGTTCGACATGCTCACTGACAGCATGAAGGATCAAATTACCTTGATGGGCAACACCGTCGACGTCGATCTCTTGAGCTCCCTCGATAAACTTGGTTATGACCACAGGGTGGTCGGGAGAAACACTGCTAGCAGCCTCCAACTTGTCCTTCAGGTCCTCTTGGCTTCGAATGACAGTCATGGCAGCACCCGAAAGGACGTAACTCGGACGGACTAGCACAGGGTAGCCAACCTGTTCGGCGAACTTCTCAGCCTCCGCCACCGAGGTCAACTCCTTCCAAGCAGGTTGGTCCACTCCAATACTATCCAGGATTTCCGAGAATTTTTGCCGGTCTTCAGCCTTGTCAATATCCTTGGGATCAGTTCCCAACACATTTGCTTTACCCGCCTCTTGGAGACGCAAGGCGATATTCTGAGGAAGTTGGCCACCAACGGAGACCACCACACCCGATGCATTCTCGAGCTCGTAGATATCCATGACCCTCTCATAGCTGAGCTCCTCAAAGTACAGTTTATCAGCAGCGTCGTAATCGGTGGATTGAGTCTCGGGATTGTACCGCGCAGTAAGTTAGCAGAGTCGATCGAAGCAAGTTGTCAAGTATTTTGAAACAAGTTGGTGAGTAAAGGGGGAGAAAGGGGGAAGAAAAGAGGGTGAGACGCCAAATGGGGCTAATGAGGCTGTCACTTCCATGACAGTACGGCCGTTCCAGATTGCAGGCGCTTTCAGTTAAATGTGTACTTAAAAAGGAAAGGGATGAGTAAACAAAAGAAAAGAAAGAGAGAAGACGAGGTAGACGACGAGGAAGACGACGACGACGATGACGACGACGAGGAAGAAGAAGATGGTGAAGAATTTTTAACTTACGTTAATCATAATGGTCTGTTCGCCCATATTCCTCAAGGCCGAGGTAGCGCTGACAGCACACCAGTCAAATTCAACCGAGCTACCAATTCTATACACGCCACTTCCGAGGATGATGGTGCCCTTATCTTCAAAGGTGACATCGTGGGAGCTGGCGTTGTAAGTAGTATACAGGTAGTTGGTTTCAGCTGGGAACTCGGCAGCCAATGTATCAATCCTCTTGACCCAAGGACGGATGCCCATGCTTGACCGAAGGGCACGGACAGCGTCCTCGTCACTCCTAACAGCGTTCGCAATCTGCTTGTCAGAGAAGCCCATCTTCTTCGCCTTGAGGATCAGGTCTCGTTTTAGGCCCTCCAAGCTACCAACAGCCTCCATCTCCTTGGTGCAGTCGACAATATTTTGGAGCTTGTACAGGAACCATTTGTCGATCTTGCTTAGGTCATGAATTCGTTCGACTGTGTAGCCCTCGTGTAGCATTGCCTGGCCAACTGCTAACCAACGACGGTCCGTGGGGTGTGAAAGCTCATAGTCGAGGTCGTCGAATTTGTCGCCTTGGAATCCGACGAACTTAGGATCAACCTGGCGAATGGCCTTTTGGAAAGATTCTTCGAAAGTACGCCCTATAGCCATGACTTCGCCAACAGATTTCATCGCGCTACCAATATCACGCTTCACGTGCTGGAACTTGGCCAAATCCCAACGGGGTATCTTTGTTACAATGTAGTCGAGGGAGGGTTCGAAGTTAGCTGTAGTGGTTTTCGTAACGGCATTTGGTAGCTCGGGTAGGCTGTGTCCGAGTCCAATCTTTGCCGCAGTATAAGCTAGAGGATATCCGGTGGCTTTCGAAGCAAGGGCTGATGAACGAGAAAGACGAGCATTGACCTCGATCACCCTGTAGTCCAGACCATCCGGCTGGAGGGCATATTGGACATTGCATTCACCAACAACGCCAAGGTGACGAACAATCTTGATAGCAGCAGTTCGAAGCATGTGATACTCCTCGTCGCTAAGAGTTTGACTCGGCGCGACGACAATCGAGTCACCCGTGTGAGTTCCTAGGGGATCGAAGTTTTCCATGTTGCAGACAGTAATGCAATTGTTATTTGCATCACGGACAACTTCGTACTCAACTTCCTTCCAGCCTTTTAGTGATTTCTCAACGAGGATTTGCGGCGACAGAGTCAGGGAGCGAGCGGCCATGTTACGAAGCTCTTCCTCATTGTTGGCAAAACCAGAACCGAGACCACCCAAAGCGTAGGCAGCACGGACGATGATGGGGTATCCGACCTTGGAAGCAGCATCCAGAGCATCATCGACAGTGCCAACAGCAATGGACTTGGCGATTGGGATGTCGATTTCGTTGAGGGCCTTAGCAAAGAGATCTCTGTCTTCACTAAGTTCCAACGTATGTACGCTCGTGCCTAGGACCTTGACGCCATATCTCTCGAATAAGCCCATGCGCTGCATTTGCACACCCAAATTCAGCGCTGTCTGCCCACCGAAAGACAGGAAGATGCCATCGGGTCGTTCCCTCTCAATAACGTAGGAGACATACTCCGGGGTGACGGGGAGGTAGTAGACTTCGTCGGCGAGGGCATGGTTGGTTTGAATCGTCGCAATATTCGGGTTAATCAACACAGAGGTCACACCGGCTTCTTTGAGGGCCTTGAGCGCTTGTGAGCCTATTCAAGTTTGAGTGTTAGTATCGCTTGACTCGATCGGGTTATGAGTCACCCTTGACCGCCAGGCTCGTGAGGAGCTGGCTTTGCAACACCAACCTGAATAGTCAAACTCTCCAGCCTGTCCAATTGCTAGACCGCCGCTTCCAATAATCAACACCTTCTTAACGTTTAAGATGTCCTTCGGCTTTATTACGCCGCTCTCCAAGTACGCCTTCGGGTTGGGAGCCTCCTGAGCAGCGGCTGCATTCCCAGCGGAGCAAAGGGCAGTGACAGAAAAGTTCCTTTCCTGTGCAAAGCCAGGTTTCCGGGTGGAAGCCAGAAGCTGAGAAGGACCTCGGAAGCTTGTCGTAGTAAGCTGTCTTCGGGTGATGGGCAGTCGTCGACCATGTCGCAGCAACACAGGTGCTCGGCCTGCAAGCTTGGTGGAGAGAGCCATGATAGGCTGGTGTAGAAGGGGTAAGGTCTCGTAACACCAGATTTTGGGACTCCCTGCTCCCAATTGAAGTCAATTGAGCTCCTGGGGAAGAGATCCGTAACGCCCTTAACCCAAAATATATTTCGATATCGTGGATTGACAAGTTTAAGACGGCCCGGTTCGGTGTCTAAGCTAATAAATTTCAAGGCATGCCACTATCGTGGATCCGATAAGCCGATAAGGGATAAAAAAATATAAAGCTAGCAGCTTCCTCTCTGCGATTTCCGGAGACGGGAGGGGAGCAATCTCTTGGCAGACCCGATCTGCTGGGGTACAGTACATGGAAACTTTATCCCATTTACGTACGTGCGTGCCCTGTTCCCCGTTCTAGCAAAGCTCCAGGTACATGGGTCAGCTACAGAGCAGCCTGGCGAGAATGACGTCGTGTAGTAACTGGTATACAGTCGAATTCGAGGTTTATAAAGCTTTCTATGGCTTTCGGATTGGTCACAACCAAAGCAGCCGAACAACTGTCGCAACTGTGTGTCAAGGTGCTATTACCTTGCTTATTGATGGTAAAACTGGGATCAGAGTTGCATCTTGACACAGCAGTGCGCTATGTTCCTATTGTCGGTATGACTATGCGCCTGTATCACTAACATCACAAACCTGCCGGGTGTAGTTTGGACTCTTATTTTACTGTAACATCCATCTTCATTGGAAAGGCAGCAGTGTCGTTCTTCCGGCTACCGGCATGGGCAGTCCCTGCTATCGCATTTAACAACACTGAATATCTTCCCTTGTTGTTGCTTCAGTCATTAGAGACAACAGGCACATTGGCTACTTTGGTTGGTGGCGGCGAAACCTCTGATGAAATAGAGAGAGCACGCACGTACTTCCTCGCCTGTTCAGTTATCAACAACACCATCACATTCAGCCAAGGTGCCAGATGGATAACTGGCAAACAGCAATCATCCGAAGAAGAAAGCTCGGACGACCCTGAGAATCAACAAACTCAGGAGGATGGGCATGGAGGTGACAAGACAGGCGGCGCCGACGACGATTCTTTGAGTGATCCTGACGAACACACATCCCTCCTTCTTAGTAAAGTGGTACATTGGGAACACAGATTGGAAAATGGCTTTGGATTGAAACTCCGAGACTACTTTTATTCCAGCCCAAAGCTCGTATAGAAGATCATTACAACCATCGGGACATTTGTCAACCCATCATTCATCGGTGCAGCCATTGGTTTAATAATAAGTCTTTCGCCGCCTTTACATCGATTATTTTTTAATACCATGGACCAAGGTGGTTATTTCAATGCGGTGCGTATGAAGATATCCCGTGTCAAAGCTATATTCCCTTTCTCCCGAGTGACTTGCTATGCCCCCATACGTTTTTCATGATGGGCCATTTGATCGGCAACCTACATGTAGACCACCCTATTTTTGCCTGGGATCCTCACGACCCTGAAATATCTCTGCTAGGTGTTTTGGCTAATACGCTAACATATATACCTGGTGGCTAACTTCTAGTAATGAAAATGTTGGGGAACTCTTCGTGTCTCTCCAAGTCATTGTCGTCGGCGTCAAATTGAGATTGAGTTTACAACTCATGAAGGAAGGCGGGGAATCCGGTAAACTGCCTCTGGGTACTGTCCTTTGCGTGACCTTTGTCAGGTTCATACTCTAGCCAGGGTAGGTTTCTAACGACACAGTCCCCTAAAAGTCACTTTGTTAATCACTTCGTTGCAGCATCAGCATCCCCATTATTTGGGCAGATGTCAGTGGAGCGAGTGAGAGCATACGGATGACAATAGCCAAGTTCCTCACAGTAAGTCCTACTGCCTTGTTGAAAAGGACATCGTGTGACTTACCATTATAGCTTTCGTATATCATTACCCCTATAGTATCATTCGCTGTCGTGGGAGCGCTGCAAGCTGCGAAAGCTGCCAAGCAATGAGCATACCCTCATGCTTAAAATAGATGGTCCATCCAGACACACACATATATAAGCATTTATTAATACAATATAAAATTTTGTTTACTGAGGAAGAAAAAAGAAAGGATCTATGAATCTGTGATGCCAGGTTTACTTGGTGTCATTACTAGGCTAGGAGTAAGGGTAATTAAACTTATACAAATCTTCATGGTTATATAAGGTGAGAACACTCCTAAAAGAGTCTATAAGGTCCAACTTTGCATTTAGATCAAAGCAAATTCAAATGAAGGATCTGGGCTCGGTTCAACTCGAGAGAGGTAGCATCGCTAATGGTAGCCACTATTAGTCATAGTCATTGAGCAGATATAACTGGCACCGTGTTTAAAACTGTGTGGGCCTACCCTGGTCTAACATCATCTTCAGCTTCCCATCTTGTGGTTTGACAAACCAACGCCGCACCACGCGCCTCCCGTCTCGTCGCACGAAATCCTCCCTCCGAGCGCCTTCGCCAAAGGCAAGCCCTCCACCTCTATATGACGAACTCACAGCATGTAAAGATCCATTTTTCGGTGGCTTCTCACGTCGATTGAGGGGGAGATATGAACAATGATTCCACCCCGACCACGCCGGCGGACCCTCATCGTACTTCCCACGTTCATCACGAGGACGATGTCGATGCCGACGGTCCAGCACAGCCCGCATTGTCTGAACATGAGCATGAGCCCAACCAGAATGGTAGCGCAACCACCCAGAACCCGTCGCTGTCACAGGCGGCAAAGGACGGCCTCAAGAAGAAGTTGCATTTCATGATGCATCTCGGCACTAGCTTGGATACTGTGGTGTATGCTGAGCTATGTGCGCTGTACTATATGGAGTACGACGAACCCCCATTCAAACCCCTCTATACACATGCATTGCATGCACATTGCATTGCATTTCAGAGCGTTTACTAACCAGTCTTCTCTAGTTGCTCATTCTTCCGATTGATGATACGATGGGTCGCCCAAGCTCTGTTCATAAGTCCCAGGACCGACGACTCCGTCCTGATCATTCCAAACTATCATGTCTCCGCTATCCTCGGTCCGAATGTCCTATGCATACTGGTACATCTACTCGCTTCATTACCCGAGGCTGGCGAAGCCTCTCGCGGCTATCTCCACGGCGGTATACTATTTGACTTTGTTGGGCAGAAAGCGCCGTCGTCCAAACTGTCTCTCCTCCTACTAGATGTCATGATATTCGGGCTACAGTGCTTCATGCTTACCGTCAATATGGAGAAGGAAAGGATACGTAAGGTGGTAAAGCCGAGGAGGCTGCTCGATACTCGGGAGGATGCGACAGGAGTAGCAGTAACTAGCCAGGATCACGATGCGGAAGAACGTGGGGTATTGCGGGATGCGCCTGTGTTGGACGAGACCCACGATATCGAGATGCAATCACTAGGACGGGAGAGAGTCGGCAGTGATCAGGATAGCGTCGAAGAGAGGGCGGCCCTGCTGAGGCGAACGACAACCCCTGCGAGCGATCTCGAAGGTCTATCTGATACATTAAGATCAGGAAATGCCGTTCTAGCCAACTTTCAGGTTCGGCAAACTCTCCGGACCGCCTGGAATAATCGGGCGAATTCCCCGGAGACTGCTGCTGCCTATGCTATACAGAATGTCGGATATAATGCGACTTTGGCAGCCCTGGCAGCGCAGAGGAGAGCAAGATTGGCAGCAGCACAGCCGAGACAGCCATGATAAAGTCATAAGAGATCTTTGTACAAATTCAGAAGGATATCATTACTATGCAATCTTCCTACCCACGTTACCGACTCCAGTCCCCTTCACTGAGACTATGATGTCGCCCGTGTCGTCCTCTTCAGCATCGCGCAAACCCCAACTACTAGCTCCAAACTTCTTAAGATCTCGTGCAAGTCCTATGACTTCTTCCGTGCCCACCACGCTTCTCCCAAGACGTAAACGCCCAACATCTTCCGAGCCCATGGCCATTAATGTCAGAACTGTCCCTGCAGCTGCCCCAGTCACACAGCCTCCTGAATTTATGCATTCTAGGAGTTGATATGCGCACCTCTTGCCTACATCTTCCGGAAGCATGCCTCCTTTGGGTGGTACCACAATATCTGCTGAATATAGGACGCCTACAGCGCTGGACTCTGCGACAAGGCTCAGCCCGTACCCGATGCCCATTCTCTTTTTGCTACCGGACTTTTCCGCCGCATCTGGAACTAGAGGCGCCTGATCGTATTGCGCCGCGATATGTACGTCCGAAATGAGAGGGTTGAGTATCTCTCGCGCAGAGTGTATCATGCGAGCATTGTTAGACGCCGACACACCCGTCGCGTATGCCACACCTCGTATTCTTTTTATTCTCCCTGGACTTCTGTTCAAGTGTAATGTCTTCGGTAACCGAACCTGGCTTGCAAATCTAAGTTCGACAATACCAGCACCACCGCTACCGTGGGGCCCGGCGCATGATCTTTGGAGAACTCGCAGCTCGATGCGCGCTGCGGGAATGCCGAATAGGTTGTATAAGGGTAGGATGGCCGTGCGGAAGGAGTCGACCGAAAGATCGCCAGTCTCGGTGGCTGATGTGATGACGCCCGGTCCCGAGAAGCGGATGTTCATATGCGACTTCGAAAACGGAGCAAGTAAGCAAAGAGGTAGGAGGAAGTATGTGACACCCCGTGTGCAGGTAGCAGGTAAATGGTGTTCGATAGTATCATCGATAGCGCCGAAGCCAGGTGCCGCACCGGTGATTAATCCTGGGTAGTACGTTATCGTCGTACCGGTATAGGATATCTGCATGGAGCTGCCATTGGTGACAGCTTCAAGAAGGCGAAGAAACGAGACTTCATGTGGGGCGAGACCAGGATTCGTGGGTGAGTTTGGACGGATTTTAGAAATATGAATAGGTCGGCCTGTTAACGTCGCGAGCACGAGACGCTGCGTGAATGATTTGTGGCCTGTAAATTTCAGGAACTCTGGTTTCGGGGCCGACATATTGTCATAAAATTGGTTGAGGCCTCGTAGAAGTTATCGAAGGCCGACCCGTCGCATCAAAATTTAATGGAGATGAAGAAATTCTGCCGAATTGGCGATTAAAAAAAATCAACTTAGGCAAGGCGGTGTACGCGGTACGTACCAACTCGAAACTGTGGCTTGTGGGCCAGGGCGTTTTAGCGTGAATATACAGAGGTACATGCACCTATTGAAGGTGCACATGTGGGTTGAGCTACGTGAAAAGTGTCAAGATCCCGAGTTCCTAAAAGGGCACGTAATACCTAATCTGCATACCTATACATTTCGTTGTTCTTCAACGTCTCTTTCTTTCCCACTCCTACTCGTCTGCGCTACACATTTCCCAATATGTTCGACATAGATTGGACGAGCCTCGCGCTCCCATTTGCCTACATAACTGTTCTCGGAGGTTCCCTCTACACCTTTTCCACAGTCTACAGAAAGCGGAAGGCCTGTATGCATTCTACCGACCACCGGATCCCCATGATGGAACTAACAACTTTGCAGTTGAGAATGCCAACCTCGAGCCATGGTTTCCGCCGCACCTTCAACGGAATATCTACCTGACACTCCTCCACATGGAGCCCGAACCTGGCCAGGAGAAAATGCCCAAAGTGCCAGACAGCGTCGTTCGAGCAGCACTACTGCGAAGAGCCGTTGAAGATATCCGCCGCATCATCCAGATCCGTACTTCGAAGCAAGCACTCAACACCTTGTTGCAGCGAGGTAGCGTCGGCGACGATCTAAATCAGAGATTCGTAAGAGCCGAGAAAGAAATCGAGGAAGAGTTGCGGGATGTTGTTACGGAGGTTAGAACAAAAATGAGTACATGGTTGATTTGCACATGCTAAAACACGTATAGGCCAATGCCCTTGCGCCTGGCTGGGGCCAGACCATCTTCCAATCCGCCAACGAAATCGCTGCCAACACTATGTTACGCACTCGACTCGAGGAAATTGAGGGCCGAGCTGCGGCCGACAAGGAGTGGTGGGAGAAGCGACGCGAAGCTATCCAGAAGGATTTCATGAAGGAGCTAGAAGAAGACTCGTCGACCAAAGACTCTACGAAAGGCGCTAGTGACGATGAGGGAGTACTGGTCGATTCTGCTACACCTGCGAGCACACCCAGCGGAGGCTCCAAGAAGAAGAAAGGCAAGAAATGAGGGTTTAGATATTGTGGGAGCGTCGAAAAAGGGGTGTACTACTAAGATCATCCGCCATCGCTATTAATCGGTGGTATACTTGTATATTCGCATCCGGCGTTCAGGCGTAAGGATACAGGGATAATGTGTACGCGAGAAAAGGTCGTTTATACCTTAGGTAGGTAGACGATATCTATATTATGATGCCTCCCTAGCCGTCGCTGTATAATGAAATGAGCTAGGGTTCAAAGACCACATGTTAACTTGTGGTTATAAATTTGCTTTACCCAGCCTACTGACATCAGCTCCTTTCAATACAAGGCAACTCATAGTAAGCAACTCAAAAGAGCCTATAAGGAAACCTTCCATAGTAAGAACATTGAATTACATATAAAGTTATATATTTCTAAAGATTCGAACACTCATACTTGTTTATAAGTGAAGTTACATAAATGGATGTACCTAGTTATCGGGCTTGATACATACCTAGGTAGGGCTTTGGCTAATCCTAACGGGGTAATACAAGGACAGGTACATAATAAAATAATAAATAGCTGCATGTGGCTTGAAGGTACCTTAAATCTTAGCGAATTTAGCTCTTCTACAACCCCGGTACCTAAGGTATTTTCCTCTTTTTGCACTGACGTACATACTGGAGTAATAAGGCAGAAGGTACCGGTACCACTTGTGAATTGAAGCTTCCAGCATCCCTCATCACACATCCCACCAGCTCATTTCAACATTTATATATCCTTCCAAACGTTTGCGAACACGAGAGACAAACATTGAACGCCATGGCCGACCCGCAATCTTCACCCGGGCTTTCGTTCCCGACCGATCCTGCAGAGTTCGAACAGGACGATCGCATCTCGTTCTCCAAGCTTGACAACAAATACATTGCCGTGCAGGACGACGGTTCCGAATTTGAGTGGGATTCCCAATTGAAACGATGGATCCCCGTGGTCGACGAAGAGCTCCTCGCCCAGCAACAGCTAGCTTACGGCGGCAGCGCGACACCCGACGACGGCAGTGACCAGCCCAACAAGAAGCGGAAAAAGGGCCAGGCAAACGGCTCGGGAGATCGGCAACGCCCCCAGAAGAAACAGAAACAGCCCCCACAGCCGCGCCAGAACACGGCCATATATGTCACGGGCCTGCCGCTGGACGTGACCGTAGACGAAGTGCACGAGGTGTTCTCGCGAAAATGCGGTGTTATTGCCGAAGAAATCGACAGCGGTCGCCCGCGCATTAAGCTATATACGGACGAGAGCGGCAGCTTCAAGGGCGACGCCCTGGTCGTCTTCTTCAAGCCGCAGAGCGTCGACATGGCCATCATGCTGCTCGACGACACCGACTTCCGCTTCACATCCTCGGGGCTCACCAGTGGCCGCATGCGGGTTCAAGCCGCCGACTCAAGCTACAAAAAGACTAACTACGAGCGGGAAAACGATGGTAACAAAGAAGCCAACGCTAACGGCGGCGGCCACGAGGGCAATAGCGACAAGAGCAACGCGATCACGGGCGCGGGCAAGCCGCGGGACAAGACGCGCGACCAGGACAAGCAGAAGATCATCAAGCGGACGCAGAAGCTAGACGCGAAGCTGGCGGACTGGGACGACGACGACCCGTACGGGGGGCAGCTGGAGACAAACACGCGGCGCGACCGCCTCGTGATCCTGCGGCACATGTTCACCCTAAAGGAGCTCGACGAGGACCCGGCCGCGATGCTGGAAATAAAAGAGGACATCCGCGAGGAGTGCTCCAAGCTCGGGCCCGTTACTAACGTCGTTCTGTATGATCTAGAAGAAGAGGGCATCGCGAGCGTCAAGTTCAAGACCCCCGAGGCCGCCGAGGCCTGCGTCGACCTCATGGACGGCAGGGCCTTCGACGGCCGCACCGTCAGGGCTACTATCGCTTCCGGCCGGGAGAAGTACAGGAAGTCCGGCAAGAAGCAGGGTGAGGAAGTCGACGCCGAGGATAGCGATAATTGAGGCAATCGTGGAGGAGAGGGAGAGAAAGGAAGAGAGATGTGGATCTTCAGACTCCTTTCCTCATCGGCTATGTATTATGAACTCTTCGAGCGGAGTTACGATGTATGTACGATTACTTTGGGCAAGGGTCGGCCAGCTACCGTGGTGGCTTAATATTGCGCGATGCCAGCGGGTATTCTCTAGGCATTTTCTTTGAGAACAACGCTCCTTGAGCGTTACACCAAAGCCCTGGCTTCTCGATATGAGAAGAAATGGATCGATTCACGAATCTATCTCGTCTTGTCAACTGCAGTTGTTGACTAAAATAGGAGAGCGGAGGCAAACTTCCTACTCGCCCAGAACGGCCGTCCTCCTAGGTCTCACAATACTACTCGCGTATACAAAGCAAACAATTATTCAAATTAATAAGTTTTATCATGATTTTTGAAGGCTGCAGGACTGTGAAAGACGCACACGAATATGCCGTGTCGTTTGGCTTGCCAGCACACATTCCACGTATCATTGCACCATAGCAATGGCCCGGGCGATGTGGGCTACTGTATAACATTCGAAACCGATGCCGTACTCCGTCTATAGCGCGTTTTCAAGTGCAGCCGTTTTTACGTTTTTGCAGTGCGACTCTATCCTGAGGAATCAAATCTCTGCTGCCACGTCCAGCTTCATCTCCTTTGCGCTGACCCACCAGCCCGCCGCTTCGATAATCTGGCAAACAACCTTCAGCTCGTCTACCGAACGCGGAGCGTACACCATCGTAAACTGCTTGGGAACGGGCATCTTCAGCAGGCACTGGCTGGTCAACGGATGACGCTCGCCCCAACCCTTCTCGATAACCTCCTTGACGTCGTCGGGGTGGAGATTCATGTGCATCGAATGGTCCGAGTTGTGGACATGGCAGATCTCCCCCTGACACGTCTTGTTGAACGGGTATCGAGCAAACAGCCCCATACCATGCTTTTCGAAACAAGATGTGCCAACGCCCACTTGCTCCGAGTTCACACTGCTGTGGTTCTCCAAGGTGCGTCGTAGGGCGAGGTAGCACTCGCGGGATCCGAATTGGTTGACCTGCCGTTGCGGAGCTATTCCGACGACTCTCGGGCGCGGCCCGCAACGATAGGGAAGAGGCTTCTTGCGGAGGATGCCGGCGACGGGCTCGACGTCCGGGTCGGCGGGCAGAGGGTTTAGCGGATCCCGACAGGCCCAGAGCTTTAGCCAATTGATGCGGACGTAGCCGGGGAACGTCGCCGGAGTGCCTCCGGGACCGAGTTTCAAGTAGTTCTGATAGTCATTGTGGATGAACAGAAGACCGGCAACCAAGCTAATGAAAGCCGCCGCCGCTAGCGGTTGGAGGAGGTGTACGCCAAGGATGAGCAATACAGTAACGGCGAAGATAGCAGGGCCGTCCAACGTTACGGACAACGGATCTTGTCTGATGGTGACATTGATGACCGGAGGGTCGCTATCGTGGCTGGTTTTGGCGTAGAGGTCAACGGGAGAGGGGTCCATTGACGTCTCGGCCTGTGTAAGTGTGGTAGACATGATGTCAGAGTAGGGGGCTGTGGATAGGGAGCTAAACCATATGAGTAGGTCGATTGCTATCTGTTACAGGAGTTGGGAAGAAAAGCAAGGTTGGAGGGCCATTTATTTATACCTTTCGAGGGAAGAAGAACAGACGCTGGAGATCAAAGTTGACTGGCTCCTTCGAAGAGTGGTCTAGTGATCAGGTCGACTTGGACAAGAATCGGATGCACGTCTAGAGTTACATAAAGTAGGCTAGCCACAGGCTGACAGCGGGATCGGTATGCAAACCTTGAAAAAACCAAACCTGGGGAAAATAGAGGCGGACTATACGGGAAGGGCCACTTGGACTCCCGCACGCCAACATACGATCCAGACATCCGTCCATTCATGAATAGTAATTGATCCACAGTCTAGTGGATTGGGAAAATGAAACCTAGCATAACCCAAGCCGGACCTTGACGAAAAAGTGATGTATTGGATCTGGAAGCAGGGTGTTAATCGACTTTAACTCCCAAGTACCAGTCCGGACACTCCAATATAAGGAGAAAGGTTGTGCGACCTCAACTTCACAAATGGGCAACGGTTTGTGGCGCCGGTGTGGTCGGACCTGCATACATGCAGATACAGATGTACAGACGTACGAATTTGCATACTGCAACGTCTCAGATGTCTTTCGTCAATGCGGCTGCATATTAAAGCCCGTGGTCGGAGGTGGTCGGAAGCGACACTGCAACACCGCAACACCGCTTGAAAGTGCTACAGGTGAAGCGTTAAACAGGTACCTCCAGGCAAACCTTATTGTCCAGTCGGGATGAGTATTCTGCAACGGAACCACCGGCGTCCCGAAACTGAAGCCGGAAGTCATTGCACCTGAGAGCGTAATATGGAGTGGTCACTTCACTCATTCGATAGTTTCCTGCGGGACATCAGCCCACGAGTGTTCACAAGGAAGATTTTTGGGTTTTTTCAAGCCAGCTCGTTGGGCTTTGCTGTACTCGTGACCACGTGGACGATTTGCTGTCAGAGAAATGGAAAGGCTTGGCCCGATAGAGGAGGCCATTTTGACTACTCCGCTATCCGCCGTGCAGAGGGTGTCATATATTAAGGGTAGGTCTTGTCATTTGAGATATGATAATTATTGCGGGAAAGATGTATAAAGAAGTTCCCCGTGAGATCCTATAGGCAAGGTTAACTCCGGTCCACAAGACACATTGTCTGAACATTGAAAATTTACCTTCTTACACAAAGGTACAATTGACTTTCATGCAAGTTGAGAGTTGAAGCCGTTGACGGATGCTTAGCTAAACTTAACTTAACTATCTGCACAGCGATTGGATGTCTCGTAGTATGGAGGGACATAAAGGCTTTGATTGGCTGGTTATCTAATAATTACGTCGCCACTAAAAAGTAGGTGCCTCCCGTTGCCAGGTCGCCCACATGCGACAGGGGTTGGGAGCAGGGATAAGGGGGCAACCATTGGAAAAGGGTGAATCTCAAAACAAGCAAGCATCAAATCGCGTATCGATTATGATCCAGTATTTCCAAAGTCGTCAACTTTGTCAACTTCGTCCTGTCTTGCAAACACGACAAACATATCTAGGAGACACGATCGGCTGTTTGAAAGTAATCTATTCTCCCTACGTCTAGCACGTGTAACTGGTATCACCCAAGCCGGGCACCACAGAGAGTAACCAGCAACTTGGTATAGCTGGAAACACAAGTTTGTAACCTTTCCGAAGCAGACGGTTCACCAAACCACAGCATGATACTGATACTGGTCCAACTAGCATTGATACCCCCCATCTAATATGGGCGTTCTCTCCTGGACGTCGCGTTCCCGCGACGGTCGACAATCAAGACTTCCCGTCTATGAAAACCTGAATGCTCCGAGTAAAGAGCGTAATTCAAACGATTCGTACGATGACGATTCCGACTATGACGATTACTCTGAGACCTCGTCATCCCCTGGAACTAGTAATTCAAGAGTGACGAACGGTTCTGCATCCACGGCGACGCCTATCATGCCCAAGAGAAACTTTGCCGCCTCTCGTGGTCCGCGCAAACCCCTTACCTACCGCCTACCCAACAAAGTCATTCGATACCTCTGCTTTGGCTTAACATCCTTCATAATTTTGATGATTCTCACACTCATTCGAGCAAGTCACAATGAGAATAGGGCTATCGCAGAAGGTAAGATCGACAGGCCGCCCTCGACCCCCCCTGCATGGGAGTCCTACCCGTTCCTTACGAGGTACTATGGTGGCATCAGAAACCTAGTGTCCTTCTCCCAGAATAATCCCGAGTACCCACGTTCCAAGGGCGAACCACCTGTGGACAAGTTGTCCTACGCCAACAGCAGTAATTGGGAACCTGATGTCCAGGAGCGCAACTTGCCTACTAGCAAAGAGTATAACAAATACCCCTCCAGCGTTTTCCAAAGTGCCCCTGAGCAGTTTCAAGAATGTTTTCTCGACAAGGCCAACAAAGTGCGTGTGCCTCCTATTCGCTACTACGAAGGGCGACCAAACGGTTTCCCTGAGCCCGTGCTCGGCTCCTACGACCTTCTAGGCCTTCCCGAGGATATCTGCTTTGAGCGCTATGGCCGGTATGGACCATATGGCTTCGGCTATTCCGTCAGGTCAGGTGGTCTAGGTACCGGAGAGCATGGTGAGAAGGAAGGATTTGAATCAACTTGGGAGAAGGTACCCCAGGTCGACTGGAAGGGTATGGACTGGGCAGACATCCAGAGGCGCTGCTACCGAGCAAACGCTGCTCGCTACAAGACAGTCGCTCCTAAGCAATCCAACCCCAATGGGTTCTACATTGACGAAGGCACTGCCGCCACAAACCTTCATACTCGGGACACTCCGCTTGCTGAATCACTTCAGTCTTCAGCCAACGTGACTGTGAAAGAGAAGAATTCTGTCCCAGCCTCTGAAGGAGAATCTGCCACGAAACTACCAAGAACTGCCATTGTTATCCGGTGCTGGGACGAGTATTTCTGGAAGGAAGAGGATGTTATGAACATTCGCTCCCTAATCAGCGAGTTAGTCCTAGCATCCGGTGGCCGTTACGATATTCACTTGCTCGTTCAAGTCAAGAACGATGCCGCACACCCGATCTGGGCAGATGCAGCCACATATCAACGGCGAATCGAAGAGACCGTACCAGCGGAGTTCCGGGGTCTTGTCACATTCTGGACAGAAACCCAGATGCTATCGCTATACCAAGGCATTTTCGACCTCTTCGCTCGTGGGCCGGATCTGCCAGTGCACGGTGTCTATCGTGGTTTGCAGATGGCTATGCAATACTTCGCCTACCAACATCCAGAATATGACTACTACTGGCAGTGGGAAATGGATATCCGCTACATTGGCCACTATTATGATCTGTTCACCAAAATAGAAAATTGGACCAAGGAGCAACCAAGGAAGGGCATCTGGGAACGAAATGCACGGTTTTACCTACCTTCCGTACATGGAACATGGGAAGACTTCAAGCAGATGGCACGAGTTCAGAGCGAAATGGGCACTACAGGAGCTGACAATATCTGGGACGGTCTTCCAGGAGCTGACAAGCAGCAGGCCGGTCGCCGCGACAAGCCCGTTTGGGGACCTGAGAGACCCAAAGACCCTAAAGACTGGTTTGAGCCTGACGATGACCCTAAGCCAAAGACAGCATATGAAAAGGACAAATACGTCTGGGGTGTTGGTGAAGAAGCTGACTACATCACCTTCAACCCTATGTTTGACCCAGAGGGCACTACTTGGGGTCTAGCTGACGATATCACCGGCTACAATACGTCGGATGGCAACGGAATGCCACCACGGCGGGCCCAGATCATCACGGCATCGCGGATGTCTCGTCGTCTGCTAATGAAAATGCACCGAGAGACCGCTTTCTTGAAGCACCACGCTTTCCCGGAGATGTGGCCGGGTACTGTCGCCCTGCAACATGGGTACAAGGCCATATTCGTACCGCATCCCTTGTACGTAGACCGGGAATGGCCTCCAGAGGTTTTCGCACGAACCCTGAACAACGGCAGAAACGGTGCCACGGGAGGCTCGCGCACGTCCGTGTTCGGCCAGCGAGAGCATAACCTCATAGGGCTCACGTGGTTTTACAACTCCGGCTTCGCGCCGAACTTGTACCGGAGATGGCTCGGACTGAAGGTGAACAACGATGGCGGTGAAGAGTTCGAGATGACCGTGGATGAGAGCAAGAATGCCACGAGCGTCAGCGAAATGCGTGGCGGCGAGGGTAGGATGTGCCTACCCCCCATGCTGCTTCACCCAGTCAAGGACGTCGAGCTGCCGGTCGAGGCCAACCCAGAGGACACACTCGAAATACCCGAGTCGGACCCTGGGGCTTGAATGATATAAACCTGATGAACATTGTGTGATCATATTGAATGAATGTATTGGCCCGGTGTTTTGTATAGGCCTTCCTCTATATATGGGCTCTAGCACTTGTGAGGGCGTTGGTTGGGAATGTTTACTATTGGTTGTTTCGTCACATTTTCAGAGCAGGATGAATGAACGCGGAGCAAGCGCTACGCTACAAGAAACGGCATAGCGTATGATCGTGTATAAGGGAAAAGGCATAGCGGAATAGAAGGGCATGATACCTACTTAGAGAGTAGGATATAATCTGATGATTGAATCTAACTACTACTGCAAGATTCTAGCGCAAAGTTCGACTAGACAGGATCTTTGTTAAGAAGTCAAAACTTTCTTCCGAGTGATAAAACATGATCCAAGGTCAGAATAATACCTAGGTTGGCTGATATCATGGACATATATGTGAATCCTACCCAAGTTCTAATATAATCGTCCCGGATTACCATGCTATATATAGCAGATATATGTTACTTTCCCCGTCTTCTATTGACGATAGAATAATGGGCAAAAGGTTACTTGGGGTGTCTAGAATAGAGAGATAGTAATAATGAAAAACCAAAGCTGTTAGGTAGAAAGCAAGTCGCAGGGAACGATGAGGATTGACACTTAACATGCCCGAAACAATATGCCATTCAAAGCTTGAATAATGGAGATGTGGAGGATTGACATTGATCTCGACCACCATCGAAGATTATTGCCCAATTCACCACAGCCGGACAAAACTAAGCAGTAGCTAGCAACGATCCGAACAGCCAAGTTGTGACAGTAGTTCCAACAGTTTTACAGAAGGCCGTCCTGTCTCGTGCCAACAAGCACATCCCCACGTATTGAAAATTGAATAGGGACCAACCTCATATGTAGCCCGTCCACATAGGAGTCGGCACCCGGGAGTCAAAAGCATGATAGGTAGTAAAAGATACTATGTAGCACCGCCCAAAGCTAAGAGACTAGGTACCTAGGTTAGAGCCCCAAATTTGACGTCCAATCTGTCGTTAGGCTAGACTTGGGGCTCCAGAACAGATGGGGACCTATTAATGCAAGCTTAATCTTGTCAAGATCCACAGTTCAGCTAGTGCTCTATTAAGGGGTTTGTCAAGGCTCGGAACTCAAGCGCCTTGAAAATTTCTTACGTAGGTGCTGTGTGTAATAGGAGAAAAAGAGCTAAAGGATACCTATGTAGGCTATTGACCAAGCCAATGTAACACGCGGTGGTCAGGGTTATCCTGCACACGTTGTCGGTCAAGGACCTAGAATTGTAAGGTTGTGGGTATGTCAAGGTATTGTAGTTAGTTGGACTATGGGGCTGGAGGTCCTGACCGAGAGATTCGCAGGTCCTTGGTCCTGTACGGGTCCCGTGTGAATAAGGCAAAGTGAGGAGCCGACGATCTGATCAACGATCAAATGCACACTTGCAAGCATCCGAGATCACTTCAGCCGATATGCAGGCCATTATTCTGCGAAAAGGCCAGTGCTACCTAGTACTCAGTCAGGAGTAGCTTAGAAGCGGTTATCATTCTTCGGATCGCAATGACGTGGGCCGTCGAAACGCAAATGATGGTAGGAATACGAGCCAATCAAGCGATGGTGAACGTCCGAAGAAAAGGAAAAGGAGCCGTCATCTCATCTTTGGGCATTTTCGCATTTCCTTGGAAGAGTGCTCTAATAACAATTGTGTACGCGGTTACTTCGTATATTAAAAGCCCTGGTATGGTCGGATGCAGGACTAAGGATAGAATAGGTCTAGTCAGGAACAAACGCAATTTCGCTTGTCAGTCGGGTAATTTCCCAGAGCGTCAATGGAAAGACTACCTACCTGGTACCTAGGTACTGTAGGTAGGTAGGTAGGTACTTCGTACAATCCCCACCGCCGAAAGGGCCGCCTTCCAAGAAAGGTCGTCCCAGCCCGCCCAGCACCCGTCTGATTGGCTACGAGCATAAACAACTTTATGAACACAGGCTCTCGATTTGGCTAAGCTTCCAAAGCTCACTCTTACCCCCTTATTCAAGCCTTTCCGCCTTTCCTTCGACGAATTCTCAACCCCAGCTACCCAGCCAAGGTCCTGGTCCTGGTCTCATTTACTACGATGTACTATGTAGCCACGATGAATGTCACTTTGTTTACGATTCGGTCCTCGTCTGCACAGCGAGACGTGGCAGCGTGGCTAGCTCATCCGTGGAGGATTCCGCGAGATACCGGTACTGGCTACCTGTGCGAATGGACCAAGAACTAGACTCGCTCCAACAGGCATCCCTAGCAATCCCTGGTAATCCCTGGTAAGGATCCATCACAGGAACCATTTGCAGAATGGCAGATGGTACCTAAGAGGATGGAGGGCAAGCTGGCAGGCTGGCAAGGGGACTGGGGGATAGCAAGGGCATCAAGGATCAGCGGAGACCAACGCCTCCATTGCAGGCATCCCATTTGCCCCCTTCCCAGAAAACCACCACCAGGTAAAATTGGCGCTGGGCAAGACCCATGAAGCCATGGCGCCTTAATAAAACTACCAGGTCCGCCATTCCCATGATACCCTCCTTTCCTCTTCCCTTTTCTCTCCCTACGAAACGACCCATTTAACGTCGATGCCGTGACGTGAAAGCATCTTCAAGCTTTCGTCCTTGTTTTCTACGTATCCTACCCACCGCTTCACTCATTCAGCGGGCACTCGTTTTCACGATATCACGAAAATAAACAAACAGCTATCTACATTTGAATTCGCGCACCCAGTCTAGGACTTGTTGAAGTTTGGTATATAAGGAGTTTTCGAAGAGTCGGGAATCATGAAGGCCACTTTCGTTGCTGCGGCCCTTGCCGGCGCCGCCAGTGCCGGTAGCATTCACCACCGACACGCTCACGATGCGTTCCGCGCCCTCGAGAAGAAGAACTACGACAACGGTACCTGTGGATGTACTACCATCTACAGCACCTACTACGGTGAAGCCACTCGTGCGTAGCCAATTGCTCTCTATAAGTAGCTATCGTAATCGTTCCTAATTTGTCGCAGTGTCGTTCCCTGAGGTACCTGCCACCACGGTGGTTCCCACGTCGACGTCGACGTCCACACCCGCACCGGTGACAGTCACGTCAACTGCTGTCCTCGTTCCCACGCCAGTTGCTCAGACTTGCTCGACCACGGGTGTTTATACCTTCCCCGCCACCACCATCACTCTGTCTGAGTCTACCACTGTTTGCGCTCCCTCGACCACTGCCGTCCCCAGCGGTACTTACACCCTTGGCGGTGTTACGACTGTCGTCACCACCGCCACCACTGTTACCTGCCCGTATGCCACGGTCTCCACGAGCGAGGGTGTTACCAATAGCATTGTCGCAACCACGACTTACGTTTGCCCGTCCGCTGGTACTTACACTATTGCTCCTATCACGACAACTGTCGACAAGTCGACGACCATCACTGTCCCAGTCGTCACCACCTACCCTGCTGGAACTTACACTCAGCCTGAGGTCGTGACCACCATCACTGAGACTAGCACGGTTGTTTACTGCCCGTTCGACATCCCTAGCCCGACCGCCTCGACTACCGCTGTCTCGGTCCCTACTACTTACCCTGTCGTTTCCACGCCTGCCGTTTCCACGCCTGTTGTCTCCAAGCCAAAGCCAACTACCTACCCAACTGCCTCTTCCTCATCTGCCACGCCCAAGCCTACCGGTGGTCTTGGTGGAGCCCCTGGAAAGCCTTGGGGTATCTCGTACACTCCCTATGAGACCAGTGAGTCTGGTGGATGCAAGAGTGCCTCCGAAGTTGAGAAGGACATTGCTGCTATTGCCGCTGCCGGTGTTTCGACTATTCGTGTCTACTCTACTGACTGCGACACCCTGCCCAATGTTGGTTCTGCTTGTGCCAAGCACGGCTTGAAGATGGTCCTTGGTATCTTCATTGACGCCCCCGGCTGCGACGCCAGCAACCCCAGCGTAACTGAGCAGATCAGCGCCATCAAGAGCTGGGCCCAGTGGGACCTTGTTGATCTCATCTCTGTTGGAAACGAGGCCGTATTCCACGGTTACTGCCAGCCTTCCGAGCTTGCCGGCCTCATCACCAAGTGCAAGGGTGAATTCAGTGGCTACAGTGGCCCATTCACCACCGCCGAAACTGTCAACATTTGGCAGCAGAGCGACTTCTCTTCTGCTATTTGCGGTGTTGTTGATGTTGCGGGTGCCAACGCCCACGCCTTCTTCAACACTGAGACCAATGCGTCCCAAGCCGGTCAGTTCGTCAAGGGCCAGCTCGATATTATTTCCAAGATCTGCAAGGGTATTCCTGGTATCGTCCTGGAGACCGGCTGGCCCTCGGCTGGTAACCCCATGGGCCTCGCTGTTCCTGGTGAGTCCGAGCAGATGGAAGCCATCACCAGCATCGTCAAGGAGTGTGGAGACAAGGCTGTCCTATTCAGTTTGACCTCTGACCAGTGGAAGTCGGCCGATACCGCTTGCGGTTGTGAGCAGCACTTCGGCTGTGCTAAGGCGCTCGGCATCAGCATATGAAAAGGTCTTTAAAATGTTTGCGCGTGCTCACTGACGCATGGACGAAATATTGTACATTTTTACGCCCTTTGTTCAAACGATTATAACACGCACTCTAACCGCGGGGAGTTTTCATGGTTGGAAAAAGAGTTGGAGGGCTGGTTGAGAGATAGCCTTGGTTCCCTTTGTGATAGGAGCAATGTCGAGAGCGGACAGGCGGCGCAAGCAAGTCAAGAATATCCTAAGCTCAACAACCTAGATGCCAAAATGCTCCCGGGCTATCTAAATGTAGGGTCTGATTCATAATGTTGTAATCTACTAGTGTCTATTATTGGATAACATAACGCTGTTTGTCCTAACATGTGCCATGAGTGTGTGTGGTTCAAGCTTCTCATGTTTATATCGTCTTATCTTCTCTGTGGGTTCTCTCGTAGAACATAAGTTGGTTTTTATTTTCTGAAGTAAACGTCGCTCGTTCTTAACAATATTGTACTGTGCGTCTTGCTGTCCCTCTACTTCAGTGATATTGTCCGGGCATGTTACTAGAAGACTATCCAGGCATGAAGTATTTCTGTCTCTAATGTGGCCCATGCTGTTTCGCCTATTATCATACCATGACTTATCCTCGTGTTCCCCGACCAGCCCTCTATGGGTTGCAGACTGGACCATTGGCGCTTTAAATATCGGCCAGCTTCACCATCGTCATTCATTTTAAAATCTAGCTTGGGCAAGGATGTCATACTCCTTTGCAGATGTCCAAACCTCTCCATCAGTCCAGTCTGGTGTTCCAAGCGTCAGCAAAGGCTTGTCAAAGGGTTAACTTGGGCCGAAGTCTATCGACACTAGCATTTGATCTTCGTCGAGCAAGATATTGTCTGGCCTCGACCTTGTCGTTGAGGATGTGTCAACGGGTATGCTCAATATTGGTATTGGCAGTAAGAGTTATCGTCATGCAGACATGGAATCAAAAGCACAATGTGTCATATCTCTGAGCGCGATTTTTTTAACCTGTCTTTTTTTTTCTGCTAGCCGACCTAGGGATGAAACGATAGGCGGGCCTCTTTACACAGTCCCTACCTCAGTAATGCATCTCATTTCATTGTGGGTGTAATGCAGGTAGCGTGTTGTACTCAGTACCCAGTGTCCCTGTTGTCTTTGTACAACCGCAATGTCTCCCATTGATTCCGTATTAGAAATGTAGACTCACTAGGGTAGCGAAGGACTAAGACCTTGACACGCTACTCGATATAGCGGGGAACTATTTGGTGATGATATTGTTACGTCCTTTCAGCTTCTGGCTATTTCTTATGATGAGCTGGTCTCTGCTACCTAGATCCTAAGTTGTACGTAATATACCCAATGCAGTACAGTATACCTACGTCCGGTTAAGTCTGGGTGCATCTATTGCCGAATACACCCAACTACGGGCAACATCAACGTACCATTGTCCACGTAGAAGTCCTTATTATTGCAGTACCCGGCTTCTCCTCAAGATATTCAGTACCAGTAAAGCATATGGTGTTCGGTGCATATTAGGTCCTGTCTTTCGAGTAGTCACAGGATAGGGACCTCCCGATTATATGGTTAGGCCATAAACCGATGTCTACGCCAATATCATAAGAGTTTCTTGTTCATGAATGATGATTCAGTGAGCTTCTATATTAGATGTTTGGACCTTGGGAACCATCTAGGCTGGTTTCAGTAACTAGCTTGTTTTCTTCCTTCAGTCCCAAACACCATCCTGCCCAACAAATAAATCTCAAGAACCCAGAGACATAGAAAATGTTGCTTAAGAGAGTGTGGTTGGTTGCCCAATGTAGTCTATATAGCCGTATTGTTCACTTCCAATTAGGATCCCGAGCTGGGTTTCTACAACTGTACTAAGGCGGTGAGCCCCATGGAGACGACGAATAGTCCGACCTAAGGCCAATGTCAGTCACAGATCACAAGGAAGTGGGATATTAGAGAGCTTACCGAAACGCCGCTGATAGCACCGGCTCCTAGAGCGGGTACTTGTGTTTCCCCTGTGCCGCCAGTGCTGCTAGAACTAGTAGCAGCAGTAGCAGTAGCATTCGACATCGATCCGCCGGTACTCATCGGCATACCACCCATCCCGGGATGGTGAGTCATGGTAGACGATGGCATGTCGGTCATCGTCGCACTGGATATGTTGTGGTGGGTCATGGCTGTTCCCATTGTCATCGACATCGTCTCGCTAGTATAGCTGCTCATTGACGGCATATACGTTGTCCAGCTGCTGTCCGTAGCTATAGCAGTAGAGTTAGTGATGCCGATGAAGAAGTCGGTCGGCTAACAAGGTTACGATAGTCTCACCTGCAAGCGAAGTGCTGCTCGACATCTGCGCGAAAGCACTACCGGCGAGCGCCAAAATTCCGATATGTTTGACGAACATGGTCTCTTCGTGTGTATTTTACGTCGTAGAGTACCGGGTTAGAAGATACGTGTTAGAATCGGAAATGAACGAGTGAAGGGAAAGACGAGTTGGCGGGAAGAAGAAGCTCGCTGGTGAACAAAGGCCATCGTGAGTCTTTGATGTGGTGGGATCCATCTTATATATTGGCCCCGAAGGCGAGTCTTGAGAAGCCCTTTCACATTCCAGTCGGCAGGAGATATGGCTACACGCTAAGTCTCGTATATTGGAACTATATGTATCTCCTTGTAAGACATTTGAAAGCAGAAGTGCGAGTAGTCAGACCCGATATGTACTAGTTTATATGCTCGGTCAATATTTCCTTATTGATATGTGTTTTTGTTTAGTTTCATATCTAACCAGTTGTAGATTGGAAGATCAGAATACGCCCCTATGTTGGTCTTTATACTCTACCTAAGGTATTGCAATATGTACCGATTTGCACATTGCACGGATACAATGATGGCGGACCGTGGGCAGCTGCAACAGTAGCTTATGCAGCTGGCAGTCAGGGAAGTAAACGTCCGTGGACCCACTTCTCTCACGTTGAATTAAAAAGTTGCAACATGAAAATTTGCCACGACAAACTGAGACAACGGCTTATATCTAACCAAAGTCTTCCTTTCACCTGCAATTGAGATGTTTAATGCGTCTAGTAAATCCTACGTGTGCTGGAGATGTGCCTCCCGAAGGTTCACATTAAATAGAGCTACCTCTAGGCTAGATGCGAGACTCTTACCAGCCCATCGCCCCCTATGGAGAAGAGTATGTATTCGCTTCTCTCAATACTCGTCCATGAGCTATATTGTCTAATGCGATACTATAGACTTTAGCCACGGTGCAGCATCCTGCATCAAATGGCAAAAACATAGAGACGGATGCAGAGGAGTTGGACGCAGAAGAACAGAGGAGAAAGCAACTCCCTATCCGAGAACGCTTGCGGATATGGGATGACGAGCACGAAGATGAAGCGAAGACCATAATGAATGATTTCGCCGACCGGGGCGAGCTGTCCAACAGCTTTACTCGACCGCAGAATGTGTCCATGGTCAACCCTGAAATTGCCTCGCCACTATTTGATGGGGATGAACTTGGAGACCTCCGCTCTGAAGATGCTAATCTAAACCCTGGAGATATGGTTGAGTTAAGGTACGTCGAACCCTGCCTCCCTACTATCTTTGTTGAGACTAATCGGACTCCCGCAGTTCTGAAGGCTCGCGACGGCCAGTATTGGCCATTTGCCTAGGCCGTTTCAACGACTATGATCATTATTACACGAGCAGCGGCAAGTGGTTCACAGGTCTCGGTGTTAGGACGCTATTCGTTGTCCCTAATTTCGCCCAGCCAGCAGAACTCGAGCCTATCGTCAACGAGCTACCGTCTAGCGCAACGCCGTTGGAAACTCTCAATGCTCTGCAAGATCTCGGCCATAATCCGTCAAGGTCGTCGGGAGCCCCGCTGCTGCGTAGAATGTTACGCTTTGCTCATGAAGCCGAGGCGGTCTACCAGGCAAATGCCGGCACCTTGGATGCATCTAGCGCCTTTATCGGTGATCCCGTGAAGCATCGATATCTCACCCTTCACGAAATCGCCGAATTGCTACTCCCTCCATCTTATCAGGAGACTGGAAAGTTTGAGCCTCAAGCTTTGTATGCCGTGCACAGGGCTCTATTGCAAGACGAGGCTTTCTTCCGACCTCTCAGGCAGACTGGCCATAAAAGATCATATCTTTTTGAAATCAGCCCGCTGTCCGAGGTTCGTATCGTACAGAGAGCGGAGAGTTTAGTACGAGAGCATATGGAAAAGACTACACGGTTGTTCCACGACCAGAAGAGCGAGCCGTCTCCGCTGCAAGACTTCATCAAGAATGCACGAAGATTAATTGACCAGAGTCGCGAAAGCCGCGAGTGGACGGGTACTAGCATCATTGGACCGTCGAAGTCCAGGGCAGAACCGATTGCGCACAAGTGGTCCCCCACGGAACTGGAGATCTTGCAGTTTATCGAGTTATGGGCTAGTTACCAGAAATTTCCGAATTACTCAAGGCTTCAATGTTTTGGTTCCGCTATCTTACGAGCCCTTGACAGATACCAAGACGCAGAAACCCTTTCAGCATCGACTGGTTGGTCATTTTTGCAAGAAGTGGGCTGGATACCATCGTGGGAAATACCTGCTCGATATAGCATACGCTTCCCCGGCGTCGAGATCAAGCCTGGGGGAGGCTATGTTCGACCTTACTTCGGCAACCTCGAATGCCACCTAAAGAGGGATGCCTTAGTCTCGATGAGGAGAGTTTGGGAGAATACTACTGCTTACTGTATCGATTCCGAAGCCACCATGGATATCGATGATGCCGTGTCGCTCGAGCGGACCAACAACCCCGACCAGTACTGGTTTCACGTCCATGTAGCGGACCCTGCTTCTTCTATTCAAGCCGAGAGTCCAGTTGCCAAGTATGCCGAACTGGTTCCAGAGACGATATACCTCTCTGGTCACTTTGAACGCATGCTACCTAACAGCATCAGCCAAGACAGGTTCTCTCTTGCTGCAGACCGTCCTTGCTTAACCTTCAGTGCGTTAGTAGATAAGGATGGTGGTGTTCTGGACCGCAAGATTACCCCGGGGATTCTGAAGGACGTTGTGTACATGACTAGCGAGGATGTTGCCTCGGCAATAGAAGATCCTCGAGAGGATCCCATTGTAGGAGAAGGGGAGGTGAGGCTAGGTCCGATTCCAAAAGCGAAGCCAGCCAACAGATCGATGACCCGGCCCGGGGATTTGAACAATGACCAAAAGAACGAATTAGTTCTACTTTCGCAACTGGGAAGAGCCATCCAAGCCCATCGGCTTAGCAAGGGAGCCACCCCTTTCTTTCAGCTGCGTCCAGAAGCCCAAGCCTACTTTGATCATCTTCTAGAGGAGGGTGCGAGCAATTCTGGATTCTTGACGGGGGACCCTTCGATTCATATTGCGTATGGCAAACGCTCCGGTACCGACTTGGTCGAGAATGCCATGCGATTGGCAGGTGAGATTGTTGCTCGATGGTGTCACGATCGTGGAATCCCGATCCCCTTCCGCTCGCAGCCTCACGCCGTCAAGAACACCGCTCTTATCCAACAATATACACGTGACGTATTCTACCCTCTCCTCAAAGCCGGTATCCGGCCAGACGACAATCAGTGGCGCCATCTACGGGCTCTCATAGGCAATGACGAGGTCACCACCACAGGGGGCCCACACTTCACGATAGGCGTTGATATGTACACCAAGGCGACTTCGCCACTGCGTCGGTTCTCGGACCTGATCGTCCACTGGCAGATCCAGGCCACGCTCGTAGAGGAGCACAAGCGGCAGGCGAGCCTGGTCGGCAACCAGGATGATTCGTTCCTGCCCTTCAGCCGCGACCAGCTAGACCGCATGCTGCCAATGATCCGCGTGCGCGAGAAACAGGCTCGCGCCCTCGCCAGCGGGGACGGTGGGGACCAGTGGATCCTGCAGGCGCTCGTGCGCGCGTGGCGATTCGGCGAGGCCGCCCTCCCCGAGACGTTCCGCTTCCGCGTGGTGCACCTCTACGGCCGGCGCTCGATCCAAGGTCGACTAGACTGGTTCGAACGGGCTGCGCTCATGCGCGCCGAGGCGCTAAACGACGTGCTGAAGATGGCTGATGTCCGCGTCGGCGACGTCTACGAGGTCAAGCTGAAAAACGTCAACGTCCATGCCAACAAGGTCTTCGTGGAAGCCGTCAAGGTGCTGGAGAAGACGGATGACGAAATACCCATCGCTCCCGAAGGCGATAGGACCGAGGTGCTGCAAGCTTAACCTGGTAAAAATTGAGTTTTTGCAGTAAAAGAGATATGATTAAAATGGCAACCCTTTTCAATGTAAAGTAAATATGTACAAATACCAAGACGAATGAACATACACTTCTTCATCCCCTTTGCGTTTGTTTGCATTTCTTATGATCGCCGAATATTGCCATATACTGTAATAGATACCGTACCTGGCTATCTTTTCTCTTGGTAATAAGACATAATAGTGTGTTCGCCTCGCGCTCTGTATGGTCACGGGGATAGTAATTTTTTTTTTGTCTCTTAGAATTTTCCTCTCCCCCACCCCTTGCCACTTACATACCAACCGGTGGTGGTACCGAGGCGAACGTGCTTATGTACATAATCCAAAAGGCACAAGGCACCATTTCCTGCAACCTGGGTTGCAAAACTGCTACTGTTACATGCCGTGCCCGTCGCAGAGAAGAAGAAACACAAGACAGAGACAAGTGATTTGCCACCCCTCCCCTCCCTTTTTACTACTTGCTGTAAGGAGGTATTGGTGGTTTTCTTACGGGCTTTGGATGCGACCTTATATATGTATCATACATATATCATACCATGCTGCTTAGATCGCTCGTGCAGACCAGTCTAGAACGAGAAAAAAAAAAAAAAACCAACAGAAGCCCTCGCCGCCGGGGAGGTGCACGGGGTCAAGACCAAGACCCCGTGGGGGTCTTGGGTTTACCGTTTGCTACCTTAGTTGACCGACTTGGCCGGCTTTTAGTTCGAAGTCCATGTGACGGGATTCCTCATTAGAACAACGTGTGTAGTAATCACCGCTTTGAGTCACAGTGCCGTGGACAAACTCGCAGTACTCTTGTGTATTGCATTGCGGCTGTTATGCCCAGGTAGTAAGTAGCTTGCCTGCCAATCACCTCATCTCGTATTTTCAGATAAATCTATCAATCGGACCTGTTGGGCTTTATAGTATAGCCATGGCAACGGCAAGCTGAATCCTGTCCACAACAGCCTATCTGTCTCCGGTGCGAAAACGTCGAAAACGTCGAAAAACGTAGTCCCACAAACACGTCCACAATGGCGCCGCCTACTCCCCGTGGTGCTGCGTGTCCAAGGTTTCCGACTATAACACCTACAAGGCCAACAGACGGCCCTCATAGGAGCATTTCCATAATATTGCTTTTCTCCCTTCTATACATTGTCCCCGCCGGACCCTAGCCCGCCCACACAGTAGTCCCGATAACAAAAACCGTGTATAACGCCTTGCAAGATCGCCGGAGGATATCACCCTCGTATGTACCGTGATCGTGATTCCGTTCCGTGTGATCGCCTCCCATGCTCCAGTCCCAAAAGGCCAGGGTAATCTGGCTTGAATGTAATTTATTTTGAAGAAGACATTAGCGCATTAGTCATCATTTTGCTAGACGCCAGATACTATGCAGTTGAGATTCGTCAAGTCGGGCTGATATGTTAGTAAGTCGACTTTCCGTCCAATCCATCGTCCTTCAGACACAATTTTTGCCTGCTTGGTTCAACCATTATCCGTATTTTTCCAAAATAGTAGCTCGCCCGTCGATCCGTCGCTATCCCGGGTTCGGTGGATTGTAAATATGAGTGAAGGGAATGTCGTCTCTTCACCTTCTCCAACCAACGTTCCATATTACGTGTGCAATATCTCGCGCAGTGTTGACCGTGTCTATCACTCGACCAATAATACCATCATTAGGCTGGACATCGGCGTCTTCAAAGGGCATGAACATACCGCTTTCTGTTCGACGCATTCCGGCAGGTTCAGCGTTACTATGATTTGAGGGGGCTGAACGTTGGAAGTTCGCTTGCTTGAAGTGTGATATAGAATCCACCGGACTAGATTGCGGAGTTAAACTGTTCTCGTCGTCTTCGTCTTCATCATCTTCTTCATCATTGCCCACAAAGAAAGCACTCGACGTTTTCGACTGTTTTAACGTTTCTTGTGAGGAAGATGGTGACAAGACCGGACTCCTTAGGCTACCAGTACTGTGCTTCATTGCCGTTTCCGGATTGGGGGAATCCTCTCTGTACTTCAAAGTCGTCGAAGGTAACATCGCAATCGTTTTGCTCTCGCTGGGCGTGTTCACCGGAGACCGTCTACGCGGAATGACGGGTTTCTTTGAAGTCTTAGTCTTCTTCATCATTATTGCACCATCATCCGAGTCGCTGTCGTCGTCAAATCTCCAACGACTGACCTCCACCTCATCTTCGTCTTCATCTTCGCCCTTAACATCGACTGCGATACACTGCTTCACCTGCTCATCAAAGTGAATATGCTTTCGTTCCGAAGGTGAAATAGCGCCGGATGAGGATGTCGAAGGTAAAATACTCGTGTTCTCGTGGCTCCTTTTTCTAGACGAGAAGGGAAAAGTGACATAATCCGTAACGGCGCGGTATAATATCGGCCGGCCTACACGAACACCTAGCTCCTTCTGTTGAGCCTGTACCGCAGCCGTAGCTTGCTTTAATAGGGAAGAGGAAGAAAGCGATCGCTGGAGCATAATCTCCGACATACTCCTCTTTTTGAGGATGGGTTTCTTGTTGACGAACGAGTCGCATCTAGACAAGGTCGAGCTCTCCTGTGTGTCATTGGTGAACAGTTCCCCCTGCCGAGTCTGCAGCGGCCCATATAGCCAGGTCACGTCGCAATCCTTAAGCCTAAAAGCCAGGTGAGATTCTGGGAATGTAGGGTTTACGTGGAAACGTACCAGTTTAATGTCTCGGGAGTTACCGTTTTTAGCTTGTATTTAGCTTTCATCCAAGTCCTCCAAGACGCATTCTCAAGTCGTGGCCCGTTGATGTATTCGCCTCTCTTGGACACTATATATCGCCACGATGACCAAATGTCTTCTTCCCTCCACTCGTGTGATAGGTAGTCGACGTGATGGGTAGGATGCCGCGCGACAGCGGTATCATCTTCGGCACGTTCAATGGTTTCTGGAGACTCTGGGCGCGATGTGGTAGCTGACGTATCCTGATCAGTCGGGGAGACGGTATAAGAGTCACCTGTTCGAGGACTCGGGGGAGGTTCTAAATCTTCGAGCGGGCCGAAATACGGATTGTGATCAAATTCTGGAACAATGATTTGGTCCTCGGAATGGATATGAATATCGTCTTCGCATTGACCGTCTAAAGATAAATTGGTAGCCGGCGTAGAAGAATAGGACGGATCAGCGGATTCGACGTGCAACGTAGGAGAAGACGGAGCAGATGACGGGCTGGAAGTGGGAGCTAGGTGAGTAGATTTATGGTGGTAGGCATCGTGAAAAGATTCATGGAACGCTTCGTTTATCCTAGAGGCCGAGGCCGAGGTGTGGAAGCTCTGGGTCGGTTTCGACATGAATTTCGGCTGGGAGTGAGACCTCCTTAAAGAGGACGAGGAAAAGAGGTCAGTATCCTCGGAAGGAAGAACCACGGCCATCTCGCAATACTATTCTCCTCCCTCTCAAGACGAACCCAAATCCTCCGACGTTTACAACTCCAAGGTAGGTCTGGCGCCGGCCTTCATGGGGCACGGTATCATCGCCCTAGCCAAAAAAAGAATAAATGACTTCAGGACCAAGTTCGTCCCAGTTGTCAATGGGTTTGAAAATAGCCCCTAATTGCCTTTGGTTTGGCTGGGGAATTTCCGGATGACGTGACAAAGTCAGTGGTGCACAGCCGGGACACTTATTTCGGCAATACCGAGAGTAGAAAGTTTTGCTGTGTCCACGACGCGTCGAAATTGTGAGCGTGGAAGAATAGAATTATCTAGGAAGGGTGGGATTGTCGTCGGTTACGGTCAAGTCGTATATTGGGAACGGTGACTGCTGGTGTGGGAGGGAATTTTGTCTAGAAAAGAGGTTTAAAGAGACGTATAGTTCATGGTAATTAAGATGGAAAAAGAGTCCGCGGCAAAAATGCTAGGTTAGTACAGTAAGTTGCCCTAGTACAGTACAAGTGCGAAAGAAGGTGGGAATTCCGGGAGATCGGAAGGTTGCAAGGATGCTCTCCTAGAAGGAGGATTGAGGGGTTGATAGTCAACAGGGCCAGCCAGTCACAAAGCGAGGCCGGTGGTGAGCGGCATAGGTAAGGACATGGATGACTCGACCTGGCAGTCGTGGGTTTTTTTTATCTGGGAGGGCGGAGGGCGGAGGACGGAGGGAGAGTTGAACTGGTGACTGGTGACTGGTGACTGCAGACTGGAGACTGGAGATCCCAGGTCTGGGACCAGTAGGGAGTTCGCTAGGAATGTATGTAATGTAGGTACCTAACCTAATGGCGAATAATAAGGTGGAAATATGTAGTTGGATTGCTCGCAAGATTTATCATACCTACCTACATATTAGTATTAGTCCTTATTACTTGCTTGACAGGCAGACATGCGGACAGGCGGACAGGCAACATATTACGGGGCTTCGCGTACCTTACCCCTTTGACTGGACCAGCTTCACTACATACACCGTGCACCCTATTCATTCTCGTGGCAAGGAACTTTAATGCGTCTTAGCATCTTAGGTCGTCTTTAGCCCTGCCAAGTACATGTATGTATGTATGTTCGAGCTCTGCCGGTCGTATGTATGTATGTACATGTATGCGCCAATATATGCGAATGTGCAATGTGTAAATGTGGGTGAAGGTGTAAATGCAATCGGCAAGCCAGGGTGCTCCCTAGGTATGAGGTAAAAGTCCTCAAAGTCCTCCATATCTAGAGGCCCACTAAAACGTACCTATGCGCCGGAACTAGAACAAGTGGAGAAGGCAAGGAACTCGAAATGCGAACAATACCTAAAACTTCCATGGAAGCGGCTTCTATTCGATTGAGACGAGTTCAACTACTCCAGATAAGGTGCCCACCCCACACATACTTGCATACATACATGCTATATGTATACACCGTATACATCTCATGTGGGTAGTACGTACATGGACTGCACACAAGGTGATATAAGTAGCTGCATACAGACAGTACGACAACATGCAAGCCCATCATGCAGGCGACGCACCGCAAGTACCTCCCTTAGCATTGCATCGAGTGTACGACATGGACGAGATAGATGGCTGGCGTGGGCAGTCGGACTGTTGGCTCTTGGAGTCTTGGTCATGGTCGTCGTAAAAATGGCCGAATATGAGAATGAAAAAATTTACTAGCAAATCAGAATTAAGAGAAGGGTGGATTCCTGGATGCATGGGCCGAATCTAGAGTGTCTCAGTTTACATTTCGGTAGGAGAAAAGATGGGTGGAACGCGGGCTAGACCATAAACTGCGTAAATGAATCGTTTCTAAATTCTTCATGTCCCTTTTTTTTTTTCACGACTCTCAATCTCATTTTAGAGCCAACGATAAGAACAAAAAAAAAAGTTACTTCCGGAGACTACTGTCGGCTAGAGAATTTTACGCGAATGCATGCATAGCAAAGTTCCATTATACTTAGAACTTTAGTCATTCATTAAGTACCTAGGTACATATACGTATTCCTAGGCGTATTACGCCAAGTCTCGGGCTGCTGAGAGGCTACCAAAAGGCTAGAATTCTAAATCGCACGAAGGTAAGAGAAGATCAGCAACTTTAATGCTTTCGGGTGTGTATATAGGTCGATTTCCCCGGGCGGGCAGGCGGGCAGGCGGGCCAGAAAAGTCTTATTTTATCAACGTCACATGGGGGATCGATAAGGGGGGAAGAAGAGGAAGATAGCACAAATCCCATAAGTGCCGTAGGTGTACAAGAAGATTCTGTACGTCTACTACTTAGAGATTTATCTAAGAGTTATAGGTACAAGAACCTTCTATAGGCGCTATTATGTTGTTAAACTTAGAACTTTGGATGCCCAATCTTGGGTTTACGACATTAGGTAGATAATGATCTCGGTAGGTAATAAGTAATAGATATTGACAAATATCATTGGAGTGTTTAGTAGTTCGATGTACTAACAAAAACTCGAAGCTATAGGATATACCCACGCCTATAAGCAAGCAGCAACAACATTCAATCTATACTTACCTCCTAAAGTACTACCTCAATTTGATCCTCTCGCTTATACGAGCCTTAGCTTTAGACGCGAGTCTCAAACGGCCCGCCACGATAAAAGGACCCTCTCGTCGATTTGTACCTTGTTAGACTTGATGTATGGGTCAGATTGGCATATTCCTCTATTCATTGCCCCTTTTGTTCCTTCTTGTATTACCTGACTACCTATACGGGCTGATGGGCTACACGTGCGTACGCCATGTTTCGTACCGCAGCTGTCAATGGATCTCCACCCCCGCAGTGGCTAGTGAATCTGTGACGTATCTCCACGCTGACACCCGTGGTTGTGAAGAATATCCGTCTTATCTTATTTGTCAAAACCCCCTTTCGATCTTGATTTCTGATACGGAGGACATGACCCCTATGGTCCAGCTTTACGTTGGAGTTTCTTGGTTTCGACGTCACCCGTACCGTAGGATAACAGGGGGGTAGATTCTGCATCGACCAGCCTCCTAGGGTGGTGTTCTCCATATTCATATTGGTCCCTGCAGCTTGACCGGCTGGATTCGGGCAGAGGTTGATGATCTCTCTCGGTGACCTTTGATAGCTAACTCGACTCCGGCTATTTTCTTCGAATCTGCGCTGCTGTGCGACATCTTGTCGAGTGCCACGGCTGACAGCAACGCACAGGGTCTTGGAGTCGTGCGACGGAATGGGCTCCTTAGGGGCCGTCGTTTGCTAACTCCTGCAGATCTAAGCGGCCTGGTGTTGCCTGGTGTTGCCTGGTGTTGACTAAACAACAGTAAACGACTCGTTGGAGAGTCTTAGAGAAAGCCAATCCATTCCCGCGGGATTCTTGGCACTGTTGTCATACTTGGGGCATGCGGAACTACGAAATCGGCAAAGCTTGCCAATGGGCGTTTGACCGATTTCTGATTCCTTGCACACCGACCCAGCGCTGATGACGTTGACTTAACGCCCTCATCTCGCCATCTCCTCCATCTTCTCCATCCTCTCCATCCTCTCCATCGTGCCATCCAAGAGCAAACATACAGGTACATGGGGTTGCAAATCCCATCTGCGATCGATTGTGCGACCAACCTAACTACCAAAAGCGGAAAATATAAAGATGGCCACGTTGACATTCGCTGAATGTCAACGTATTTTTCCGGCTGATCATCTGGGAGTTTTACAATCCGAGCCGTACCATTGCGATTCCATCGTTGCATACCTATTACGTTAGCCTCGTAAGCCGGTAAGGAATCAAATACGCGGCTCACTGGCCGCAATTGAATATAAACATGGTTTAGGATCATTTCCCGCTGATTTGTCTCATGTCAACATTGCAGACACAAGGAAATATGTGTCTCAAACGCTACATATGTACAGATCAACAGTTTGTAAGACGGAGTTTGCTCCTACAAAATATTAACCTACTTGGTATGTATATGTATTTTATGGCGCCTACATTAGCACTATGGCTAAGAAGGTGGAAGGCTTAGTAACTAGGCCACGACCGACAACAGCTACCATCCTGGACCCGTTGCCGCTGTTTGGTAACACCACCGCCTCTTCGATCTCCATATCTCCATCGGAACACGATCCTGGGTCGTTGTGGACCACGAGCTCGAGCCGTTCCGAGCTTGCGGCCTTGAGCACGATAAGCGGCCGAGAAACCTGAATAACCCAAACTCAAATCTGCGTCTTGGTATTTGCCGAGACATCGTTCGCGAGTCAAGCCGTTTGCTAATTCCGGCCGATGTAGGCGGCCCTTATGCTTTGCAATGTTCCCTAGTGTCCTCTCAAGGGGTTGCTGGCCAGCCGCCCATACTGCCGGTTGCTTTCAGCACCGCGGTTTACCGTCATGACATCGTCACCTGCATTCATAGTCTTGCGCTTTTACCAAGAATACCTACCTTACGAATTGGTTTTCCCGGGCGAGCGTTAACCACTCGGGGGTATATCCAGCCGTTCTTATTGCTGCGCCTTATCTTTTATGGAATGGACTCGCCTGCAAGCGACAACCATCTTCGCACCGTTCTCCTTTGTTATCGCATACAATGTGACACCAGACTAAGCGCAGAGTCGCAGCCCGAACTTGCATGTTCTTCTTCCCCCCTGTCTGCATATCTGGGCCGGTAACTCTTTTGCCTCCCGCTTTCGCACAGAGGAAATTGAATATATGTATGCAAGACTGAGCGCTCCCCATGGGTGCAGTTTCCGAAAGACGGCCCTCTACCGGCGGAACGGAGTATGGACTGACGGGTTACCGGCTATGTTATGTCCGGCTTCATCCGTACCTGCCTTACATAAATATCCGGCCTGACATGCAAACCCTCCCGCGCTTTAGAGCATGGCTGCGATACACATGGCCGAACAACTAGGTTCTTCAAGCCATGTCAAGCCATGCATAGGTACTTATATCAAGTAATATCCCACAGATCAAAACTAGAGGATTCGGAACGACAAAGATATTATTATGTGGCCGCAGCAAGCTAATAAGTTACCAGTACTACAAGTCACGTCAACTCCCTTGCTGGTAACAGAGGACTCTGAGCAGTTATCCAATAGGCATCTCCAATCGAAACACTAGGTAGAGGCAACAACAGAGTTGCAACCATGCAGGCTTATCTGCATGAACGTTTTTCGCCTATCGCACCTCTTGTCCACTCAAACCCCAAGATAAAAGATGGTAATCTCTTAAAGATAAGGGAGTATAACTTACTCAGGCTTGATCCTTGAGACTTCCCGCTGGTTGGTGCGGTTCCGGAGGCCATGCGCGCGCTGTAACACGTCAATTGGATATGTACCTATGTAGGTACCTAGTCTGCAGGTCGGTACGGACAATATTATCCTTGCGGCGGGCCTAACGATCCGCGATGCATTTTGAGAAACGTTCCACGGTGTCGTGATCTTCATCTATTTGGGTGTCAACGAGCAACATATATAGCATGCCCATGCAGTGCCGTAGGACTGCCTAGGACTGCCTAGGTTTGTGCAGGTTGGTCCACCACCGCGGCCTGTCCCGCTGCTAGTCGAATCGCTGTAGGTCTAGAAGCTACCTAAGCTCCATGGACAACTGCAACGCTGTCATGGAGATTTTCACATGCTTTTTGGGCGAAATGATCTGCAGAGCTGGTGCGTACAGTCTGCCAGTCTGCCAGTCTGCACGACTTCTTAAGCGCCCAAAGTGGCAATCCGTTCAAGAGGGTTACTTATTTACTGCCCTGAGAGATGTAATCTCGAAATCCGATCAGCTTCGGGCGGCAAATGCTACTTCAGGGGGGACCCTGAAAGATGCACAGAACATGCGTTTGTTGGGCGCTACGTTCCTTACTTCGAGAACGGATACTTCGTGGGCGTTTTCGGCTTCGCCCAGCTTCATCCCGACGCCAAGCTCTGCCGAAATGCGCTCACAGACATTTATGAGGGACGCGTCGCCGTCTGCTTTGGGCGCGAAGCAGTGGACGTGAACCATGGGCAGCTTGGTTCCCGTGTGAGGAGCGAAGAGCTGCTCCCGCCCGGCGTACAGACCACGGAAATGAGGTAAGAAGGTGATAGCGGATGCGGGGAGGTTCATGACGAAATGAGAAATGGTTGGAGGGATAAGTTTTCGTTCGGGCCCAGGACGGGACCTTGAGTTCCCGGCGGTATTTGAATTGGGATGCTGGCGGCGCTTCTCTCTTCTATTCGGCCCCGCGACGGCATATTCTTTATTTGCAGATGCTGCGTGCACCAGATCGGCTGCCTCTTGTATGAAGGTCCGGCCGTCCTGATTGAATGGCCGCACGTATTGTCCAACCTGGGGATGGCGTGTTAACCTAATACAAGACACACATAATTTCTGTTCGAGTTTGCCACTTACCTTATTGCGCTTGATGTTTTCACCGAGGTACCGATAGCTCTCGGGATTGTAGTCATTTGCCCAGACAAAAACGCCTTTCTTGCCGGCGGGTACTGCAAAGGGGCCAATGCCGGCCATGACATCGCACACGACCTCGCCCGGTTGGAAGACGTTAATCAGCCTCCTGTGCTCGCCTTCGAGCTTGCTGTTCCAGTACACCTTTGAGTAATCGAATCGGAAGATGCAGTCGTTCTCGCGAGCTTCGACGTTCATGTCATCCGGCCCAGCGAGGACCTCGTACGCGAACGTCCGAAACTCGGACTCCGTCCCCACGTTGGCGACCTTGTTGATGACCGTCTTGATTGCGGGATTCTTATCAAGCAGGACCTCGGCGATCAACTTCTTGTATGGCAAAAACGCCTCCTTTAAGTTCATGTGCGCAACATGTCCTGCCGGGTTGAAGCCTGCAGGAATGCCGTCGTGCTCGTCCCTTAGGTCAGGGGGAAGCAGCGATTTCATGACATCCTCTACAAAGCGGATTAACTTGGTGCACCGTTCGAATCGAACCCCAACCGATTGTAATTACCATAAGACCAGTAGTCATAGTCCAGGAACAAGTCATACGGGACTATCCCCACCTCCTTACTAGTTACCCCCTCTTGGAGTATAGAGGTCCACGTCTCAGGCACTGCAGACACGATCGTCAGCAGCCATGAACCACTTTACGGCCGAGACACATGCTCCAACATTACCTCCAGCCTTAATTTTCGGAGTCAGGAGTAAGCACTTGATGCCTTGCGATGCAAGGGCCTGATCCGGATGTGGTACCACGCCGGGTATCCTTTCGACAGCCAAGAGCGCGTTGTCTCTCTGCAGCTTCTGCCGCCACGCGGATATATTCTTCCTGTCGGCGACTGCAGCAGCGGCGAGGTTGACCGTCTTCCTGAAGAGGGACCGGTCAAGCACGCCGACAGCAGAGCGGATCACCGGTGGACGGAGGAGGCTCATGTCGTCGTCCCCGGCTGGGAGCTCCTTGTTTGAGAAGGTGAGTAAGGTGAGCTGGAACCAGTGTCTTAGAGACTTACTGCCATTAGATATTAATTTTTTTGTAAGGTCGAGCCGAGATGGCGCGCGTACAAAAAGATCCGACGTGCTCCTTTTGGTGGTGTTTTGCGAAGAAATGTGCAATGAAATTTCGACAGGGATTGGCCCCCCCACGCTAAAATGCAAGGCTGCTACCGTCTAAATCACATGCGTCATGTCAGACAGAAGGCTGCGTTTAGCTGAAAGAGGAGTGCATTAGAGCAAATACCATGTCATTTTTAAAGATAATGGACTTTTAACTTACATGATAGGGGCTTTTGCTCGCCATTTGCATCACTGGAGGCTTAAAAAGGCTGCTTATATCTCAACTCGACTATCTAGTCATATCTAGATCACGATCGGACAACTTATAGTGAGAGATAGCATTAAAAATCATTGTCATAATAATACATTGCGTATTAAAAACGATGAGTTTCTCAGTAGGAGAACAACTCGTAAAAACCCGTGACCGTGACCAGGCCTTTTTCTATCCTCAATAATCTAATTAAACCCGTCAGTTCTACGCCTACTCTACTTCCCCAATTTAAAGGTCGCTTCGGTGTACTTTCGTAGACCACGGAGAAATACTTGGTATCCCACGCCTTCGTTGTCAGGTGCGCAGTATATCTCAGTCAGCCGAATTGGCCATGGCGGATATCCCTGAAGATCAACATACGGCTCGAATGAGAGGAGTAGGTCTGGCTCCTTCATGACGGCCTCGGACAATTCGTTGTCGAGAACGTCTGTGGTGATGTCCGCAGCTGTTATCTTCTCCTTCTGGACCATCTGGACCAGAACCTTGGTAAGGTCCACCATTGCTTCTCGACCATCTTCTTCCGAAATAAGCACGACTTCTAAGGGAGTCTGATCGTATGGTAAGTACTCCCGGTTTGCGGAATGAACAGTGGGAGCCCCGCGAGAGGAGAGCGAGAGCGGCGGAGCTTGGCGCTTTCCAAACCAAGCCTTAAGCTTATGTGCTAAAGCACGATGCATCTGAGGCATGTAACGCTTGAGTATACCTGTGGATATCTATTAGCTTGGGTATAATATGAATGGAGCCGCGTTGCTTTACCGGTCCGCTCGTATATAGATAGTCGAGGAATGCCGGCCGAGGCGCACCATGCCGCTATCTCGGAGGCTTCGTTGACAAGCTTCTCCAAGGCATCTCCTGCTCTGCCGCCATCTTCCAGGGTTAATATCACACTAACGTGTTTCGGTAGCCGTTTTAAGGTGCTAACATCGCGTCGGATGTAGTCTGGTGTGTTGTGATGGTGCTTGAGGATGGAGAGGATTCGGAGGGATACGGCATGGTAAGCTATGCGGATTCGGATGTAAACGGAGAAGATTGCGTGTACGATGATGTACAACAATAAATAGAGTTGGGATCTAAGGAGCTTCCTAATTCCAAAGTGGGACTTCTCCTGTTTCTTGCGACTATGGCTATGACTTCGTGATCGGATGGGTGGAGCGGGTAGGTAGTTCTAGAGCAACCGAGCATGTTAGATATGTAGACTTGAAGTTTAATAGGTCCGAACTCGAACTCGAACTCGAGCCCGAGCCCGAGCTCGAGCTTAAGGTCAAGCTCAAGTTGGGACGACATACCTCGACAAGCTTTTCTCGGTCTCTGATGCCGAGGATCTTATGCCCGGTCTTCTCGTCCTCCCGATAAGCTTTTGTGTCCTTGGCCCTGAATGACATGGTGGTAGTGATGTGATGATGTGATGGGACGAAGCAAAGTCCCTGGAGTGTAATCAAAACCGAAAAGATAGGCGATTTGCAGGTTTTAAAAGGATACCTGCTTGCATAGCCTCGACAGTTAAGCAAGATTCGTATCTTGACGCGTAATTGGGTAAGCTTGGGCTAGCATGCCTGAACCTGAAAAGTCGAAGATTCGTCTGGATCAGATGTGAATAGCTGTAGACCACGAACCACAAACCACGATACGATGGTGACATGCATGTGGATTTAGGGCGACGTATCACATCCCAAGTTCTCTGCCGCTTAGCCGCAGCTTAGGTGGCAGACGGGGTATCCGCTATGCTATTCTTATCGATAATTATCGATAAGAGACTAGTACATACATACACCCCTGCAATCTGTGACCTGTAGCCCCCCCGTCGCCTGTCACCTGTCACGGCCTCCATCACCCTGCTGGCGCATCCAAGCATCCACGTCGTTTAATTGCAATCATTGTTGTCCAACGAGTACGACACAACTCTTCCACCTCATCGCTCCCCATCGCTCCCCATGTCGCAAGAACATCTTCCCATCCCCGCTTGAAGCAATGGAGCGGTCTGGTTCCGCATCGCGAGCTCTGTTCCCTAAGGGACCTAGCTTTACCATCGACGACTTCTCTAGTAAGGACTTCATCGTGCGAGACTTCGTTGACGAACTTGCCGAAATCTCCGTGTCTTTCAATCGCAGGTCGGGACCTGCTCAACAACCCTTTGACCCAAAGCCTCTGATCCGGACTTTTGAAAGTATGGCCTAGCACCGCTGCCCAATCTCGACCGGAGGCTAATGCTTGTCTAGATGCGCTGCAAGGCCTCGGCAACCTCTCCGAGGAGCTGCAAGAAAAAGAATCAGACCTTCTATCGCAAGTCCGCCGCGCCGAGATTCAACATGACCAAACCCTCGACACCCTCGGTAGTAAACTAGACCAATCCATCGACCAGTTCGAGGCTTTGGATCTCACACTTAATAACCCTAACGAGAATGAGCGAGGTAGCCGTGGTGAGGCAGGCGGGAATATTGCTGTCCAAATTGGAGAGAAGCTAGAAGAGCTGGATAGGAAACGCAGGCGGGCGCTGGACGCCAACTTCCTAATACAATGCTGGCTCCAAGTCAGCGGAACCGGGGAGCTCACGTCGCTACAGGACATCCAACGCCAAGGCGGATCTGAGAACAAAGTCAGATGTGCCGTAATTGCACATCAACTGATGCGGATCAGTCAAAGGCTCGACCCCGTTTCCTGGGGGCATACCAATGGGGTCCGTAACGGGGCCATGAATGGCGATGACAATGTGGAGAGGAGACACAATACCCGAGAGATACTGGAGAAGTTCTGCGAGACGTTGGAGCAAGACCTATTGAAGCAATTTAACAACAGCTACCGTAAACAGAACTTCGACGACATGCGAGAATGCGCCAAGGTGCTACACGACTTCAACGGCGGTGCCAGCGTGATCGCCGTCTTTGTGAACCAGCACCAGTTCTTTATCGATAGAGATCAGCTTATTACGGATGAGGTGACGATGGACGGAGAAACTTGGGAGCAATTAGCAGATCCCGATTCTGAACCACCGGGTGTTGAACCGAGTTTGCAATCACTCGTCGACGAAGTCAAAATCATTATGCAGGAAGAGTCCTTTATCATCAAGCGGGCCTTCCCATACTACGAGACCGTACTCATCAAGTTTATACAACGAGTATTCCAACAATCGATACAGCAACGTCTGGAAATGGTCTTGGAGAAGGCCGATACCATTTCATCCCTAGCCTTTCTCCGGTCTCTACACGCTTCTAGGAGTTATATCGGTGCTCTAGTTGAAGACCTAAAATCCCATGGTCTCACAGAGCACCCGGAGCCCTGCTCGCCCCAAATATCGCAAACCTTGGACCAACAGATGGAGGAATTGTTTGTTCCATACATAGTGGGCAACTCATACATCGAGCGTGAGAAGAGAAGTTTAGAAGAACTGTTCAATTCCCTACTCTTCAAATACAACATATATCACTCTAGACGGAAGAAGGCACCGACTGGGTTTATCGCTTCGTTGGCCCAGCAAACCAATCAGCTCATGGCATCCGCTAAGGACGCGTATCTAGAGCGACTTGAGTCGTCCGATCTCACCGCCACGCAGAAGGCTATGATGTTGAGAGTTGCTGGCGTCCAGGAGACGGACAAGAACAAGAACGAGATCGAGGTTTCAGAGTCGGAAGGTGTTCTGAGCACCGCCACTGCTAAGAGGATGTTAACATGGCTCGCCGAGAGTGTCCGGCGGACCTTGGAGTTGGGCAGCCAGAGTGATACACCCAAGGATGTGGCTATACTACTGAATCTCCTATTGATGAATATGGGTCAAGTTTATGTGGAGACGGCCTTAGAAGCGGCTCTCGAGAAGGCCACATCTCAAGAGAACGTAAGGACGGAGCCAGATCTTAGCTATTTGCCTTCCGTCCGGCCAGCTGTGACAATCGGCAGCATGATGAACCGCTTTATCAACACGGTGCTGATCCGCCTTGCCGAATCCAACACTACAGTACGGAGAAGCATGGAGGCGCAAGCGAAGATTGGCATTGAGGGCATCGAAAAGAAGGCCGGTAGCATTATGAAGAGCACAGTGGATGTCATCATCAACTGGGTATCCAAATCGCTCGCACAGCAGAAGAAGCTCGACTTCCTCCCGAAGGACGAGCTGAGCATCATCGAGTCGCTGCAGACGCCGACGTGCACGTCCATCAGCTTTTTCCTGTCCAAGGGCACGCGGCTCATTGGGCAGGCGGTCGACGGCGCGAATCTCGAAGTTTTCAGCAGCGAGCTGGCGCTCGAGATCCAGCGGCTCCTGTTCGAGCACTTCAAGAAGTTCAAGGTCAATGCGACAGGCGGCCTCATGGTAACCAAAGACATCGCCAAGTACGTGGCCACCCTCAAGGAATGGCCCCTCTCCAAGGACGTCGAGGCCGCCGTCGAGCTCCTCACCGAGATCGGCTACCTGTTCATCATCGGCCCCGAGGCCCTGCGCGAGCGCTCCCGCAACCTGGCTACCGGCAGCGGCGCCGCCGCCAACAAGGGCAAGCTCCGCAAGGCCGACTTCAAGGCCTTCATACAGAGCAGGGACGACGCGCGCACCGTCGGCGTGCAGAGCGTGCTCTCGAGCTTGTAAGGCGAGGGAACAAAGTAACCGACAAATGGGAAATGAGACCAATAATCGGAGGGAATACAACCAACTGGGTGGCATTGCGGGGGAAAAAAAAAGGCGACTGGACAAGTGTGTTCGGCGGCCCTAGGGGGAGCTCCGTGTGTCGTCTGTGCTGGGTCGTTTGGATCGCACACAGGGGGGCTCTTTTGCGTTTTTGTACGATTATGAGTTCAATGAGATACCAACTTGAGAGACGACGAAGCACGTTTCGCACATCTTTATTCTCGATATACCAATATCCCCTAAATTTGGCTTGCCACGCCCCTTACGGCTTGTGCATATTGAGGTCTAGCCTAGGGTAGATTGATTGACCTACACCCCCCCTAATCCAGCATCTCACGAGTATGTATATCTGTGAACCTTGGCTATGCAAAAGGGGCCTTTTGATACAACCATAGACTTGGGATACCGTTACTACTACTTACCGACAGAACCCTCGGAGCCAGCAGTCAACAGTCGGAAAGAGTAAGACCAGGTAGTTCAAGTCATTTAAGATCGCACGCGTTGGTTTGATTTTACTACAATTAGACCCTGCCCAAGCCAATGCTACCTGATGTATGCAGGAAAGGCAGCAGCTATAAAGGTAGCTTGTAGAGTGAGTAGTTTTAATACATCGCAAAAGAGTCGGCTGCTACGGGGCAGCACAAGTTTGCAAAGGCCCCCTGTATCCTATATAACAAGGGTGCAAAGCGGACGCCCGAAGAATGGAAATTCGGAACGTCGTAATGCCCTATCTCCACGCGACCAAGGTATATATCTTCAACAGCACTTTTCCGCTCCCGCCCTCTGGATCCGAATCCTTCCCCTCCTTATCCCATAGAACGCCTACTTGAAAATTCCACGGCGCAGAGCACCACATTCCACACGCCATACTGAGCCAATATGCAAGCCACCATACTTTGGACACCCAGGTCCTCGTCTAGGCGGAGGTGGTGATGGCTCTCCCAAGACGGATGTAATAACTATCCGGTAGCAGCATCGCTTCTTTAGCGCCAGTTCCCCTGGCTCAGCGACAGCAGTCCGGCAATGCAGTCCATATCGCCGCGCTTGGTAGGACTAACCTCGCCTCGCATGAAGCCTTCAACCTCGGGACCGTCACGTTTCGGGCCCTTCTGGGCTCCGCCGTTTTCCTTGTCCTCGAATATCGCCAAGGCCGCGTCACGCGACCGCGACGACGGCGCCGTATTCGCTCGGTTCCCGAATAGCAGCGAACGTTTGGTTGCATTGTCCTGCTCGCCGAGGGCGCGTCCAGCTCGGCGCGGGTTTTTGCCCGGCAATGCCGGTGCGGATGCTTTCGGCGAGGGAAGCGGGCGGCGGTGGTGGTGAGGGTTCCCATCCTCGTCCGGGCTCCAGTTCTCCTTGTCGGAGTCGCCCGACGGGCTCAGGATGACAGATAAGCTGCCTTTTCCTGGTTTCTTTTCCGGATCCGCCGATGCAGCCACTTTATCTAGTGGCGCGGGCGGCAGGCTTTGCATGCGTGCTACGCTGCTGGTTGTGCGGCTGAGCTTGGCTTTCTTGGCTCCTCCTTCTCTGTGCGTCGACCTGTGTGCCGGCGCATTGCGCTTACCCGAGTTGGGCTGAAGGACGTTCGTGCTGTGGCCGTGGACTAGGTTGCTAAGGCTCGCGGACGAGCTACTAGATCGCAACAGGCTGATGGCCGCGACAGCGGACCCGGAAGACTCGTTCTCGGCTTGTTTCGTTAGCTCATCACGAGTGTCACTTTCACAGCAAGATTCCCATGCATGAACATCCCTTGATCGGCCTCGGGTGAGTTGCGGGGGGAGATGCGCAGTAAGAGTAGATATCGGAGGAAGAGTTATGCCGGGCAAGGCGCTTCGGCTCCTGTGAAGGGTCCGGCTGGCGCGAACCGGTGGTAAAGTGTCCGCGTCTCCAGGCAGGTGTAGCTGAGCGGGACGTGGCGGGGACGGCTGAGAGGAAACCAGTTCGGCCTTTCCGTCCAGGGAGAGAGATAATCGAACCTGGGAGGAAGACGACGAAGGTGGCGGGAGAATAGAAGCGGGTGAACTGCTAGCATTTGAGTTGAAGGAAGAAAACGTCTCGAACCTTGAAAAGATGTCAGTACTGAGCTCTGGTCTAGACAAAGATAAGACGTACCTAAACGAGTCATCGCCGGTTCGCCCTAGAGTGGAGGGAGTCGAGAAAGAGCTTTCAAAGCTTCGTCGGTTGGTTATATACGCCGCTGGAGTCGACGAGATCTGACAGAGCGAGAGACCCTCAGACTCGATCTTTTGCGACAACGGTGTTGTGCTCTCTCGGGAGGACTCAGGCTCTACCCTTGCAGCCTTCTCCTCGACTTCAGGGTCAACGGCAACTAATTTCGGAGACGAGGGAGAAGAGTGCTGAGGTGTCGCGTGTTGGGGGCTGGGGGATGGTTTCTCCACCTCGGGAGCCGCCTCATTCTCAGCACACGCGTCTTCCGGTGGTTCTACCGCATTAGACGCGCCAATTGGCGTCGAAACAGGGTCGGAGGATAAGATTTGCACACCACCGCCATATCTGAGGGCAGCGATCTCTTGCGGGGAAAGTGGGCGCGATTTTCGACGATCATTCTGGCGGCGGTTCTGAAACCAGATCTATGAACAATGTCAGAATGAATTAACCGAAACGCGACCCTTTGAAGAGTCCTTCTGTCCCTCCCGTTGCGTCTTGCTTGGTGAGCTTACCTGGACTTCCTTCTCGTTAAGCGAGACGCGACTCACGATATCGAGACGCGCTGCCTTGTCGGGCTTTGGGTTGGAGTTATACGCGGCTTCGAGAATAGCTTTATCTTGGGTCCTACAAATGAAAAAAGGGAAAACGATTAGGAAATGCAATGGCAAGAAACATAAGGGTCTGGCTTCAAGGTACACACGTGGTTCTCTTCCGCTTGCCCTTGGGGTGTTTCTCGGTATTGGAGTCGTGGGTGGGATAACCAGACTCTAGTCTGAAAGAGGACTCGAAGGACATGGTAGACAAGTCCGGGTTGCTGCTCTGAGAGCTAAAGGAGCTCCGAGCTTCGTGGGTGTCGTGGGTATCGCGGGTGGGTGGCATGGTGGGTGAAGAGGACGCGATGGAGTGGGACATATTCGATGGTCTGCTCTATGCACGCACCATACCAAACATGCAGTATTGAAGGACAGGAATTGAAAACGAGAGACAAGTCTTCAAGATGCGTTTGAATTCTCGTTGTGACGTCGAGAATAGGTGTTGCAGATATAGATATGAATTTGTAGTCAGTGGTAGAATAAAGAGAGAAGAGAGCGGGCTGGTGTCGGTGTTGGAGCAGTAGATCATAGTGGGGACTTTTTGGCGTGTCAGTCGTATGTAATCAAGACCGCGTCTTGAAATTCAATGCAGAAGCTTGGACCACCCTTCAATTGACCAATCACAAACGCAATTAGTAAATAATTTGACCGAAAAGGGTAAGTTATTTACTTAGGCGTGACATCTCCAGGTAGACCAGCCGAAATTCTTTCCATCGTACCAAAACACTGCAAAACTATAAGGAATGTGTTTTGATTGGAAGATGGAATAAAATGGCAATTAAACAACTACATACATTATATCCCAGGGTTCAGACTATGCCTCTCCCCAGTCGAACACAAGATACAACAATGGCAACTTATATATTTCATAAATCTCGATATGAATATGAAATATGACATGTGGGATATTCAATCTTTAAGTCATCTTGTCATCAGTGTGGCCCCGGCGCGATTCACGATCCAATCCATGCTCCACCACCCGTAACTAATTGGGGCGCTAGCGACGCGCGTCCACTTATCTATGCTCTTTAGCATAGCCTCATATTCTTCCCTACGAAATTCAGGGTTGAGCCACCCGAGACTTCGGTAGATGTGGCGGATCGATTTCACATCCTGATCCGATGGGAACTACACGTCCGTTCCTTTCTCAGGGTAAGCACTTCGCCATCGATGTCTTCCGCTCTCTGCGCGTCTACGGTTGTCTCGGTTCCGGGATTGGTACCGGCTTCAGCTTCTCATATTTCTCTCTGAGGTCGGCGAAGTAACTCTTCATGTCATCACAGCCATTGCGCTGACATCTGAGCTTCTCTTCGATGATGTCGCCGGTTTCAGTGCTTCATGGCATCCATCGTGAAGGAAGTTTTGCTAGACGTAATCCGGCCACCTTACCTCTGGTGAGCACTCCGGGCGGATTCGGGAATGTGTAATCTCGTTAGAAACGCATAAAAATCGGTGGCAACTGCGACATTTTCGTCACGAGAGTGGGTAGGCGTTTTCGAAGATTATAGTCAACTTCGGCACTCGTGTAGACTATGACAATGAAGATGATGAAGATGAAAAATTGCCCCAAAGGACTTAGACTTGGATTTGCATATACCAATGTTTGTGGCTGACCAGTTTGTTATCCTCTTGATAGCGCATCCTCACATATCTCCCTATCGCGAGCAGCAATTAATTTAGGCTTCATTAAGATGGCTTCAAGCCTACGACTCGTCTCAGTTTTCTGTAGCCCTAAGCCAATATGAAGTTCGTGCTCCCCTTGATCCGTTGCGGCCAGGTCTAACGACGTAATTGGAGAATTCATGAAAATCAAGTCACTAAATAGTCATACGAAAATTCACATTTGCAGTGGCTTCGCTTCTTTAGTCCCCATGAAAATTTCATTTCTAAGTGTAGGTCTACTCAAAACCGCCATCGTTGCGACTGGCCGAATTGAGGACGGTATAATCGCTAAAATCGTAACAACATTGTTCCTGTGAATCGACTTATACCCAACCGATCATCGCCAAGCGCGGGGAGAATTGCTCTAATCTACCGCCGCTGATTGAAAAAGCTTGCCCAGTCGAGCGCCAATGAACTCCTTTAAGGTGTCAAAACCACCTCGATGCTTCCTGTGTCTGCAGGGGAGGAAATATACCCAACTGCGTGATACGCCGTCTAGTCCTAACCCATGATTCTAAGTCTATACTCTTCGTCTACATGCCCAAAAGGCTCATCTGCCGGCGCAGAGGACTCGCGCTGATACTGCCATCTTCGCTTGCGTAATAGGCAGAATCTGTATCAATATCCCATTCTGGCTCATCTTCCTCAGTAGCAGAGCCGTTCTGACCCGTCGACTTGCTCTCGAAGCCTTTCTGAGTAGCAGCTCGCGTATTCCACTGGAGTGTACGCGAAACACTATCGAACCATTCGGTGGGAGAACACATCACCGTCGGGAACGGGTATTGAGAGGCGGTGATTGTCACGCAATCGCCTTGTCTCAGTTCTACTCTGCCTTTTCCGTCAAATGCACAGTAGGCTGTAGCACGCGAGTTGCGTGGGATAGAAACACGGAGAAGCATCGTATCGCTGAGGACCATAGGTCGGAAAGACAATGTGTGCGGGCAAATGGGGGTGAGAAGAATGGCAGGAAGGTCAGGGCTGACGAGAGACCCGCCCGCGGAAAGAGAGTACGCCGTCGATCCAGTAGGAGTGGAAAATATGCAGCCATCGGCTTGAACAACGGTCAGGAGCTCATTGTCGCCGTATAGCTCCAGGTTAGAGACGTAAGGCGACGGGCCTCGGTCAATAACAAGCTCGTTGAGAACCTCGAATTGTTCTCCTTCCTCCATGTCCTGGCCTGAAGCGCCATCACGGTAGACAGTGCACGTAAATCGCATTCGCAGATTGACGCGCATGCCCTCCTCGCCCATGATTCTGTTAAGATGCTGCTTATACTTCTCAAACTCAAAGCTCGTCAAGAAACCGAGACTACCCAAACTGAAAGACAGAACAGGAGGAACCACTCGTTGGAAGAGCCACGAAGTAAACAAGACAGTTCCATCACCGCCAAGAGTCAAGACGAGATCGAACTTCTCCGGGCTACTCCAGCAGAGATCAGGAGACCAGTAACGAAGCATAGACTGAAAGCGAGGATCCTCATCGACAATACTAGGCGCACCAAAGCGCTTCGAGTTGCGCAGCTTTGCGTCGACATAGACGTTGACGCCTATATCTGAGCCGTACCGGGGAGTTCTGAGCAACCACATGGTCAACTCCCTGGTCAGGTAGACAAGTTCATTGTCACGAGCTTTGGTGACGATCATGACACTGCGCACAGCCCGACGAATAGGTCTGCGCTGAAGTTGCTTTGACACCTCACGGACACCGGTGGCGGTCTGGACAAGTCGTGAGTGGGACATCCACTCGTCATTCTTTATTTCCTCGAGTACCTTATCGATATCGACGGCATCATCAAATCGGTTGTGGTAGAAGCATGGCGACTGGAGAGAAGGGAATGCGGTGGTCGGGGTCATGGTTTTGGCAGCGAGTTCGGTGAGAGCGTCGGACAGCTGTTGGGAGGAAGAGGAATTGGGAGCCCGCTGGGCAGCTTGGGCGGTCAACATACTGTTGAGTGATAGGGCTTCGGGCTTGTTGTTCCGTGCGACAGAGGCCAAAGCCTTCATAAGAGTCTGGCGAGGAATAGATTCGGCGGAGAGGGCGTGGCTGTGACCGCTAGACTGGTTCTTGGACGCAGCGACGGGGCTTTTTATTGCTAGAGCAGAAGGCCCTGATGCGTCGTCACGAGTAGCATTGTTAAGAGATTCGGATTGAGAAGAGTTGGCAGGAAAAACAAGCGGCGCAGCTTCGGAGTTTGTAGGCGAGCTGGATTGTCGCAGGGGGTGATCGGAATGATCAGCGAAGGCGATAGATGACTTCTTAGTAACGGGCCCGACAGCGACACCGATCGCTTCGTCAGCTGCCTGCTCTAGCGCATTGGGGTTACTGTTATTGCTAAGAGCAGGATGTACCCCCATCGTTGGAGAAGACGTCAAGCCTAATTGAGACATGGCCCCGCACTCGTACCTAAGATACCCTCTATAATAGGCCCTAACGAGGCCCTAACGGAGGAAATGTCGGTGGTGTGCTGCTAGAGCGGACAAAAAGAACCCGAATCCGTAGATGAGACAAAAGGGATTTCGATTGTGGGCTTTTGTGCTAAATCCGAACCGTGCAGGATGATGTAGGATGGATGTACTAGGTATTGTGGGATGCTGTAAAACCCGTAAACCCAGTGGCTTGGAATCTTACGTCCGTTTTCGACACAATTCGACTTTGCCTGACTAAATCACCAGTTTGTCAGCCCGGGCTAATTATATATAGCTGCACCGCAGCGTAATGTGTGATATGAAAGCAATGAAACCCCCCGCCAGCTCATAGCGAACCTCCGTAGGGACCTCAGTACCACTTCACAAAAAGTTACCATCCGGTGGTAGCACTATAAGCGCTGGCCGTCTCGGGCAAATCAAATCCCAAGAAACTTACATAAGGCTGTTCCCAGGTGGCACGCTAGTGTCGTGATATTAATTTGTGATGTGATAACAATATCGTCACAGCAGGTCTCCGGTTCTTGAAGCGTGATACGACGTCTGGTGTCGTGCAGGAGAACAAATTCCGAAGACGCGAGATCCCGCTCGATTTGGCGAACTAGACAACGTATCCCGGGGTATTGTCGGAGTAGTCTATCATACGATTACGGCCTATGTTTATTGTCGTTGTGGTAGGTAGTCGTGTAAAAGATGAAGGGTTCAAGAAGGCCACGAAAATCAGGTAGATATTCGAGGAACGAAGTTGAACGACTGGTAGAATGATGAAAATTTCCGAGGTCTAAGCGGCAAGCCTATTAAATATAGAGGAACTCTAGCTCAACTCTAAAGTTTAAAAAGAATATATAAACAGAAATGAAGTCGAGAAAGTAGGAATAGGAAGCAGCTAAGCTGGCAGTTAACGATGCAAAGACTTGAAGGTCAGTTGCGAGAACTTCCAGAGCTCTGCTTTGCTTGGAGAAGAGAAAGGCTTGGGTCTAGATGACTGAAGAACCAGACCAGACGAGAAACTCAAAAACGCAGTACCTAGGCCTCACTTATTAAAGTTGAATCCATCACCTGGCGGTAACGATAGAGGACCAGCAGTGGATATGGCTTGGAGCGGGTGCTTCAACAGGAGACAAGCTCGGTAGCTCCGTGCATAGCCTGTGGAGTAGCAGCTGGGTGGGGCTGTAAGGGTTTCGAGGGTCCAGGACTCACGATTCTGAAGGTACGTACTTCTGCTGCTAAAAGAAGACGATCCTCTATGTACGAGTAAGATTGGTTAGAAGCTGAAGGCCAGAAAGGAATGGAGGCGAGGGCTAGTCTGATGTGCCCAGCTGTAACTTCACGTACCGCGAACGGCAGTAAGCCCCGAGTGGAGGGCCGCCAACACCAACTCCGCCGCGATATCTAACGGCGGATACCTATCTTGTATCTTCAGAGGCCACAAAAACGACCAGGAAAGGAGAGGCTAGATGGTATGTGGCGGTAGTCTGACCCACCACCGCTAGTCCTTTCTCCTGTTTTCCCTAACAGATACTGTGAAATGGTTTTCGCGCCAGGTCTCACGTTGCAACCCTGAAGGCAGGGGTGCGTAAGCGAGCGGTGCATAAGAGGATTAGGCTAGACTCGTCTCATCTTCCTAGCTTCTAAACACAGGGCTCGCAGGTGCTTGCAGGTGCTCGAAGCTATCATGCATCAGATTCTCGTCGATCAACTGGACAATCGTCCGAAAGCTGACGGGGATGCTTGAGCCTCCTTGATCTCCTGCGGACATACCTGCATAATCCCGAATTGTTTTGAGGCCTTGCCAGAGGGCGAATCCTGCGTCTGGAACGTGGTCGAGCAAAACACACCCCCCTGCGGAGATCACACACCCAGAAACAGACATTAGCCGCCACCCTACCAATGCACATTCTCCATTGGATCACAAGAATTTCCGAAGGGGTTGCTAGCCAGTCTCATTGGCACTTTTGTATGTCCTAGCAGCCTAGCTGACAGAAAGCGACTACAACGATGTGCAGTGACTATGTATCTGTAAACAATACGGCCTATGAGAAGAGCTACGCCTCCGTCCCTATACTCGGTTAGTTTTGAGTAATCGAGATGTGACGCCGCCTTCGTTTCTTACTGAGGTCATAAACGATGCACAACTGCATATTCCTTAATAAGCCTGACCTGTCAGTTATATCCTTGGCAAGTATTGACGAGGCATTCCTGATCATAGGCTTACTAGGAGAGATGCCGCCTTTCCCGCTCGTTTACTAAAAGCCTATCCACCTAACCAAGTGATCCACCGTACCTGGTAGAAGATCCCGAATATCATGTTGGTAATGCATTCGTGCGGGAGCATCAAACACGTCTGGGCAGGGCTAGACCAGCATATTCTCTGCAGATCGATAATAGCCGTATTCCAAACTGGCGGTCTGGCGCTCTTGAAAACCTAGCCAGTCATATCCACAGACGACGACGCGTGATACGTGTTGGTACATAATATATGGCTGAAGGTTGGAAGCAACATTGGTTACTTCCAATGTAAATCCGACATTATTTTTCCCTCAAGCGTTGATCGTGTGAATTGCTTTACGTCCGCGCCAGCTCGGCTGCCGTCGTCCATGAAGGTGTCACCATCGTTGGCGACGGCTGGTGGGCAGCATTGACGCTGAGCAACGGCAAAGACATCGTCCCATTCCTTCATCGTGAAGCCTCCTTCGCTTTCCACCAGAATCAATTTGTCATGTGAGGTGAAGGAGAAGATGTGGAACGATTGCGAGACCCCGATCTCTCGTGGGGAAGGGTTCAAGACAATCTTCTTGGATTGGCCATCGGGAACGATAGCCAAGGAAGTCGAAGTGAGCGTTGCGGTCAGAGGGAGGGCAGCCGAAAGAAGAGATAGTATTGCCGTTTGCAATAAAGCAGGTAGTATAGCCAGGTTCTGGAATATGGCGCAAACGATTAGTATACCTCGTCTCCCCGCGGCTATGATGGGGGAAGTGCAAACTCACCGAATTAGCTTGGACGACTTTGGCGTTTACATATTCGTTTTCCGGGGCGGTGGTGACTTGTAGAATGACCTGAATAAGAGTTCGTGGAAAGTTTTCGACGAGGATAATCTGGCGTAGGGTCGATTGAATCAGCGACTCCAGCTGTCTTTCTCTCGTGCCTATAAACAACAGTGAGCCATGTTTATATATAAAGGATTCGAGGAAGGAAGTCTGACCTCCAACCCCTGCAGCTGGTCGTACGATCACGTCGATAGCTGCCTCCTCTGGAATCTCGTCTCGTCTCTGGACTTCGATGGGCCCATTAACAGCTCCGACCACGGTATACCCTGCATAAGAGAAGGTAGCAGAGCCGTCGGCGTTTTGCAAGTGGGATAGCAGAGCTTCTGGCTCAGTATCGACCGTCATCTTGGCCAAGGTCGCAGTGGTTTTATGTACAGTAGTTGAATGCGGTGGGTAGCTGTTAGGTATCTGGGTATTCGTAAAAATCGAACGGTTGAGATGACGATGGTTCGAACTTTTTCTCAATCAGGGTAGTGGGTCATGCATCTACTTAGCTTAGCCCCACCATGAGCTAGACTAGGTAACTCGATAAATGAATTGCTCCTAATAAATGGTAGAGGGGCAATATTGCTGTAGCTCTCATATTCTCATATTCTCATATTCACTTTACAAATCAACCGATCTCAAGACTCAACCATCACACCTCCATATCCTAAGAAGCACCTTCTTTAACCAACGTCGACGCAGGGAATAGTCCGGGCTGCCATAAACATGGCTACGCAATATTCTCCCGCGAGGATTCCAAATCTAAGGGACAAGATCCCTAAGCTAGAGCCGCGTCGTAAGCGGCCTCCACCTTCAAACCCTCTACCATTGCCGGAGACGCCGTCTTTGCCGTCACCTCCGGACACCTCGTCTCACTCATTCCAAGTTCCCACCCGGCGGATCCTATCAACCAGAGACCACGAGCTCTTTCTCTCGTCGCCAACCTACACTCTTGTGCTCGCATTTGTCTTCAGCCTTTCCGATGCCGTGATAGATACCCCGATCTCAAATATCAAGAGCGATGACGACTGCAGTCCGGCGGTCAAGTCTATTCTTAGCATTCTCGATGAGGCGGAAGCCTTGGTGCAAGCCACGCCACCAGACGATTCGGAAGGGTCGAGATTTGGGAATAAGATCTTCCGCACTTTTCTCGACAAGGCCAAGGCGGCCAGCCCCGCGTGGCACCAAAAGCTCGGCCTGACTTCCCAGGAAGCCATTGCAGAAGTGGAGACGTATCTCAACCACTCTTTCGGCAACCGGACCCGGATCGACTACGGCTCGGGTCACGAGCTCAACTTCATAATATGGCTACTATGCCTATACCAACTGCGGATTTTGGATAAAGCCGACTTCAAGGCGTTAGTCCTGAAGGTTTTTATCCGCTACCTGGCGCTCATGCAAACAATCCAGTCGACGTACTATCTCGAGCCGGCCGGCTCGCACGGCGTCTGGGGCTTGGACGATTACCAATTCCTCCCGTTTCTCTTCGGCGCCAGCCAGCTTCTCCACCACCCCTTCATCACCCCCTTAGCAATACACCAGGAACTGACACTCGAGGAGTTTGGCGACGACTACATGTACCTTGGACAGGTGAGCTTCGTCAACAGCACAAAGACGGTCAAGGGCTTGCGCTGGCATAGCCCGATGCTAGACGATATCTCCTCGGCGAAGAGCTGGACCAAGGTGGAAGGCGGGATGAGAAGGATGTTCGTGGCCGAGGTCTTACGAAAGCTGCCGGTAATGCAGCACTTCCTTTTCGGGTCGTTGGTGCCCGCCGTAGAGAGCATGAGTACGGAGACCGACCTGGGGATATCAAACGAAGAGGAGGAAACCGAGGGAGGAGGGGTAGTTGTCGAGCACGATGGAGTAAAGCACGTACACAGCGCCATTGGTTGGGGTGATTGCTGTGGAATCAAGGTTCCCAGTGCGATCGCAGCTGCTCAGGCAGCGAAGAAGAATGGTGCCGGAGAGACGCTGCGTCGGATACCGTTCGATTAGAGGCTCTTTTTAAATGAGGCAAATATAAATAAAACAAGATGAGCTCATCGTCACCATCAAGTCTTCGTACCGGTCTGATATTCGAAGCTTTACGAGATGCTGCCGGTAGACATGGGGGCGTTCAAATAAAATCAAAACACGCATGGTTCTGTGAATACCTAATATCAGGTTGATGATCTATGTATTGCAATGCCACTATAGACCTAGCAAAACCGTAGGTACAATCCTAATTGCCTGTAAAGTGCCTGTGCCTTCCAACCCGTCATTAATACCGAAAAGGGGGTATCCTCGCCTTCCGAGATGCCGTCTCGTAATGTACAGCTGCCTAAGCAGTAGTCGTATCTTCGTAACAGCCTTTAAATGACAAAACGCCTCCTGAACCAAATCTCGCCCGAGTCTTAGGTATCTCTCAGCAGCCTAACTAGATAGTTCCTGCCTAGCTCTCCCGGTACAGCTTCATGAGATCGGTCCTCATCTTCTGCCGCGCATCGGCGTCCAGCCGCTTCTGGTTCTCCAGGTAGGCGACGCGCTGCTCCAGCTCGGCAATACGGCCCTCGGCCTTCCTGGTCGCCTCGCGCGACGCGTCCCTGCCCCTCTCCAGCCCCCTGGCCCTTGCCGCGTACTTATCGAGGACATCCCGGATGCTGCGCAGCGCGTTGGCGTCGACGTTCTGGCCATCGAGGAGGGGCATGACTTCCCGCGTCATGTTCGCAAACGTTGCCGCCGCGTCTTTTCCGGGCGTCCGGATCCCGCTCTCCTGCGAGGAGGACGGGGTCGAGGACGGCGACGGTCCGAGCGGGCGGTTGTGTATGGAGGCGGCCAGCCCGCCGTTGGTGCGCGGCTTCTTCGAGTTGTCGACCTCGGGGTCGGCGAACAGGACGCGGCGGACCGGCCTCTCCGTAAGAGGCGACGGCATCCCATCCTCCACGACGTGCGTCCTACCGGCTGCCGCGGGGCTCTCGTAGACGTTGCGATGCTTGTCCTGCGAGCTCTGGCTGGAGCTGTTGACGAGAGCCACGAGCGCCTCTTCTTCGTCGGAAGAGAAGTCGCTGTACTCGTCGGCATCTGCCCGCTTTCTCTTTCCGCATGCCGATGGCGTAACCTGCGTCACGCTAGGTCGTGATGGAGCACCTATGGTGGGAACTGATACATCGTCGTCCTCTGAGTTGAAGAATCTCTCCAACTCGGCAGGTGACATCTCCTGGGCGGCGATAGGGCTTCCTTTCACCGTCGAGCTCGCATCGGTAGCGGAGGGGCTTCCGGCAGTCATGCGGTTCAAGTCGGCTATGCTGGTGACTGGGGTCTTCTCAGACCAGTGCCTCTTCTCCTTAGCCGGAGTTATGCTTTCGTGGATTGTTCTCTGTCTTTTGGGTCGCCGGCTTGGGGTCCCCTCCGTCTCGCTGCGCGAGTTGGTGAGGACAGAGCCGATCTCTCGCTCAGATGCATCCTCAGCCCACAAGAAGAAATCGCATTTGTTCGCCTTGTCACGGTCCTTCTGGCAGGTGTAGAAGGCTCGGCCCTTGTTGGGCGTGTCTTTCCTGACCAGGAGTCTGACCGCGGGTAGACGAGGGCTACAGTTACCTAGTAAAAGCTATTAGCCCCGTGACATGACGCTGTGGCGGGTAGAAGTGGTCACTTCGGATGATTTAACCTTAGATTGTTACTTATTACTTACAGTGCCAAACTCCGTTTCGAAAAAGGCCGGTTAGTTGAACTCTGCCCGACGGCGTGCTGGGAATAGCCGTTGACTGCATAATGGAATGTTTTCTCGTGGTATTCTGTCAATTGAAGTCGTAGACCATGGCCATAGCCATTGGGAGATTGAAGCGAAAAATGATAGCTGGGAATCTACTCTGGTCGTTTGAGTCCATAAATGGCGTTTGCGACGATAGCAATGATTGTAGAAGAGCGACGGCGGGGCTGGGCTGGGCTCGGCTGACTTCAACTCAAGAGTCAAGACAGCTCCGATACGTACCTGCTTTAGTGGGTGGCTGGGCTTATCTACTGGCTGCTGCTGGGCTATGGTGGGGGCTGAGCTTGGGGTATGTGGGGCTCGGAAACAGCCGCATCACAGCCGCACCCTGCATTGTAACAGCGAAGCTGGGCACACAACATGCAGGTCTTTACAGGGCACTCCCGACTTCTTTCAGCTTCAATCAAAGGAGACTTCACGACCTACCACCTACGTATTAAAATACAAACGCGTCAAAAGCAGGCAGTCACAAAAAGTAGATATACTAGAGCAGAAGTCTTGTGCAGCATCAAATCTCAATTCAGCCCTGGGTATATCGTCTACGCGCAAAATTCAAAGTGTGGTATCGAGCGGACAAAACAAATCGTCTCGTCTAAACCTCCCCTGCGCGCGAGCCTCTTGATGCCAAATGACTTCAAAACCGGTGAATTAATCACCCCCCCTTTCCGTACCAACAGTATGCGATCCGGCACGTGCTGTTTAAATCATGGTATCGAACAATGCAACCGAAGCCTCCCGAGGAAACCCCATATACACCCCAGCTTCAGATTTCGTACCAGTAGTCGTCATCAAGTCCTTCTCTGCTCGGGACCGCACCCGCGCCTTCAGGCGGCCCTGCATAAGTAGCCTCCATCCGTACATTAAGTAGTCGGATTTTCATCCCGTAGTCTCTGACCAATTTGATGAGCTTGTTGGTTTCCGCTGTTATCGGAGCCTGACCAAGCAGCATCAGTAAGCCGTCGAGCCATTCTGATGCGAGGCTATGGTTCAAGGGATGTAAAGTAAGCAGGGGTTCCTCCTTTAGTTGGCTAAGGTCCTTGATTTTCGACGCCTCTCCGTCGGCGTAGCCAAAAATGGTTATCTTAGTGCTATTGCTGCCATCCGCCCCTGCTTCGGTGGATGGAACAAACACGTTGGATGCAACAGAGCTGACTTCTCTAAGATCTATCTTGTCCGTAAGCGCGTCGAGGTTGGGATCCATGGTCGATCGCAAGGCGAAATCAGCGTAGTGAAGATAGCGGCGGTTATGCGACAATTTGGCGTATCTCCAGAGCGTCCCATTGGCTGCGCGCCGGCTTTGGGTGCCATTCCCTTGGCTATCTTTTCGGGGTACAGGCTTTGCAAACCATGAACCATGCAGCAGACATCTGACACGTTGTTCCTTGATGAATGTGAGAGCCTCTTGATTTAGACTTTCTCGTACTTTATAAAGATGCTGTCCCCACTGGTCGTCAAAAGAGATCTCCAGAAGGTCCATCTGCAACTCGCGTAGTCGCCCAAAGTCGTATTCGACTAGATCTTCCTCTACCTCCTGAACGTCCTTCGATCGGCCAGCCTGTCCTACAACCTGGTCGACAAGGATACGAACCAGCTCGGAAACCTTCTCGAAATCATCCTGGTCTGCGCCAGTAGATTTCCATAACTTAAAGAATGCGTTGAGCCCAGCCGTATGCAATCGAGACCATTGCAGGAGCAACGGGCGGAAGAGCTTGTCCTGATGTTTTCCATCCGACAGTTGATATTCCCTTAGATCTTCCATTTCCGATTTGTCGCAGTCGAAATGTTCGTACAGAATGAGCGTGACCGCCAAGCTGGACCTAGCAATAGGACAGCGCTCATGGAGTGGCTTTCCAGACTGTTCCAGGAGTAACTTCTGAAACCCGTCTTCGTTCTTTCGCACGAAATCAGCGAGGTCCATCAGGCCGAGGAAGCCCGCATGCCCGAACTCCGCTGCCGGACTCTCGGTCTCGAAGCCTAACCTCCTCCATTTTTCAGGGTTGTGTCTCCTGCTGCCCTTCTTTCCAGACTCTTGAAGCTCTTCGATTTTGCCCAGTCCGTTCACGTGGTCTCTGTTGGGTGCACTCGCAAGGTGGAGTCCCTTTAACGCTCTCCGGTGTTCCGGCCTTTCAACGTCAACCTGAACTTGCCGCCATTTTTGAAGCAGTACCTTAGTAAGGGACTGAAACTCCAATAAAGGGTGGGCCAGGTCTTGCAATGCAGAACTCTGCATCAAGTTGTATACCGCCTTGATCAGGCCTAGATCTTGTAACCTCCTGATGAACTTAGGCCACTCTTCTGTAGTACCCGACTTGACATTTTCGTTTGGCTCGCTCGAGACAGCATCTCTGATGAGGGCATTGATGAGCATGAGGGCGTTGGCGCAGAGCGCATGGTCTGCCGAGTGTAATTGTTGGATAACAAGGTCGAAAAATTGCGGATAGACTGCCACTGCTGGCTTCAATGCTCTAAATCCAAACGTTATAGGGGCGCGACCGCTGGAAGATGTCGACTGGGAATGGCTAACGAGTGCGACGAGAATGGACATAGCACCTCGAAGAATATTAACCAGTGGGTTCGTGACGATAAGTTCGACGACGCGCTCGACTAGATCGCTTGCCGTTGGTCCCTCGAAGATATCCCAGCCCATGTCGACTTCAAGAAGCCGACTCAGACTTTGTAGGGAATATGCGAGTGTATTGCCTCCGGCGCTCATGATTAACCGCCTAAGTATAATAAGACCACCGGAGGAAATAAAGACGTCGGCAAAGGACGGGTCGTTTATGGAGGATTGTAGTTTGAAAACAGCCATTTTTCGGGCAGCATCTTCATCGCTAGCTAGCCGCGACAGCAGCGCTGGTATATCTGCTTGGTCCATGGTCTCGGTGGGAGGAATGCGATAGCAAGGGCTTGCGACCGAGATGGCGGGGAGTGGTTCAGTCGCGAAGGAGAATCGGTATTAGCCAGCGCGACGTGGCTGCTGAAGGGGTTAGACAACCTCAACCAGACACTATAAATGCATAATTTTCAGAGTCTGTACGTGACGACATACGTCTGACTCGTGGGTGTTTGCAGAAGAGTCGACGTGGATCGGCAATGAAACTGGGAATAGGGTTTGAAGCATAGAAGGGGAAAAAATATAGAGATAAGGAGAAGCAGGTACCGTGTACGAAGTACGGGCGCAAGTATTCTGGTTGGTCTGTAATCGAATGGGTCCTGCATCGAAATTGGGTAAGGGGAAATTGACGGGGAGTGGGCCGGACCCTTTTCCATCTTTAGTTTAGGTATCGGGTACATGCAAATGCACATGCACATGCAAGGAATACCGATACCCAAGGGACGGTAAGTTTGGTGTATTGCAGGTATTGCAGTCTCACTATTTCACCATCTCACAAGCATGGAACACTTCTAACCTCATGGAATAATTATTTTACCTTGTGTACCTAGATACCTTAGGTATCATATGCTATCTAGGTCAAGACTCTCTCCTATTAAGCCTTACATTCCAAGATCTTTTGTTTTTGGCAAATTACCATCTCTCTCTATTAGGTTTAGACGCAGATGCAGACGAGCCCCTAAACCGTCGCATGAGCTACTTCACTCGCTGCCGTCTTCTCAACGTTAGGGTGAACCTCTGCGTGCACCACCTCGCCGTGTTCCTTGCGGTTCAACACAGCCTCGATTTCAGCTTCAAGGCGAGAGCCTCCCTTTTTAGTCTTCCACGCAACCGGCGCACCCTTGGCGAAGAGAAGCTCGATCTCCTCGATGGTTTTACCGCAAGTCTCGGGGTACGTAAGCCAAGCCTGGATAGCGGCCCCGATACAGAGCACACCGAAGATGATGAACACCTTGTACTTGATGTTGAGGAATGCGGGAGGCGTGAACAGGCCCAGGGCGAAGTTGAACAGCCAGTTGGCTACTGCAGCCAACGACATGCCGGTCGCGCGCGTTCCTAGTGACCAGACTTCAGCCGCGTAGATCCAAGCAACGGGGGCCAAGGTCAGCGCATAGACGATGATGAGAAGATAGCTAAATGCGATAACACCGTGAGCGGGGGCGCCTGTGACCCTGATGACCACGTTGTGGTTACCGCCGACACCCTCGGGGACGTCGACACTGTAGGTGCCGAGAAGACCACCAACGACGAAGTGGCACACGGCCATTCCGATGGCGCCATATACAAGGAGCGTCCGACGACCAGTAGTGTCGATGAAGAAGAACATAATAGTAGTGAAGCTAACCATGGTAAGCAGATGTTAAAATATTGGACAGGACAGTCGACTTACATAATGAAGAGTGCATATTGGATACCGGAAGAAATCAGGTTAATATCGCCTTGGAGATCCGCCATCAAGAAAACGTATCCAATATAGTATACGATGACATTAGCGCCGCTCAGTTGCTACCAACTTGTTAGCCTTGTTTGAATTCACAGAGGCCATATAGGCCGCGAGATACTTACTTGCCACGCCTGTACGCTCATTCCAGCAAGAGTTCGCTTCCACATGCCATTGGCAAAGAACTTTCTCCATCCTTGGATGGTCTCGCGTTCTGCCATAAGGACAGTGTAAATCTCCTCCCATTCGGCGATAACAACGGGATCATCCTTGTTACCGCCAGCCTGGATGTTGGCAAGAGTCTGAATTGCCTCCTCTTCGCGGCCTACTTTGGCGAGCCATCTTGGGGAACGGGGAAGGAAAGGAAGGCCGATCATGAGGCAAACGCAAGGAATAAATTGTGTTCCCCAGGCAGTTCGGAAAGAAGCAGGACCCGCGATCTTGGAGCACTACGGTATCAAGAGTTAACGACTATCACGGCCTAGAGGAATCTGACGAATAACGGAAAGTTTAAAGCTCCCGTCTTGGAGATTTTACTTACACCATAGCCGATGAAGTACATGATTAGGATACCCCATTCGATAGCAAGCTGCTGGATGATGATGATACGACCTCGAGAGTCCTTCGGATTATCAGTATACCATTATTCAGGTGCCTATGCAGGTGCGGGACTTCACGTACTCGTGGCGCAATTTCAGCCAGGTAGACAGGGACTTGGGAAGACGTGATACCAACACAGACGCCGTTCAAGACGCGACCAGCAATCAAGGAACCAACTCCGTTGGTAGCAACTTGGACCGCAGTTCCAATCAGCCACCAGAAGCAGCCAAACATAATGCTACGCGACATGTTAGATAGAGTCCCAGTATATGTGAATAGGATGATTTAGCACACCTATCACGTCGACCCCACTTGTCAGAAATAGGGCCGGCCATCAGACTACCAATAACAGATCCAGCAGCAAGAGCAGATCCGATGGCGCCTTGAGTAACTCCAGAAGGGTTGCCGAAATAATCGATATACTGTTCGGTAATGACAATGGCAGACATGGACGAGATATCGAAACCGAAAAGCATACCTCCCACCGTGGCTATAATAGCCATGAAGTAGGTATTGGCTATGAACACAAGGTAAGCATTGCGCGCGTGTATGAGGGAGTACACATTGACATACTGATCTTTGGAAATCTCGACATCTTGACGGCTGTCCCTTGTAGGGTTATCGTACAGCAAGAAAGCAAGTTGACGACACGTGAAGACAGAGTCAAGGAAGAAAGGTAGCAGTTCGGGGAACGAGTTCCATGACAGCGGGAGTGAAACCCTTCATATAATAAAGCTCAACTTGCATGCGTCTGATGGTACCCAAGGGCTCCTAGTCGTCAGATTCCTCGTGCTTACTTGCGTAGCAATAGACAATCTTAAGCCCATTCGGTGATTTTCTGCCGGGCAAGGGGGGGCAATACGCGTCGGGCCATAACCCATATGGGGGAGCATCATGAAGCCACTGGCCAGACTCACAAATTGGAGAAGCGGAGAAGAACGTGCTGCTATAGGTGCAGAAACTCACCAAGGTGAGCTCGACAGATTGGGGTCGACGTCACATTCTCAGCAGTTTCCGAGATCCTTCAACCACAAGGCGAGCCTATCGTGGGTTTTCTCTGGCAGCTAGACCGTAGGACTCTCCACATTCCTCACTTGTGATGTTACAGTAGCCTTCGTGCTACCAATCAGCACGTTGTTGCGCCTTCTGGGGTCCTCCACATCACGTCCCGTTGAATACGGGGTGAGTTCCCCGTTGAGACAAAGTGCGGAGGCGGTAGAGCAATTGAATTCTGAAGCTAACCGTTCGTCGGACCGACTTTCCAGCTTGGCCATTGGCGCGCTTATATGCTCAGGATCGTGAAAGGGGATTAGCGTGGACAACTCCCGGGGATAGCGTCTGGGGAACGGGTCCAATTCCAGCGAAGCCAGAGCGATCCCTGAAAGTCACCAACAAGCATCGCAGCACAGTACCGTAACAGTATGTCACTTATGGCACTCGTGCCTGGGTTAGGTATATGTAGAGCTAAGCTTTGAATACGTCGTACAAGACATGCAGTATGTATAATGTGGAGGTTGGGGTTGTTTTCTCCGCGTAGTTACAACGGCAAAGGGAGTTGGATAACAAGTACATGAATTCTACAGCATGAGTCGACACATCAGAAATACTAGGACGTAAAGCTCATGGATCATATGCATATGCATGGCTCGAGCTTGATAGCTTTAAGAAACAGCTATGAAGTGGCACAGGAGCATAAGGGCAGCGTTGGCTTGAAATGACCACGATGTCTATTGGACCTCTTATAAGTACCTAACCTATTAGCTCCCGCCTCCCCCGCATTTGGCTATCTGCTGAGCTCATTGCAACATTGACAGGCATTCCTCCAAGCGCGCAAGTCTTACACCAATGAACTCTGTAGCCATCAGCTATCGGATAACTAGACGCTCATGCCAAAGCTAAGATCTCCAAGGCTGATCTGTAGTTCCAGAGCTGGAGCCTCTCTGTTATATCATGACGAGCGTGATCCCGGCGGAGGGAGCGCCTCGGGCCCAAACGACAAGGGCAAGAGCTAGCATACCACCGTCAGCGTATGTCTATCTCCCATGGTGAATGGCAACCTTACCCCTTCGAGATGCACTACCGTGTAGTTATCATCCTTGTCGAACATGATGATCGGGACCGTGAGATCGCAGAATTCCCGTATGCTTCGGTTATTAGACCTCTGAAAAAGCGAATCGAATCACAGCACACGAAGAGACTCGGAGCATGGCAACTCACAACTGGCGACACATTCCGCACGGACTGGCCGGGGGAGAAATGTCGGTAGATACGGCCACGGCCTTGATCTTCCGGTGGCCCTCCGTCACGGCCTTGCCGAAGGCCACTCGCTCGGCGCAGGTGCCCACCGGGTAGGAGGCGTTCTCGACGTTGGCTCCGTTGAAATAGGCGCCTTCGACGGAAAGGATGGACGATCCAACCCGGAACTGGCTGTACGGACAATAAGCCGTCGACTTGGCCGCGACGCAACGCTTGTGCAACTCGCTGAACTCTTCTTCCGTCAGTCCATACTCTGCGCATGTTGCCTGGACCACGGGCGCGTCCGCGCTGGAGACCATGTTGAATTGAGGAGCCATCTTGTTTGCTCTCGTCTCTAATGGAAGCAGTGATGGAAATTAGAGATGTCTTCTTATCCCCTGGCTGGATTGTACGGAATACCGAGGTCCGTCAGTAAGAATGTTACGTACCTAAATACCTTTATTCAATGCCGGAATGGGGTTACGGCATTATAGTTATCTTATCAAATGTAAGTTACTTACCTGCCTATCACGCTATCACGCTATTAGATCGGATACGATAAGGACTGAGCGCATGCTCGCTTCCTGCCAAGCATCTTTAGCATTCTAATTCAAACTTTTATCGTATTGTGTTATCCGTCAAGAGCTATCGAGCTTGATTGAACCGCCCAGCAACGATATCAACGAGAGGTATACTGGCGATATTTGCCTTCATATTGCAATTTGTGCCCTCTACGGTGCTCCTATCGAAGTCTTCAGATGGGAATTGTCAACGGATTCATCACACTGCGAATTCCATGTTAGTTTTGGGACACGTCAAACAGGAATACTCAGAGCGAAGCCTTACGATGCACCACCGTCTACAATCATGTTCGCGCCAGTAATGTAAGACGAGAAGCCGCTAGCCAAAAAACCCGCAACGCGTGCGACCTCTTGAGGCCTGCCTGCTCTCTCCAGCCCAATCGTCAACTTCTGAGTCTATCCTCCCGGTTAGTATGTAAACGATGCCAGTAGCTCACAACTTACTTCTGGCTTCTGAAGGCTAGAAGGCGGAAATTGGGAAGTCATTCCTCGCATGTCAAACTATTCAACGTTACAAGCTTGTTGCTAGGTCTCCATAGGAGCATCACTTACGCCTTGGAGGTCCACACCGCTGTCGACCTGTCCTGGCGATATCTATAAGAATATGATTAGCAGCTGCTAAATACGAGAAGACAAAGGGGGTAGCCTCCTTGGGAGATCTCCTCGGCCCAAGAGACACGCCCAGGGAAGACGTTACGTACGCAATTGATTCGCACTCCAGTGCCTTTCAAGGTCGCCACACCTGCTTTTACTACACCGAGCGCGGCGTGAGATGTCATAGTATAACATGGTCCCTTCCAAAAGGTTAACTTCTCGTCTACTTCTGGGACCGAGAATAGTCAACTCAACAGCTTACCCAACATCCACCATGGACTGATGCGACACTGCTAATCACGATGATGCTACCGTACTTTTGGCTCTTAGGGGCAGCGTTTGGATAAGTGCCCCTTTCGGTCAGCTTGGCCATCGCGGCAGGGGTGTACTTCAACGCGAAGAAAGGCGCCAGAGAATGGGCCTCGAAGCATTTCTGCAGATCGTCGGGTGTGGTGGCTTCGATGGAAGGCGGTCCGAGGAGCCCGCTTGAACAGACCCAGACGTCTAGCCTACCCAAAGCATTGAGAACCTCGTCTATCAGGACAAGAGTCTCGTCTTCTTTGGTGACATGGAAGGGGTACGGAATGACCTTGCAGTTGGGGAATTCTTGGCTCAGCTCCTCTACCAAGTCCTTATATAAGTCCGAACTAGCGGTCTTGTCGCAGGCTATTCATCGTCAGCGAGTCTATAAATGACCAAATAGGCATCAGTCAATCCGGACGGGGATTGTATACCGTATATGCAAGCCGCTCCGTGAGCTTGACTGTTGTTAGCTTTCTAGAATGCGGAATATGGAAACGTCGGCCAGACCTGCCAGCTCCTGGATAATAGCTTGACCGACGGGCTGTGAAGCTCCCGTCACCACACAGACAAAGCCATACTACGATATTTTACCAAGTCAGTGATTAGTGTGATGTGTGTGGATAGTGACTTACAAGCTTGCCATCCGCTCTATACGGGCTAAAATCTTCGGTGACGTCCATCTTCACTTATACGCACACTAGCCTTCTCTACTTCTCAAATTGATAGTCGAGATCTCCCGAACACGACCTCTGATATGCCCCTAAAAGGTGATTAGGATTAGAATGGTCAAGTTTCAACAACGCTTCAAAATGAGATGACGAAGAGAAACTATTCTAATAGGTAACTACCAAGAATCTAAATATAACGGGAGAATCGGTAGCGAACCTTTAACGCTGCAGCGAATCTAATAATCTAGACTAGACTGCATGGTTGTCATGACTTCTCTTTATTAGCACAAGCTTCCTTGGCTGTCTATTGAAACATGCGGTACTAGGTATGTACATATATGCGAGATGATGCTTCTCCGAGGTGCTCCACGGGAATTATCTCGACAGCCACTGGTAGGGGAGATAAGTTACATGTAAGTACGAATTAAAAGATTGGCTCGCGAGTATACTTAAAGTAGGAGCTGTCGCTTCTTCGTCTTTGGAGGGTCGAGACTTTTCATCTTGGGCTTAGTTGAAATTCGATACTTCCGGTTGGCCACTCATATACTGTCAACTGTCAATTGAAAAGCACTTATGACCAGTCGTATATGATTTTCAATATTACGTAGGTCGGGTGGACAAGAGAGGATGTGGAGTAAAAGTCTTGGAGAACCCAACGGTGAGAACTTTCATTTATTTAACCTTATATGTCTACCATACTCACGGGTCTTGGACCCTTTTTAAGTTGCTTCGTTCAAAATTTCGTAAAAAAGCAGATCCATCCTATGTACGAGCCCTTCCCACACTCCAGCAACCTCCCTCCTTGCGTAGCCGACGAGCCTTGCATCATGCATCATGCCTCATGCCTCATAACCCTGGCTACAAATGGGCGATGGTAGTCCATAAGCCACACAAATACCCTCATCGAGATTCATCAGCTCATTACGCAGTGCAGTAGGCTTCGTATTGCCTCTCGGTGACGCCAGTACCACCGTATCCCACCCTTAAAACTTGGAAATGCGCCATGTCTTGTGGCTTGAAATCAGGGCAATGGGGTCGGGGGGGTGACGTCACATTCCGCGACCCCCCAAACTCCGTGTCACCGGATGCCCGTTCTCAACTTATAAGCACCACCCGCGCCGGCTGCCATGATGAATTGGGATGTAGTCTAGATAAACTAAAGTCTGAAGGTAATGTAAACGGTAGTTACCATTCGCATCGACCTCGCCTAAGGATCTAATATCACGAGTATCAACCTTGCGCAGTTCGCGAATATCCATCGCGTCTCATCTCTTAGTCTTCCCGGGAAGTAAAATAACGGGAAAGAAGGGAAAACATCCTCTCTTCCACTCCCTATTATATATATATAACATACGGACCGGGTAATTAAAACATCTTTTCAAACATGCCCGAGCACCCCTTCCACCCGGACGACTTCCCCCTCAACGAGGACGTGGTCCTCAACCCAACGCAGGTCTTCTATCTGAAAGGCTGCGTCCACTTCAAGACGACGGCCAAGATCATCGACCTGTCGGGGCGCGTGCGGCAGCCCTTCAGCGGCGACTTCAGCCACGCGTTCCTGGACGAGGCGGAGCAGGTGGCGGGGAAGCTGGACGAGTCGCCGGCCTACGAGATCAAGTCGTCGGGGAACATGATGCGGACGCTGAAGACCATCACCAAGGCCGGGTCGGGCGACAAGGTGTGCGACCTCAACATGACGTTCGTGTCCTTCGGCTCGTCCGTCGTCCGGTTCCCGCCCGGCAGCAAGCACTGCCGCCACGAGGTGGAGCTCTGCCCCGTCGGCGGCAGCGGCCGCGACGACTCCAAGCACGAGGCCTTCGTCCGGCACTCCATCCCCTACTTCTGGGACATGACCCGCGGCCGCGTCGGCATCCTCTACAAGTGCCTCAACCAGAAGCGCGTCGAGGTCGGCCGCGTCGCCGGCTACGGCTTCGACAAGGACGTCGTCCTCGTCATCAACGGCAACGAGATCGACGACGTCGTCGCTATCTCTACCTGCATCGTCCTGCTCAACGGGCGGGACGCCATGGACGCTTGAGAAAGAGAATAGAAGTGGGAAATAGAGGGAGAGAAAGGGGAAAGCAAGCGAGCGCGCTACGGATTTAGGAATCATGATACGACTCACGACTCGAAACGGGACGGGAGTTTGTTACGCTTTTTTTCAGGGGAGGACGGGATAATGGATTCCGAATGTGCTACTAGAAACCAGTGTACTACTAATATTTGTAATCAGACTTGGTATAATTGCGACGCATAGTTCTTCACCGGAATCTACCAGTTGCTCCGTTTCCCACCCGATCTAAGTTGCTGTCTGGGGGTATTACCGAGGAAGAAAATGGAAGAAAAAAAATACCTAAGCTACGCGGGAGAAAAAAAAAACGCCTCATTTGTCGAGGCCCCAGAATTCGTAGATGCGCTCCAACGCGTCCGGCGCGTGCGTGAAGGGGAAGTTGTGCGAGCCGGGCACGACGCGCCAGTAAACGTTGGCCTCGCCGCCGAGGAGCGGCAGCGCGTCCTCGACGTAGTCGTCCTTCTGGACGAGGGTGTCGCCCTCGCCGAGTAGCACGGCCGTGGTGCCCGGCCGGCGCCGCGCCAGCTGGCGCCAGTAGCCGTGCTGCCCGAGCAGCGGCGCGTGCCGGACCGTCGACATGAAGGCCGGCACGAAGCCGCGGTGGAACCGGAGCGCCCAGTGCACATACCGGATGACCTCGAGCTCGAAGGGCGTCTGCGGCGGCTCGTCCGCCGGGTCCACGGCCTCCTGCACCGCCAAGTCCACGTAGTCCTCCTTCCCGCCGTTCTGCGCTAGGGCCCCGACGGCCCTCTTCACCTTTTTGGACACGGCCGAGGCGATGGGCTGCCGCAGCCGGCGCTTCGTGAGCCACGCGAGCACGCGCTCCGGGATGACACCGGACGTGAAGACGAGCCTGCTGAAGCGTCCGAAGTTCTCCGGGCGGATGAGACCGGCGGGGGCGAGGAGGATCAGGGTCTCGACCATGTCCGGGAAGGTAGCCGCGAAGTTGGCGGCGATGCCGCCGCCGAGCGAGTAGCCGATGATGTTCAGGCCGTTGTGGCCTGTCCACGACAGTGGCGAAGATGCTAGCACGAGAAGCATCTGCGTCACAAACAGTCTTGTGTCGTAAGGTACATCGCCTGGCGCGTCACTATAGCCTCGCCCAAACAGGTCCTGGGAGATCCGTTAGCGGGGTGTCGTGGAACGCATTTTCTGGGGCATAGAACACTCACATAGAGCATGACACGGCAGCCATTCTCGGCGAGCGGCACCGCGATATCTTTGAGAGTCATGCACGAGGTGCTAATACCGTGTATGAACAGCACTTTACGGCCATCTTCGGGTCCGAATTCATATACACGGATATTGCCGTACTAGAATATCTACGTCAGTTCCAAGACCAGACCACGGGTCTGCAAGGCTGCAAGGCTGCTCACCGGCGTGACCACATCTCTAGCACCTGGGAAAAAGTCAGGCTTATAAGGAATTTTGTCGATTTCATCCTTAGGCAGTTTAGGTATGCTGGTAGTTAGAGGCCCGGGAATGACGGCGCGCTTCCGAGGCCACAGCGCAAACCGAGCGAGGGAAATGAGCGTGACTGTGGTCACTACAGTGGTCGCGATGGCCGCTGCTGACAGCGACTCGCCTGGAGCCTCGAAACACTGAGAGATAGCCTCCATCACAGCTCGTGAGGCTGGTTAAGCGTGAGTTCCCTGTTTGAACAAAACTCGAAGGCGGTCCTTTCGTAGGCAACAACTCGCTTACAACTGTTGTGCCACCGTAGCCGGACGGATGCTCGGGGTTCAGCGACTTGTTTCAGAAATCAACTCGAGAATAAGTTGAGAATTTATTCGAGTCGTAAAAGTGCCTATTTTATGACTACCCAGGCATCCGGCAGATTCTCATGTGTTGTTGGTCTGTTGTTCGTTAGTCACAGAGTCACAAGGACTACGACTAAACTCAGCTGATGTATACACCCGCTACGTGTAAGTGAATAAAAAGAGCCCCCCCACAGCCACACAGACTTCCCACGTGGCGGCCTAGGAAGCCTGCATTAGAGACAAATCTTCCAGGGGATTGGATCCCACATTTTATACACATTTCTTGCCTGTTCCCGCCACTGTGGTATCGGTGGGGGGTTACCTAAGATATTCATTTTTAATTGGCGTCTTCCCCAAGTCATTCTTCGATTGCCCAATGCAAAGCGCCATAGCCTCATTCGGCGCACAGCTCCATAGGTATTGTTATGAGCTATGAGAACAGCCACACTTGTGATTTGAATGAGAGCTACCTATAGGCCGTTAGGCGTTCTGGTGTTGATTCTTGTTGTTCACTTGAGATCTGTGTATATGTTGTTACTCACTAACTCTACCCTTATAAACCGTCTCCTACCATATCCGTGCTTAAAAATGATTTAACACCATATTTCCACCCTCTATAACTTATACACTCGCAGCCGCACCCGTCTCTGCCTGCATCAAGAGTGGAAAAAAGACAGAGGATGAGTCTAAATTCTCTACCATCATGGAACCTGTAGGATATAACCGGCGTCCATCACCACGTTGACGCCCGTCATGCTTTTCGTCTTGGCGAACGTAAAGACCTGTTCCGCGACGTCCTCGACGGAGACGAAGCGCTTGAGCTTGGTCTTCTGCCGGTGGGCTTCTTTCTGATCCTCGGTGAAGCCCTTGGACCACTCCTACAAACCCAATACGTTAGATCTCTCGATTGTTCGTACGAAACTGTTCGCGGAGGTGCATCTTACGGTGAGTAGTAGGCCCGGCGAGACGCTGTTCACCGAGATGTGAGGCGCGGCCATGATCGCCAGCGCCTTCACCAGGTGGATCTGCGCGGCTTTCGTAACGGAATAGGCCTGTGTTTGGTGTTACTATGAGTTCCAATTTTGATGCTATGGGCCGGGGTTGCTTACCAGAGAGCTTCCGCTGGGGATCACGCCAGCGGTAGAGGCAGTAGTGATGAAAGCGCCCTCGGTCTTGTCGAGATGCTTTTTGGCGGCCTGCATCAGCCAGAAATGCGACTTGACGTTCATGTTGAAGGCGCGATCCCAGTCTTCCTCGAATGCATTCTCATCGATGCTGCTCATACCGCGGCTAGAGATAGGAACGTTAGTAGCCTTATAAAGTATTATCCAGTACGAGTATGGATGGGGGGCTAATGTGAAATAATAGATATAGCTCTGGGGTGTGAAGATGTGGACTCACAAACGAGTCCATCCGCCGTTGGAGAAGACGACATCTAGTCGACCAAACCGATCAACGCTCTCCTTGACAAGGCGGTTGATATCATCCCGACTGCCTAGGTCAGCTTTGATGGTGATGAAGCGATCGCTGGTGCTATCGCCGGGCAAGTTCGACAGAGCCGGCAATTCCTTCAGGAGCTGATTCGCCCTCTCGTCGTTACTGGCATAGTTCACGACGACCCGGAAGCCATTCTTGGCAAACACCCGGGCGGCCGCCGCCCCGAGTCCGGCGCTCCCCGCTGTGATTAACGCGACGGACATTGCAAGTTGTGACGTCTTTTCAAGGTACGACGAGTGGTTTACGTTCCTTCCCCTCGAGTTCCTGTAATGCAGTTGCTTTATTATAGAAGAACGTTCATGAGAGGATCTAACCGGCCTGGCGAAGTGCCTGTTCGGTGCTCCGTATCGCAAAGAGGGGTTTCCCCTCGGGAGTTCAAGATGTCCGTACTTAAATGACTATCGTTACCGAGGGCTTGGCACCCTGCTGGATTTCGGAGTTTCACTTATTACTCCGACTGATATTTACTTGACGAGTAGATAGTGGCTTTTGATACTCTAAGAACACTATACGGGAGTTGTCTGAGCGTTAGCAAAAACTGTTCTGAGGTCCGTCTTTGACTGTTCGTGGTCAGATCCAACGTCCCTGAGACTTCATCATCTAGCTCACGCGGGTGTCCGATGTTGGCTACAGCATGCCTGAACTTGAACGATATAAAAAAAGGTATTTCTGTATACACATTGTCCTTGGCATGCATAAGGTACATATCATATCCCCGGATGAACGAACCTCAGCTCTGTCTTTCATCTCGTCTCAACTCGTTCATCTGCCAGGACCAACATACGCCTTACACCCATACCGCGTTCTCTGGCATTACACCATACTCGTAACCATCTATCGATATGACCGCTACCCAGTTCATTATTTAGTAAGTTCGCTTGAACGGCGGGACAGCCTTGCATTCATTCTCGTCCAATGTCGTGCCGATGACGCGTCGGTATCCGAGGTCGACCTTGCCATGCGGCTGCTTTTGGAAGGTAAGAGTATGCTTCATCCAGTTCGTATCATCTCGCTCCGGGTAGTCCTCTCGGGCGTGAGCGCCGCGAGATTCTTTTCTGTTGGCAGCAGCGGTGGCAGTTTGAGTGCTAGTGAGATCATTAGCTTACAAGTTCTCGTCGGTTAGGCAGGCTTATCACTTACGCGCAGGTGAGCAAGTTTCTTAACTCGAGCGTCTCAACAAGATCTGAGTTCCAGATCATGCTGCGGTCCTTGATTCCGACCTGAGAGAAAGTACCGTCGATCTCGGTAACCTTCTTCACACCCTCATCCAGACTCTCTTGTGTACGGAAGACGCTCACATCCGTCTGCATCGCCTTCTGCATCGCCAGTCGGATCTCAGCTGTGCTCTTGGGGCCATCCGAGTTACGGACCTGGTCGAGAATCTCAATAGATCCCGCACCGGCGTCGGCACTGATGGGCTTAGGCTTGGCACCAGGAGTGAAGTTGTCTCGGATGGTGTGGGAAACGGCACGGCCGAAAACAACAAGATCCAGCAGAGAGTTAGCACCAAGTCGGTTGGCGCCGTGTACAGAGACACAAGCAGCCTCACCGCAAGCGAACAAACCAGGAACAACCTTGTCGTTTCCGCTCTCGTCAACAGTAAGAACCTCACCAGTGTATCTCGTGGGGATGCCACCCATGTTGTAGTGAACAGTTGGCAGAACCGGGATGGGCTGCTTGCGAACATCGACACCCGAGAAAATGGCGGCAGTTTCAGAGATACCAGGTAGACGCTCAGCAAGAACCTCGGCGGGCAGGTGGCTCAGCTGAAGGTAGATGTGATCCTTCTCAGGACCAACACCTCGTCCCTCGCGAATTTCCAGGGTCATGGATCGCGAGACCACGTCACGACTAGCCAGATCCTTTGCGGTGGGCGCGTATCGCTCCATAAATCGTTCACCCTCGGAGTTGAGTAGGTAACCACCTTCACCTCGGGATCCCTCGGTGATCAAGCAGCCGGCTCCGTAGATGCCCGTGGGGTGGAATTGGACGAATTCGAGGTCCTGGTTGGGAAGCCCGGCACGAGCAACCATGGCCATACCATCACCAGTGCAAGTGTGTGCCGAAGTGCAGCTAAAATAGGCTCGACCATATCCACCCGTGGCTAGGACGGTGTTGTGCGCCAGGAATCTGTGGAGCGTGCCATCTTCCTGGTTGTAGGCCAGGACACCACGGCACTCGCCATCTTCCATGATCAGGTCGAGAGCGAAGAATTCAATGAAATAGTTGGTGCTGTGTCGGAGCGATTGGCCGTAGAGAGTGTGCAACAGGGCGTGTCCAGTTCGGTCGGCGGCAGCACAGCAACGGTATGCCTGACCACCCTTTCCATACTTCTGCGACTGGCCACCGAAGGCACGTTGGTAGCTGGTGAGCGAATGTTAGCGGTCATGGTTATCGAATTGGCTTTGGGGCCATATTCAAACCAACATTTTACCATCTTCCGTTCTCGAGAACGGGCATCCGTAGTTCTCCAGCTCAATGATAGAGGCGGGGGCTTCTCTCGTCATGTAATGGATAGCATCTTGGTCACCGAGCCAATCCGAACCCTTCACAGTATCGTACATGTGCCATCTCCAATCATCTTCGTGCATGTTTCCTAGGGCTGCGTTGATGCCGCCCTGTGCGGCGACGGTATGACTTCGAGTAGGGAAGAGTTTCGATATACAGGCCGTGTTGAAGCCAGCTTCCGCAAGACCGAAGGCCGCCCGCAATCCGGAACCACCCGCACCGACAACGATGGCGTCGTATTCATGGTCCTGAGGTCAAGTTAACCATTGTTGTTTTGCAAACAACTACTTGCTGTCTCCGAAGACGAATTGGGATGCACGACATACGATAACGGGGTATTTGCTGCTAACATGCACCGGCGCTTCCTTGGCTCGCAATGGGTTGTTCGCAATGATCCGAGCTAGACAGAGAGTCAATTAAATTGCCACTAGACCGCACGGCGAACGGGAGCACATACAAACAGGTCGCGTGGAGGAGAAAGTTCTAGCTTGGCATCTTGCTGCGCGAGAGAACTGGCGAGAAGACAGTTAGCGTTTCTGTCCCCTCTGATCCCAACAGCCCGATGCGATTGAGGGTGTAAGTAAGGGAGACTCACAGTAGAGCCGGCAGCCAGCCTCCTCATTGCCATTGACGATGCCATTGTGAGTGAAAGCGTATACGAAAGAGGGGAGAGGCCGTGTACACCCAACGGAGACTACTCTTCTCTTGTCCTGCAAGTTCGGGAATGGCAAAAAAAAGAAAAGTGATGATGCCGGCGAAGTTCAACCGCAGCTTCCAGACAATTGAATCGCTGGTCCAATAGCGTCAATTCTGATTACCGAGGGATAAAGCCGGCGTTCCCACTTCTATCCCAAGTACGAGGTACCTTTGTACATGTAGTAAGCACTTTAGCCATCATCACCAACCATCACGTGTCAAGACAACATCGAATGCATTTGTTATCCGCTCAAGAGTAATGCTTATTATCTCATCTTTAATACATGTAGTATACTCCAATGGTCGTATGCGAAGTTCATCTTACAATGGTAGTATGCTTTCTTTGTTTGCACATTTCAAAAATATTGGTTAATCCACCACAGCCGAATACAACAATGTATTTCACTCTGTATTCGGAACACCAAGGAGCCATAAGACATACCTAGCTAAGGGAATATGTTTTATTATCTTACTTAGCATTACGTCTCTACGCATGCTACAGTACGCTTAATAATTAGCTGTGTAGCAAGGGTGGTCTTGACGAAGAGGCCACTGGAATAGTCTTAACCGTCCTATGCGCATGTCTCGGCCCCCTTTTCATACTCATTCATAAATGCAATCAACCCAAGTCGCTATCCTGACCTTTATCTTCTCAATTCGAATTACGGAGATCAATCCACTCAGGACGCCAAAACCTCCCGCAACATTGTAACGAAGTTGTCTCTCAGGCGATGAACCTCGCTAATATCAGGCTTCTGGGGCTCGCCGGCGCGGGCCTTGAGGCGATCTTGTCTCTTGGCCCTCCTTCGTCTCTCGGCTTCTATAGGATCCATTTCGTCCTCTTCCTCCGCCTCCGCCTCATTGTCCGTTCCGTCATCGTAGTTCATATCTTCTAGATCCATGTCGTTAAGCCCGAAGTCGCTGGCATGAAAACTAGTCATACCTGGTATTCCCGCATCGATACTAGCCGTACCTTCGGCAGCCATCTTTTGCCGCGTTTTGTCGTGATGCCACTTCTTGCGAGCCTCCTGCCAAGCAATGAGCTGATTGATCTCCGCCATCGCCTTCTCCTTGTCTAAACCGCCGCTGGCAACGCCTCCCTCGAAGAGTGCATTGATGTCTAGCGCTCCACCCGTCGGTCCATGTCGTAAGAATTCCAAAATGCCCTCGATCCAGCCCATGAGTTGCGTGAAAAGGCCGTTATCGTGCGTGTGGACCTCGTGGACAAATTTGTAGAAGTTATGCTCGTGGCGTTGACAGAGATCGATGAAAGCTTGTACGGTCTGGTTAGGATCAGCCGAGGCATCCTGTTCCCTACACTTTTCGACGACCTGCCGCGGAGTTAGCAATTTTACATGATACTCTCATAGTGTACGTACCTGGATCATGTCGTCAATGAAGACCGCGAAATCCGTGATGCTGTTGTACACATTGGCTGACTTGTATACTCTCACGAGAGGTTCGTAGAAAATCGTAAAGAGGTCCCGAAGTAACTGTAGAGTCACAGGTTCCTCGATGAGACTGAGCATCATTGCCTTGTCGCGCTGTCTTGTTTGTAGTTTCATCAACTGCTTTAGATAGGAGAAAAGCTGCGCTCCTTGCTTGAGTTCCTCATCGACGTTCTCTACTGCATTGTTGAAAGCGACATAAGCATTGTACAGTCTTCCAATTTGCTCACCAGTGAGCGATGGAGTGAAGAGTTCGGAGCGGAGGATAGCAACAATGATATCCATATCCTCTGCTTCTGCTTCTTCTCGAATCGCGACTTTGATGTGCTCTTCAGCATCAATGAACATCTTGAGCTTTTCCACAAAAACATCGTCTCCAATCTTGGCGGCTAGAGCATCGATGGACTTCTGATAGCTCCGTATTCCGTCGTTTAGAGTTAGCGAGAAGATTCGTTGCATAAGAGAGCGAGACCCAAAAGGCTGTGCCAGGAATATATCGAGTACCCCAGACATGACCGCAGCAGGATTCGCAATTCGGATCACGTTCTTCATTATCGTGTAGGGAATCAGGGAATGGATTCGCTTTAGCTGTGCGAAAAGTTCTGGCGAATTATCTTCTGCGAGGAAAAGGTGGTATATGGTGGCGGCGACTTCGATGCGGAGCCATTCAGCAAATTTCTGGTACTGGAGACTGAGATCTTGAATGGTCTCCTTGTCTTTGATCTCCTGGAAAAGCATAGTCAATCCGTTGCGCTCGACAATGTCTTGACGGAATTGTTCCATGTACACATCCAACTCTGCAGCTCTTTTCCTTGCTATTTCGTAAAACTGCTGTTGCTCTTCCATACGCTTTTGATCAACGGCTTTGCGCCGGGCAATGTCGTCGAGATCATCATCGGTCGGCTTAAGGTGGTCGTGCGTCAAGAATTGCTGTAGTGCCTTAGTCTGCGCAATCTGTGGATTTTGAAGCAGATATCGTAAAAATGCCCTCAGCGAGATCCGCTGATTCTCGCGCCAGAGGATCGCATTCTAGAATTGTTAACCAACGCTGGAAATATAAACAACAGAGAAGGGCTCCAAGGGGGAAAAAAAACTTACGTCGAATTTTGGGCTTGGAGCTGGACTTAGAGCACCATCCATAGATGGGCGTGGTGATGCGCGATTCGAGGCTGATGATTTATTTCGACGGTGATCTCTGACCGTTAGGTTCTTCATCGAATCCGTAAATCCATTGCCTTGAGACACGGGAGCAATGGTAGAAACAGACGAAATGGACGAAGTGTCCGTGTCGTTGCCGCCATCGGTCACACGAGACAGCAAGTTTGATGCAGGCGTGTCCGATTTGTTCTTCTTGGGTAGCGGAGGGAGAACTTTGCCAGGAAGCTCAGTCCTTATTTCTCTATGCAGTCGGGCAAAATCGCCGTATCGTCTGCCTACGTAGTACTCGGGTTCGCCTTTCCTCTTGACACGCAACAGAAACTCTGCATGCTTGTGACGCCTGATGTTTCTCTTGATGTATGTGATGCGTACTCCAGCAACGTTGACGTCCCACCCGTTAACGTAGTTACCTTCTGGAATAGTGTTTAACATTCCGGTATCTATGGCATCTCGGTCGACGATCTCCATCTCCGCGAATCTGATCCGCTCTTCGAATCCCGAGGCTGTAGGCACACCCGACACCATCATCAATTCGACGACCTTTCGGCATTTTAAGGCTAGCTTGCGGCGCTTGGTCTCCTCTAGACGATCTTCGGAAGAGGATATGTTTTTGCTGGCAAAGGACTCCAAAAACTAGATACGCGAGATCGGACATGTTAGTACAAAGTGACGCGCAACGAACGAATGGGATCACATACGACTTGTAGCTTATCCTGCCAGAACTCCTTCTCCTTAGCCTTGTCCAGGAATGGGAACTCTCGCACATGGTGAACGAATATGTAACGTAGAATGGGAAGTTCGGAGTCGTACGGCGTTACTTCTCCGAATTCTGACCTGAAGGGAGCGCCGAATCTGCGAAGGGCGGTAGGGGAGTTGAGCTCGGATATTTCCCAGTTCGCTTGTTCAGATATAAGCTCTCGCTTGAGGTCTGCGGGACACGGTCGTTAGTCTAGAATGGTGACAGCATTGGCAAAGATGAGGCAAAGATGAGTACGAACAGTGTTCTTGTTTTCCGGTCAGGGTTTGGCGCGTAGATGGAGGGGCAGGGGAGTTGATAGTAGGATCGCGGGGCGCGCCTTGGGCAGAATCGAAAGTAGACATTTCTGATAGACTCGTCGCGTTTTCCCTCCCAGGACCCAACTCGAAAAATATTGGTCGCGAGAAAACCCTCCTCTTTGCTTTCGTTTTCCGCGTTCTCAGGTAGTTTCAGCTCCAGCTCCAGCTCAATATCTACCTAGGTACTGTGTTGGGCGCGTATGGTGTACAGCAAGTGGATTATGGCGGGGGATCTCCAAAGTCGCTAAGGTTGGGTTGGATGTCGTCAGCCACAACTTAAGTAAAGTATTTCCGCAAGGATGCCAGGAAAATGGACCAAACGAAAGAAATCCAGTATCTCCAATGAAAATAAGGGGTATTGTAGAGAAGACAGAGAATGAGAATGTTAGAAAGAAGAAAACACAAAAACAAAAAGAAAAGAGAACGGAGCTTTGGGCTATTGAGGCAGTGACTTGACGTGAATAAATGGAAGAGATACCTTGTTCCTAGCAAAGGGACAGAGGGAGTGCTAGTTCCTGGTGTGCCGGGGTCATGGCAGCATGGCAGCATGGGCGCATATGCGGAATGTATACCGTGTTTTACTTATGACGTACTGTATCCATTTACACACTTGCACACTCTCACACACAACATTGAATGAATGTGCATAACCTACAATCATATGTATACAGTACCGCATACACGTGGCTGACCCCTTGTGATCGACTTGCGCTTGAGACGTGAGCTTATCTTGATGTAAATCAGCTATAGCATATAACATAAACTCCAACCCTTTTGGGTGCTATCCCACGCTCTCAAGTGAATTGTAGCGTCATGTTCAGCATGTTTTAAACCAATTGGCGATGCTCTCTTCCAGTCGTACACGCTTGACAAGTATCAAGTGGCTTAGAGATGACGTCGACAAATCAACGAAACTCCATCATGTGCCCCACCAAGGAGGGTATTAATACCTGTTATCTGCAATTATCTGCAATTATCTGCAATGCTCACTCAGTAACAGCAGCAACAGAGTAAAGGTAAAGCCATTGTGAACTCGCATGTAAATTCTGCGAACCTAGAAACCAGTAAGCCATCCATTCTAATTCTTCTCTAACTAGGTGTCTAGGTACTTTAGGAGAATTGATGAGTATTGGATCATACCGTTCGTTATGTACTCAGGGGTGATTGCTAAGTGATTGCTACAAGTCTAGACCTACTCAGCCCTTGTTGCGTAAACACTAGGCGACAGTACCACTTGCGCAGGGCTGAATGAGGTGCCAAGTTTTCTGCGAGTCACTCCTATTACGCGGCTAACACGGCTTCAGGAAGAGTCGGGATGGAGCTTAGACCATCCACGCATTAGCTTCTCCTTTGCCGAGATCCGGTTCAGTGCTATCTATGTTAGGTATGTAAGTATAGAATTTAGTAGATGGCCTGCTCATTGGCCAATAAATTTTGTAGCTCCCAATGAGAGCTTACGAAGCCGTGATGAAAAAGAAGAGCAAGCCAGCCAACTGTCGGAGAGTATAATTCGAGCACTAGAGATGCCCATAATGGGCTGGACTGTAGAATAAACAACAACTAGTGATAAGTGTAGTCGTCAGCAATATGAAATTATCTTAGATAATGTCTATTACTTGGGGTATATACCCTGTACCTTGAAGCTGAGCATACCTAGGTAGGTAAAGCGACTGGACATATGATGGTTAAGGGTATCGTTGCTTTGCTGAAAACGGTTCTTTGGCTATCTTCATGGCCGACGCATTTCCATACTCAACGTCATAGCTCGTCAAAAGCTCGAAACACATTATCCTCAAGCGATCTGCCACCTCTCCTACTACTGATCGCTTGTCTCACTTCGTCCATCATAGCAGCGACAGTTTCACTTCTGTTGCTAGCTATTTGGCTCAAGTCGGGCTGCCCACCTTCCTTGCCCAACGCTAGATCCGTGAGCGCAGATATGTCGTCAGACGAAGGGGCGTACTGGACCCCGACAAGGATGAGAACGACCGAGAAGAATAAAACAGACATGATGATCCACATAATCTTTAGGCGTTTCCTCGTTCTTTCTTGCCACTCCATGTCCGCTCTCTCCCAGCCTTCGATCCGTTCCCGCACTACGTCTACCCGGCTGCTGAGAGTGTCGACCTTGTCGCGACCAGCGTGTATCCGTCCCCGTAGTTCGAGGATGCGTTTTTGCTGATCATCAAACTGGCCAAAAGAGTCGACCTGTTGCTCCAACTCGCTGACTAGTTCCTGAGATTCTACCTTGAAGCTTTCGTCCAGCTCTTGCGACATGCCCGCAAGCTCCTTAAGATCGGTTATCGTGCCTTGAAGCATGTTGAGCTTCTCGAGGACGGCGTAATATGTATCATCCAAGCGTCTCGTTGTTTCGGTCGAAAATGTGCTTAGTTCCATAAGCGACTTCCTTAGCCCCCTATTACATATTAGTACGACAAGATCGTGGTACTTCAACCGTTAAAGTGACGAACGCTATCCTCGATGCTGCTTTCTCCTTTTGCCCACGCAACAGCTCTTCCTGATTTATTATGGGCTGTTGGGGTGTTGTAGATGCGGTATTGTACGTAAAATCCTCGGATGCTGAGCTCAACATACTGGTCCTCAGGTTGGTATCGAAAGCGGCAGATGGTGTCGCGCCTTCAGACCGCGGCAGCTCGACAGGACCTCGTGGGAGTTGAAGCATGGGGCCGGCGGACAAGGCATCGTTGTCGCGATCTTTTCGCTGGTGGTGATGATGTAAATGGTGGTACCGGGGCAGCTTTAGCTCTGTAATGGATCGCTTTACTTGGTGACGAGGCCGCTGTGGAGAGGTAGTTACAGGCTTTAAGAGCTCGAAATCTTGATTCTTGGACATATTTTTGAAGCCGGAGCCGGAGGCCTAAGGGAGGGTAGCGTTATTTAGCACGGGATAAAACAAGTAATGTACTACCTCCTAATTTACATACAATGTAGGATGCAGAAATTGGAACCAAACAAAGGCTTTACATTGGATCGGGTAGTTGAATTAGAAAGCCGAGATAGTCCACCCCCACTAACGGCATCATCCGCTTTCACATGTCAACATGTCAACTCAAAGTCGCATACACTTGTATAGTGACTTAGGTAGGCCAATATTAATCTGAACAGCGCAACATTGGAGTAAGTTTCTGAAAAACTTTATTGAAGATGCGGCCGAGGCTCAGATTGTATTCACAATTGCGATCGCATACTATCCTGTTCTCTTCTGCCCGCTGGCTTGTCTATCAAGCTGACTTCATGTCAGTAAGATATTGCTATTTCCACCTCGTGGTATCATGTGTCACATTTTACCTCTCCCTTGCGTGGGAAAAGTAGATTAGTATCTGACATCCCAATTAACGCCATACTAGCATACCCCTTTCAAATTACATCGGTAGGTGGAAGAGTGTCTGGGTCTGAGGCATTGGGGGCTCCTTGATCGACTCGCTACTATTGGTCGACTGACACCATGTAAATGCTGCTTTTTTTTTCCCTTCGTGGCAGGGAATCCGAAGATTGTAAATATAGGTGATTGTCGTTAAGCACCTAATTGCGGATTACGAGTTGAGGAGCTTGTTGCGCTTCTCTTTTCTCTTCAGGCGTTCTACTCGTTTCTTATGCATCTTCTCGGCCATTTTCTCGTATCTCTCTTTTTCTTCTTTCTTCGCCCGCTTCTCCTTGATGGCTTGCACTCGTTGCTGAACCCCAGTGTTAGCCGTGTTTCACTAGGCATATTCTGGTTTTGGTAATGTCAAAAATACCTGTCTTTCAGCCTCTTTCTCATCCTTCATTTCCTTCTCCTTGGCCTTCATCGCAGCTGTTGCCATGCGCAATTTCGTTCGTTGTTCGTACGAAGTCAAACCAGAGGCGGGACGAAATGCCTTCCGTGAAGGATGCCATTGTTTGCCTGAATGGAATTTGTATAAGCCTCGAACGAAGCATAGAAATGTAGGCACTCTTACCGTTCTTGCGCATGCCCTGAGGCTCTGGCTTATCCGCCGCGGCAGTGGTGCTTGACATGTTAGCTTGCGAGAAATTATACAATGGCAATGCCTGTGATTATTCGATGCTATGAAGGCGGTTTCGAATTGTCTCTGGCGATGCTGGCTAGGATGGACGCATCTTATCGGTGAATGCACCTTGAACAAAAATTAAAGATGCGGCGGTCCCACACAGTGAACTTTACAAAAATAGAAGTGGAATGCAGTAAGGATTAACAATTTTCCAGGCGTCCAAGACAGTGGACCTTAGGTACCGAAGTACCTGATCCCGTCCGGGCCGTGCATGCGTGGATTTTGACCTTAAAGGACAGGACCGGGGAGTTTAACCAATGACAGATTCAATATAATCTGATTTGTTCCAACTTGAAACAAAATCTCAAGGCTGCTCGAGTCGGGTATTTTATGCCTTTCCCGGTCTGCTGGTTCCTGCTGAGTAACTTCAACATAAGAGACTATGTAAATTGTGTCTCTTTTCTCAAAACACAGAAGAGTATGTTATGTAACCTAATGTCCGACTATATTAAATATTACCCGAGAGAGTGTCGCGGATTTAGGGCTTATCACAACTAAAATAACAGGACGTCGGACGAGACCGTTATCATAGATGAGATTCATGACCTGTTTTCGGCATATAATACGATTTCGGTTGAACTAACGTACTATGTAGCGAGTCTTAGGGGCTTGGAATATCACGAGGCAGGCTGGTAGGGATCCCCCACAAACGATCCTGCTGAAGACTGGCGAGGAAGACTTATCAACTTTTCTATCAGTTATCACTTGACCCCCAAAAGCCAAGACATCATCCCCGGCACCCGGCAATCCATCTCTGTGTGTACCCGACCAGCCGATCTAACATAAATTGTATATCTACCTAGGTACGTGCCAGCGTGTCTACATACATATGTAGGTATCTACAGGACTCCGTATCCGTATCCCGAATTACACGCAACGTGGGGAATGAGGCTTAGACATAGCCGCCAGGAACACGCGTATACGGTTGTGTCATTTTGTTTCACGCGGCTCAAGATCTCGCTAAATCTGGCGGCTTGTCATTAAGAAATGCTAGAGGCGAGATTACTTGCTTGTTTGCTGGCGGCTGCGATATTCTTAGCTGCTAGATTAATATCGGAGATGAATTGTTAATAGGTAGCTGACGATTACTTTTCAGCTTGTTTTTATCTGCCCTAACAATGAGGATTAACAAGTACACCTGCTCTAAAGCGTCCAAGTCTTTTTAGGTCGTCTGAATGGAGTAGGATGCCCGTAAAAATTACCACCTAACAAGAAGATCGACTACTCTTTATCCGGCCGAATACCCACAGCTTATGCAAAGTTATCTGAGCGCCCCGGATTCGTAAGACTTGGTTGGTTACGAACCATGAGAGCGAGATGCGACGGCTGCCTTACGGGCTTGCAGCATGTAGGTACATATGAATGCACGTATGTAGGTAGGGTATGTAGGGTATGCAAATCGTCGCTACGGTTAGACCGGTTGCTTGCTGCGCTAGAGTAGCCAACCTAACATCCGTGGGATGAAGGTATCATCACCTGCAGCTTGACCTGTTTTTACATTGAGTCTTGCAAGCACCCTCGTTTGTTTTTGTTCGTTTGTTCGTCGCTTTGCTTCTGCGGATGGGGCTCGATATGCTATAACTACCTAAATAACAAAACAAAATGCAAATGCCCAATGGCGATATAAATAGGAAATCAATTGATATTATTGATATTATCTGGGATGTTATTGACAAGCTGGCCTCCTATGAGCATATATGGCGTCATTTACCGTGAATTACTATGTAACGAAATATCTCCATGCCGGATGGATTGATCCCGTCCAGAGGCCATCCAGCCGCAAATGCGACAAAACAAAAGCGAAGGTGGGAAAACCCATGTTGCACGATACCAAGAAGGGATAGGATGCTGCAGGGGAAATCCGAGGGCTTAAGAGGCTATGTCCCAAAGAGGAAAGCGGCCATCGACTACGGCTGGCTAGGTACTGTACACGTAGATGCATAATTTCCAGGGTCTCCAAGATGCTGAAGATAGCGTTCAGGGGCTGAGGGGTTCACACCAGACTGCCAGATTCCCAGAATGAACCCTCTCAGGGGTTTCCGTTTGTCTGATTGACTGAGGATCATGACGGTTCCGGAGAATAATTAAGCCACTTGTTATTCGCTGGGCATTTCCATGCTTCTGCATCTAACTAACTGCCAGGGAAATCAACATTTTGCTTACCTACTCAGTGAACTGCGCATCGTAATAATCCAGGAGGCTAGCGGTACTTGCGTGTGTTGTTCGTAATGTGAAGGACATTTGATGACAACAAAATCTGCTAGGTTAGCAATACTCGCATACAGAGCATTTATGAATACTCTGCGTTTGGAATGGCAGGCGACATTTCCAATCTCCACGGTTCCTTTCTTCGTCATACCAAGTACAAGCCTATTCGTGGTTGTGGTTTGTCGTGTCCTGGTCCTGTCGTGGCCACGAGGTGAGGTCGTGGGCCACTCGGAATCTCATTCGAATCTTGCATCTGCTAAAGATGCATGTACAAATCCGACGTGTGGACGTATGACTACATATGTATGATCACTTGAGCGAAACACCCTCTTACGGGGAATTACGATTTTCTGGGCAACCGTCGTGAAATGTATCCAGTCTACGTAGGCGTAATCTTTCTGCAGGGTCCCTAACGGAGAGCTGGGGGAGGCATTCCCCTCGGTGTGACTGCAGATCGTGTACACTCCGTGCATGTACGTACAGTAGTATTAAGTGTGTACGCATCCTTGATAGAGTATGTAGTCCGAACGAGTACCTAGTCGAGAAGTTCCATTATTAACTGTTTGCAGACACCAACTTCGAGTTCATACCAAGTTTGGTCTGGCTGTCTAGGCCATTTATGTTTACCTACCTACCTGTTATAGAAAGGCTAAGTAGTCAGCTACACACATAGCGGTACTCGAGGCATGGAATAATCAAGCTCTTTAATTGAAGTAAAGGCAACCAGATTTTCTCGTCATTTAAGGATTCAAACACATTTTAAATGTTATTAGACTACGGCACAACGTACATACATGTATCTAAGTATCTGACTAGCGCCTGCAGTGGATGCATGTACTTCTCTCATTAACCCACAGCATTAACCCCCCGGTAGCCCCATAGCCCCAGGGGCTCCTTGCAAGCCTTGAGATCCTTATTACTTATTACGTACCTAGTACAGTGCAGCGTTTAAGACATTTACACCGCACGGTCCAACCCAGTAGCCTAACAGTGGCTTTTCGATCTTTCACACCTCCATCTTCCCAAGCAACGTCTTCAACCTTCCTAGCGGTCTCCTCAATCCTTCTCCTACGAACTCCTCCACCTCCACCTCCAGTTCTCAACCCTCCAACCCTCCAACCCTCCAACCCTCGACCCTCATTCAACAGCACCCACTTCTGGCTCAATTCCAGAAGCAAGTCTTTTCCTTAAGATTTGCTCTGGTCTTGGCCGTCCGCTCCTTTGAAAATTCCTTTTCCCGATTCCTTATCCTACATCTGCCTTATTTTGGTTGTTTTGCGGCCAATTTATTGGGTGCGAAACAAGAAACAACAGTGCACCGTTGTTTTGACCCCGACCCGCAAGACCTTCCGCCTCCAGCCTACGAAGAGGTACGACTCGATCATCAAATACTAAAGGCTCACTAGCCTAGTTGCCTTCACGACGTGAGGGTTTATGACTATAGGCACTGACTTTGATGTCTTTCTAGGCCATCTCCTGCGACATTGTCCTCTTGCGCATCGCTAAATTGTTATGTCCAAGTAGCCTTTTCGGTCCCATTGTCTTCCTAGGTACCATATTCGGACGACACTCTATGATATCCCTCCGCATCTAGCCTCTGCTCCGTCCCTCGCCGCGGAGCGGCTCGAAGATGGCGACCGCATTTGCTGCCGCCCGCCCAACTGAGGCTGCCACAATAGGTGGAGTGAGTGATGTCCCGACACACCAGCTTTGTGTTCCAGGACTTGAGGATATCGACGCCAATCAATCCGATGCCTCAAGTCCCCAACCCTCTTCGGGCATCAACTTGCCTCCCCCGAACCCGCCATTCGTTTTTCCGTCGCAACCCTCTTCGTCTTCAGCACCCTCGTCGTTCTCGAGATCGACAGGACGACGACCTCAGTCTGCCATAGAGCTTCAGAGCCGAACTCTAGACTTGGGAGGCGAGACAACAACTCGCTCGTCTCGATCGCCTGCTCTACCCGATTTCAGTTTCAACCCAGGAGCCAATCTTAGCCCGGACACTGCTAGTCGACCTATCAGATCTCCGGCCTTGCCCGACTTTTCATTCAATCCTGGCGCAACTCTCGCACCCGACGAATCTTTGCTCAGCCCTCCAATTTCTCCACAATCACCTCGAATGATTCCAAATCGCAATGGACATCGTCGCGGCGGAAGTGAATTTGTAGGCGGCAAGCTCAAGGCAGGGGAATCGATCTCGGTGATGAGTACAAGTCCGACAAGATCAGAAGGTGGATTTGCGTCGCCCAAATTGTCACCCACGGAGGGACATAGCAGGAGGGGGCACGCCCATCGTCGCTCTGCCGCAATCTCGAGCCATGATCTGACTATGATACTCAAGCCTAACAGCTCGCCTACGCTGAGAGGAAATAGTGCACCTAACAGTCCGGCCGATTTCGATAGCAAGTATCGCAATTTCCCTGAGCCGAGTATCGAATCTCCCAAGGTTGAGCCAACCCTCGAGCAGACAAAGGAAGAGGAGATCCAGGAGACTAATGTTGAGCCTACACCACAACCGAGTCCACCGCCCAAACCAACAGCACGGACGCGAGTTGGATTTTCTGACACGCTCGAGTTCATTCCGCGCCCATTGTCACTAGTTTCAACAGACACGTCGAGTACTTTGACAGTTCGCCCTGGTCATAGAGTATCAGGGAGTCTTTCGTCTGTTGTTTCAGCGACGAACCCTACGTCTACAGATCATGATCTCCCTAATCTGACAAGCTCCCCTGCCTCTCGCTCGAAGAACGATTCCCGTCCTAGTACTGCAGGTGCTGTGTTGGAGCGAACCCCAAGTATCCATGTGCTTGATGGAAATTCTCCATCGCCACGCCGACGCAACTCGATCCCACTACTGACAATGCTTCCTCAGGGGAGCTTGGAGACGCCTGCTAATCCGAGTCCCTCAAAGACTCCTAAACGATGGTCGTTTTTCGGCTTGGAGCCCTTTGTAACTGCTGGCTCACCTACAAGAACTAGGCCGGTCAGCTCAAGTTCATCTGACACGCAAAAGAACTCCGAGTCTGCGAGCCCGTTGAGAGAAACCGAACATGAGCCGGATTTAGTCGTCGCCACGTCTCATCTAAGCGATGTGAAGACGACCGGAAGAAAGAAAAAGCAGAAAAAAGTCAGGTCTTGGGCCGGCTCTATTCTCACTAGGAAGTCTAAGTCACGATCTCAGAAATCTAAGTCGATGCGTCGACGTTCGCAAACCCCGCCTTTGCAACAGGCTCCTATGACTGAAGATGCAGATAATCTATTTGAAGTCTCTGAAGCACCTACGACGCCTATGGTCATGGTTACTTCACCAACACAGTCTCAACCTGAGCTAGCCACTGCGGAACCTAGTCAAGAGCCTGGCGATGATTTTCCTTATCCCATGATCGATCTTGATGCAGCTCTGGGTCCGTTCAATACTCCTTTCACCCGCGACCCCCAATGGGAAGAAGCCCAAAGGACCGGTACTGCGCCAAAACGTCAACTTCACAGTGCTGCCGGTATGAGGGGCTTCAGTGGTCCGGGAATGCATTATCACCGCCGTGCTGAGAGTGCTCCTGAGATGCCTCCTTTCGAAGCTGCGCGATTCGGCATTCACCGATTCGGCAGCTCTTCAACTATGGCAGACGTATTCGAAGAGGACGAAGAGGAGGAGGACGGCGGAAGTGCGAAAACTGAATCAGATGGATCTACCTCTGACGTTGCAGACGGTTCCGCCGATGAAAGCAGCTCGTCGTCCAGTGATGACGATGCAGCTTCAACTCCAACTCAAGAACGTGAGCCCAGCAAGGCCGGCTTAAGTGACCCTCAGCAGACCATCGCCTCGGTTAAGCGTAAAGGCAGCGGTTCAAGCCTAGAAATGCAACGACCAGGATCGAGGATGAGGACTGAGAACAGTACTAGTGCTCTTCGAGAGGAAGTCATCGTAGAGGAACCTAGCTACGTTGCATCTGGGCGTCATATTATTCCTCCTGGTCCTTCAGAAGCCCTCTACTCTGGAATGCCGTCTCCTCGGACAATTCTGGACAGCGAAGTCGATCCATTAGATACGAGTGGTGCCATAGCCCCTGCCGCCGCGGTGGTGCCAACTGACTCTCCATATTCGATGAGCTATTCGCCATCGTTTCCGTCGCCCCGCTCGCCCATGTCTTATGATGCTCGTAGGATCTCGACTACGCCATCCTCAGTCTCGGTCGCAGATGAGAATAACTACCACTCACTATTAATGGGCGAGCCCGGCCCTGAGTTAGTACGAATATCTGTCGACGTTCCGTCTTTGACAAGTAGCAACTCGACCATGACGCGCGAAAGCTCCTTCGTCCCTGGTGTGCGGCCTAGAAATATGCCTTTCCACGATCAGCGACCAGCTTCGTTCACTTCTACCGCGTTCGGCCGTCGAAGATCGAGCTTAGTCAGTCTTAGCCGACTAATTAGCACTGCTCATGGAGGAGAGCGGAGCAAGTTGAGCATGGAAGTTCCATGCGATACTGAGCCCGAGAAGAAGTCCAAGATCAGCAAATCCAAGCGTCTTAGCCGGATGATGCAATTTTGGAAGCCGAAAGGGTCGACGGGATCTTGAATGGTTCATCAATATTTCCTAGCTGCAGTTTTCGTCCGCAGGCATTCACACCCATGCCGAGCGGACGCACGTGGATGAAGACGGGCAATATCGCATCGCTTACCCCTTGGCCCATCGCTGACGGATCCAATGAACTTTTATGTCTTTCACGCATCTCTCTTTACCTGCACGACACTGAGTTCCATATGCGTAGATAGCTCCTTTACGGTACTTAACACCAATGACGACTTTGCGCAATCGGTCTTCACTGACTATGCGTCTACGAGAACCCGAATCTCAGGATTGGGTCTCACAATCTGTAATTCCCTCCTTTTTTTTTTACGAGCGCATGACGGCAAAAGCCATTTCATGATCACGGCGCTGTTGTTTTCGGTTCGACCTACATTGTTTTCGTTACTTCAGGAAGCGAAGAAATCGAATGGCCATTTGGGCAAAGAAAAAAAAGTGGGAGAACATCCTATCATCGGAGGGCTGAAGGTCTGATTTCTCTGGACATAGCGGGCGGGAGGATGATATTGATGGAGACAAAATCTGAGGGAGCTGTTCGATAATGCTTGAACTCCAAGTCGGCTTTTACATGACTTGCTCTAGCTCGTAGCTCACTCATTATGGACTGCATGAGCCTCCATGTTGTACACAGATAATAGCGAACATACACCACACACATATTTGACTGATGCCACATTTGATATGTGAAGTTGGTGACCAGGAACTGTAGCATTAGCCAGATTTCGATGCTGATGGCGTCAGCTATTGGATGAGGAAAATATAACAGACTTGTACAAGATGCCATATTGGAAAAGCCCGTATATGCTTAACTGCATATATCATTTTCGTGCCTAGCGCCGGGATGCTCCACCGAAGCCTCGGTCTAGACCGCAAGTAAACACGGGGTCCCTGTAAGACAGTTATCGATTTACATCTTGTTCGTTGTTCGTTGGCAATTCTAGATTGTTTTTCCCGGTATTTTGTATCTCGTTTCTTATTCTGCAGCACTCCCAAAAGAAAATAGACATACCAAGACCCGATGCCATCCTCAGCGGTATCACCGACGGCGACGTCCTCCCGCAACGCGACGAAGCGCCTGCTGAAGGAGATCGCCGCCTGGCAGAAGGAGGCGCCCAACGAGACGGGAATCGAGCGTCTGGGGCCGGTGGGCGAGGAGGATCTCTTCCACTGGGAGGCGGTGATCAACGGGCGGGGGGTGGGATACGGCTACGATGGTTGGTTTTTTTTTTTTTTATGTTCATCCCTTTCCTCCCCTCTGTACCTGTTTTCTCCTACGAAGCTGACGCGAATCCTCGAAAACGCAGAAGGGCGGTGGCTCCTAGACATAGTAATCCCCCCCTCGTACCCACTGCAGCCGCCCAAGATATCGTTCCGGACGCCGATCGTGCACGCGAACGTGGCGCTGCGGGGAGGCGAAATCTGCCTGGACCTGCTCAAGGAGGCGTGGACGCCGGCGTACAGCGTGCTCGAGTGCGTGCGCGCCGTCCGCATGCTGCTCTCCTGCCCCGAGACCGACAGCCCCCTCAACGTCGACGTCGCCGCCCTCCTCCGCCAGGGCGACGCCCTCGGCGCCCGCCGCCTCGTCGAGTTCTGGTGCCGTGACGAGGCCGGCCGGTACGAGGGGCGGTAAGGGTTTGAGCAAGATTAGATGAACACAGATTACGAATGGTGTAAATGGGAAGACAAGCAATGCTTAAAAGTAATACCTTTATGGCTAAAGGAAGTAAAAAAAGGGGGCTCTCGACTTTAATACGGGCTACGATAAATTGGCATAGGCGTTATGTTTACTCTTGGAAGATCGATACACGGTGCGGGCGTTTGTTGGAACACGACATCTAAATCTCGGGCTGCTGCCTGTGACTTAGGATCTGGATATCGAAGTACTATCACCTACCTTGATGATACATAATAGGTTGTTTGGCAATATTTCAACATGGTTTACAAGTACGACATCATTCACTCTGCTGTGATTTCCAAACGTGTCTGAAGCCATTCAGCCCGGTTCCGTTATATTGCCGTAACACCGCCCATTTGGGTTTTCCGTTGCCAGGTGTAACAGTGCTAAAACAAAGATCCCCGTCCTGTGATGCTAAATAAATATCTACAGGAAGCCCTTTTCTACCCCAACTGTGACAGCCGCCGGATCGTTTGCAGCACACGTATGCTTCGTCGCAAACACGGCAGGTTAAACTCCTCACCTCCAAAATGCAATATTCCGAGACTCGTGACAGATTACAATATTCGTTATGACAAAAACGCGTTTCGAATGGCATTCCAGCTCCCTCCTCTATTCGTTGTAATGGTAAACCTATACGTAAATGTTAGCCATGCGCGCTCTCCAATGGCAAAAGGGTGTGCATTCGTACTTTATAGTTGGGCAATCCGGTAGCATGCCAGCCTAATCTCCTTGCCATTTTCGCGAACCCCTCAGTTTCGATCAGGTGGTAGAACGGGAAGGGTGGGAACATGGCACCGTCTCGATGGACATCTGCCTTGACTAGTAAGGCTGTACCACCCACGCCATCCAAGTCGACTTCCATGTTCCTTTCACCGGTAGCTTCATACATGTAGGTCATCAATGCTCGGTAGGTGGCCATTTCGGAGTACCCCTCGAGGATGATGTCGTCTGGGCTCATCTTGGAGGCGATCTCTTGCGCGATCAGACTGTCTTGCCAGCTATTAAAGTCATAGGGTCGTTCCGCGGGCTTCCCTGTTCCGGGGTCTATATATCTCTGGTAGCAGTTCGGTACGATGATGGGCTTGTCGTGTGCCGCAAGATCTTGTATTAGGGTGGGCGGCGTCTCAATGATATCGGAATCCAACCACAATACCCACGACGTGTCGGCTCCTAGCGTAGTGAAGAGCAGCGAATTTCGTGCCCTAGACATGGATGCGCGTCTCGCCTTCTGGTTCTCCATCTTGTGTCGTTCGCTTTCGTCTTGTGACGATAGGGGAGGGTCGAAGTCCTGTCGCTCGATGATGACACCCCTAAAACGATCTTTCGCAGGACCTTTTTGCGTCTTGGTGATCTGAGCCTGCAGCGCAGTTGTCGCCGTATTTCCTTCCTTAGTCTTAGGCAAGATAAATCCCAGCGTAATGAGGTCGTGAGGATATTGCAATTTTAAAAGATTGTCCCAATATTCCTGGTAGAAACGCGCCATCGGGGTCAGAATTAAGACGGCCTCCCGATTGCCAATGGGGTCAGGAGTAATTGTAACATTGTTCAAGTTGAAGCGTCGAACGGGTGGTCTCTCGCCGATGAGACTCGATTTCGCGGCGGGTTTACGGGTAGGGGGTCGAGTCGCGTTGGCGGGTTGCGAACTGGAGCCGGTGTGGGAGAGGAAGTAGATTATAAAGAGACAAAGGATCGCGCCGATACACAACGTGACATAGTTTGTCCTCCGTAGACGGACTGGCCCCAGAGGGCGCGCCATCTTGAATCGAAATTGTCACCGCAGTCAGGATGTGCAGCGCAGAATAGTCGGTTACAGGATGGACGTGGAAAGGAGTGATGGGTCAAAAGGAAAATCAGCAACTGGCACGGGCCATCGAGGGCGTATGCGTGTGCGTGTGCGTGTCAATCGAATTGCTGTCGAAGTAAAGGGATCGCAATGGTGTAAGGACTGGGGGCGCAATAGACTGCCCTCGAACTAATACGCCAACGGAGGGCGACGATGCATAAAGTCGTCGAGTTTTGGAGGCCGGGTTGTAGTTTTGAAAAATGACAAATTTCCCCTATGGCTTATGGCCCACGGCCGACTTGCCAGATAACACCTGCACTAACTAAAATTGAGTGCCCAGGTGGTCTGCTCCTAAGGTACCGATGTACGTAATTTACAAGGCGAAGTACTTCGTACAGCATCTTGTGTAGCCAACCTTAGCGCTAGGCCAGCGAGGCGGACAGCTCTAGCGTGTCGTATAATACATGTGGGACCGCTCAGCTCATTTCTATACGCTATAAAGCATCTACTCTTAGGTAACCTTCAGCACTACCTCGAGATAAGGTTGACAAACATGAGAGAATATGTCTATTACTTACTTACAAGCTGCGGCTACAGTAATTCAACTTACTCTTACAACTCTTATTGCGACACCTACTACCTACCACCTACCGCGTACCGCGTTTACTACGATGAGTGATTACTAGATGACACATGCTTGCTGAAATGCAGAATATGGAAACCGCCTATAATTTACCAAGGCGAAGTCCCAAGATTGTCCCTCATGCAAACACCTTCGAAATTATCCGAGATGGCCTGAGGTTCAACGGTCAAATGGTGTCTCGTTGGTGGAAGGTCAATCTATCTCTGGCCGGAGTTATTTGCCATCGCCAATAATAGATCCATCATTCGGCTTCATATGAAACCATACTTCGGTTAGGTAAGCTCGTAACATTAAATAGCCTTATGTAGCCTTCGAAGATGCATAGATGGCATCATAGGTTATTCTCGAACTCGGGGCCATAGAGGCTTAGATTCTTATCCGTGTAAAGACTTATGAACTTTTGTGAATGCATGTGTGAATGCATGCTGGCATGTAACTATAGCTGCTATAGGCAATGGAAGGGATGTATCGTTACATTTCCATTCACTGCATTTCACATGTTTGCTCGCCAGATATGGCCATCAGTTCTCGAAACGATAGGGTCATGCAGCTTTGCCAAGTGGAAATCCATCAATTAGGGAAAACAGGGGTTCTCCTCCCCTCTCTGACTCTAAGCAGTAAAAGCAATAGAATGGGGGATAGACGCCTGTGGGGGCACGTGGGGCTCAATGGAGAACCAATCAGTGGTGGAACATCCAGACTTTTGACAGTCTGACAATGTACAAGAGGTACGGACTTACCCAGGCGGGCTAGACCAGCCCACGACCCATAAGGCCCACGTACATTAGGTAGTACATCGTACCAACAATACCTTCTGCTAGGAGCCAAGCCCACCGCGCCAAATGCAGGTGATCTACTCCATATGTGCCTACCTACCATTTACCTAAACCACCTTAAACCTAGAACATCTTCATCGCTCACGCCCAGGTCCGACCATCTTTCCCCCCCCTCTTTGCCTCTTCGACACCGAGAAGGGACAAGACCAGGACTCGAGCAGTCGAGGTCAGAAACCAGAGACCAGAGACCGCTCCAAGGGGATTTTCCCTCTTTTAGTATACTCCGTTTCTCCAGTCCCGAAATCCGGGGCATGGGCATTATCTTTACTAATACATTTGACTGCCCCAAACCCCTCTGCAAGTCCTCACCTGCAGTCCCTGGCGTCGGATCTGCAACTTGATCCAAATGCCAGGTATTAACGCTAGGTAATGGACTCACCCACTGCCAGTAACATTCCGGCCTAAGGACGACGAACACACAAATAACTTCCTCGCTTTTCCCGCTTTACCTCGCCAGTGCACCTGTGCACCTCTTGAGCGCAAAGCATAAACCATCCTCAGGTCACGGCGAGAGCTCGGACTCTTCGAGACTGAGCTCGGTACGACAATACGACCCGCATAAGATTCAATTTCACCTCTCTTCCACCCTGACACCAGTTCCACAACAGACCGAACTTGAACTTGCGGTCACATATCTCGCATATCAACCCCGGCTCACCTCTCCCTTAACACCGGATTCTTGACTGCTTATATCCTGCTCGCCTGAAACCTGCATTCCAAAAGTTTCACACAGAACGTACCATCTTAAACAGTCGTCCCTCCGCCACCTCGACTTCCAACTTCCAGCTTCCAGCTCCTATACACCGACACCTATGAACACGAAGTCGACACAACCTTTTTAGGCCATTGTCCTCGTCGGAGATGGAGCCTGTTCCCGAGACTGAACGAATGGAGGAATTCCGATCCTCTCCTCTACCAACGCTTCGGCTACACCAACCAACCGCGATCAGTACCAATGACCTGGATTCGGACCGCAAGCCGCCCACTCTCCGCCGATCGACCGAGCCTCCTTCACCCAGCTCCCCATCCTGGTCTCCTGCGATGTCTCTTCCGTATCGACCTCGGACTACATCGCCTCTCTCTGGTGGCCACAGCCGATCCAGGTCTGTTGCCAGTCTGGCACCACCAACCATAGGTCGAACACGGTCTATGCCTGGTGTCGATGGCTCAGGACGTATAATATACCCGCCTGTGTTTCGTCCGGCCAGTCCTGTGGGCTCCCCCAACAGAACGCGAGTATCGCGAAAGCCTACGGACGAGATGTACCCTCCCACTTCGCCAATTCGATCCTCCGTTTTGGATAATGAGAAGCGACATCCCGAGCTCCCCAACTCCACCAGTCCTAGCGTTGCAGCGTTGAACAATGCTACTCAACAGCGAACTTCTTCACCCTTGCGGTATGCGGCCTACTCCACACCGAGCGCTACTTCATCCCTACCCGGAACCCCACTAGCCACTGCAAGTTCACCTTCATACCGGTTCGAGAGTATGTCGAACACTTCCAGCTTTCCTTCGTATTATCCGTCATCATCTATTCCCTCGACGCCTAGCTCCATGAGATCACGCAGCCCCAGTATTTCCAGCCTGGAAACTATTCCCGATTCCCCTGACGCTGAGGAAGCTGCGTTGGAAGCAGAGAGAATCGCCCAGTTGAAGGCTGCTGCGGATGCTGTTGAAGATGGAGACTCAGGAGAAACAAAGGGTCGAGGCGGTGTTGATGTTCCTACTCGTGGAAGGACATTAGGTATTGGAACGAGGGACAAACGCAAGCGCTGGAGTGTCTGCGGTGCTGAGCGACGTGGTGATCTCGACTTGGAGACGATCTGGGAAGATTAATGACTTCATACCATGGGAGCTTTGGACGAAGGGTGGCCGTTGCACAGTGATGAAGAAAAAAAACATAGAGGCAGGTCCTGGACGGAGTAGCAAGCATTTTTGATTTTTCGTTCTTTTCCCTCTCTTTGGTCTGGATGGACAGTTAGGCGTTCTGCAAAGGCTGCTTGATACCCTATTGCGTTGCATTTCGACAGGCAAGTCATCAAAAAGGTCGGCAAGCACTACACTACGTAGCCTCAATAACACGATCCGAAGTGGATGAGCTAGTTTATCTCGCTATATCCACTTCCCCATTACAACGTGCCTCTTGTTTTTCGACTCACTCTCTTACTTGACTATGATTTGAAATGGTCAGTGTGTGGCATTAACCCTTACACAGGTAGTGCTGATAGTCTTTAGCTAATCATAAGAAACTCCAGGGACTGGACAGGTGATGCTCATATCAAAATGATATATTCTTCACTTCAGCCTTAGACCTGTCAGTCACCGCCTGTCCACCGCCTGTACATGCATAATGCCATGAACCTAAGCCTCCCCTATCAGGCGATACTCCCCTGGCTCCACAGGTCGCAGAAGTAAGGGTACACTTGCACCAGCCAGAATCCATACCACATCATCTAGGTATTTCCAAAGACCGTGATCCTAGTCCCAACTGGCCCTCGTGAGCGATAAGGAGGTCCCGTTCATCGTTAACTTGATTTATCAGGTAGAAGTCTTGCCTAGATGCAAGTCCCCGGCGTTGTCTCGGGTTCAGTATCTCCTCGAAGGGCTTCGACTCTCGAAGTCACAAAAATCCGGCGGAAAAATGACCCTGTCTGACGTCTGACGGTACGTCTTGGCCGATGATGCCCTGCCACGCCGTGTAGTAGACGCCGAGTTGTTGCCTGTCTTTTTCAAAGTCGAGGACCTCGTAGACAAGAAGTTATCTCTCACTTGTCCCCAATCAGACAGGTCCCTCGTCTGGGGGCAAGTAATTATCGACGATTGTGGTATGTCCCGCAGGAAATCGAAAAGAAGGGGGAAATCCGACACCAATGTAGACTTCATCCGCTTTCTAATCGTAGCTACTTTAACCCGGACAGCTGGATCTTGTTGTAGGCGAGAGAGACGGGGTTCGCCGCATCTAGTGATAATGAGGCTGAGAAATGGTCGGGACTATCTACCGCTCCCAGTGTAATCTGAATTGAGAGGTCTGGAACCCATGATGGCAGAGACATTCTAGCACGGCTTTCCTCAAGGGATAAGATGGCGAGGCTTCTCGACGAGCAGATGAGGAAACGGGCGAGATGACCACGCACGTTCCTAGCACATCTCGTGTCTCGCATATAAAGTACACGGATCTCCCCAAGTATATGACAGGGCATCGTACAACGGGCCGTCCTCGAAATCCACAGTAGTCATGGAGCACTGAATCGGCGAAGAGGTGTCTATAGCCAAATCAACCGGATCTAATCTTAGTACCCTGATAGAAGTCGAAGTTGGTAAGGCCGTATAGTTGTAACAACTGGCAACTCGGCTTTCGTGATTGTCTGGCGGACGCAAGATTGGCATCTCAGGCAACGGATAAGTGTCTATAGCAGGGCCGTCAACATCACCGGTGGCCCTCGACTGGATCACAATTCCTATGGCCTTATCGAGTTGCTTGTGATACGCAGGGAGCGTTGTCGTTTTTAAGTCTACAGGCACGTAAAGATAGACAAGTATGATTATCTGGAAATCGCAACCTTGGAGCTATCAATCAATAACGTTCTTGGGATAGAAGTTACCTCTACGAAGTGTGTTTGTGAAATATAAAGTTGGTCGTTAAATGTAATTAAAGCTCTGAATCGGGTAGAGACTTATTAAGAAAAGCCAGCGTCTATGGTATTATCAGTGGAATATATTCGTAAATACCCAGAGATATTGTTGTGACGAGGTATGTATACGACCGGTAGTCAGTCTCGGATCATGTTAGATATTCGCCATGTCGTTTAAATATATCGAAATTTCTAGAGTTAGGATAACCAAATCTTTTCAAGATAGAAGCTGAATCGAGTGAAGCTACGAGTTCACATATGGATGGATATATAGTGAGTGGTTGTACCTAAACAAATGCTTGTACCATGCTATCTTTTTGGTGTCTGCTTTTTTTTTTTTTAATACACGATGGGGAGTGTTGGGAGAGAGAGGTGAGCATGATATACAACACCCGAATCCAGAAACCTGTTGACAACCTTGAGGCTATAAGAGATTTCAACTACACTGTGCCAGCCGTAGGAAGCTGGAGGATAACTTCCCCGAAAGCCTGAATGAGTGATAGGAATCGACTATCCCGGATTCCTATTACAGGCTCGTTCCTGGGTCCTCTTGTCTTCGCTCAGAACTCAATAACAAGAGTTTCCGAAACGCCGAGCGCACCGTCGCCCCAGATGCCAACGACCGCCATCATGAATCCAAAACCCGCCACGGCCGTCTGTATGAGCTGATTCCGGACGAAGAACTCGACTTCGCTACGGACCTCCTCGCCGTTGATCTCCTCGTCTAGCTCTTCGCCACTAGCGCTGCCAGCACCCTCGTCGCTGTGCGGGTCGCCGAGGACTTCGTAGCTAGCCTCCATCCGTCGCGCGGCCTGCTTCTCTCTGCGTAGCTGAGCAGAAGCGGCTTTTCGCTGCGCGGCAGCCGCTGTGCTCGAGGTGGGCTCACCGAAGATGCGTGGCGTCACATAATCGGTCAAGTGGGTACCGAAACAGAACAGAGAGGTATAGATGAGATAAGGGTGTCTGAAGCCTCGCGGCGATAGCACATAGGCGAGAAGGAAGGCAGAGCCTGATACGGCCGTCAGGGCATTGAGGTGGGTTGATGCCGTCGATGCGAGGGATCGAAATGTCTTGGCCGCGGAGGAGGCCGAGGGTAGTTCGAGCAGGGACGGGATCGTCAAAGCCGAGAGGGTGTAGGAAGTGCCCTATTATCCATAAGTTGGAGTGAGGTCAATAGTAGACAAATGATTAGGGAAATGTTAATGAGTTGTTTCGCATCTCGCATGGTTCATCGCATCATGAACGCTGAGCGCGGGGAACAGTGGAGGGGCAAATCCGGAAGATGACGAGAGAACTTACAGTCAGGAGACCCAGCGAGACTGTGCCTACGAACTTGAGAACGGACACCTTTCTTGACGCCATGGTACCTGGATATAGGATGTCGAATACTGATGAATAGTATGAAATGTGAAATGCAGGACGTTAGATTTGGTGTGTAGGTGTAGAAAGTCGCATGAAAGAGTTCAGGCCGAACCAAGATGGTGTGTGAGTGGATCTGGCGCTCGTTGCGTTGTCTACCTACGCATGCACAGCAATAGGATTATGACTCAAAAGGGGGGAGGATCACGGAGATGATATGGGCAAATACAATGAATGAATCAAGGTATTAGCTGCACTTGAACACTTGAACTCGTAGGCACAAGTCCAAGCGGTTGGAGGGGAGGGATCTTGACAATGAGCGACTTGACTCTTGGGCTGGAGTCTTGGGCGAAAGCTGGGGGCATTTGCAAATGGCATATCTGGGGTACGTAATTGGTCTGAGCTTCAACGAAAAGGGCTAATAAGTGCGGGACTGCGGGCTCTAACGCCGAAAATGGAACAATGGGCAGAATGGGGCTGCAGCTTATCCCACTCATGTACATGCTACCTTAGGTAAGTACATGGCGGATCTAAGCTTCGAGCCGAGGCATCTTTCATCCTACATCCCTAACACTTCTACCCCTTACGTTATACAGACAGATATATTTCAGTCGCTCGGCTTCCAACTTGAGCTTATAGTTTGCGTTGATTTTCATATCGACTCCCTTGTCTCCAATACCAAAATAAGCTATCTCTAGCTTTAGAGTCATAGTCAATTCTACGGAGAGGCACCTGCAACTTGCACAACCGAGCAACATGCCAATCCCGCCATCCAAGTATGTAAGCAACGTTTGGAAGCAAGGAATATTTGGTTAGTTTCACAAGATCAACAATCTAGCAACACGACTGACTTCAAGTAACTCAGATGGCCGTGTTGTATTTGTGACCGGCGGTGCCGGTACCATCTGCAGTGCACAGACAAGAGCTTTGGTGCACCTTGGAGCCGACGCGTGTATCATTGGCCGTAACCAGCAAAAGACGGAAGATGCCGCTAAGGACATCGCGACAGCACGAAAAGGTGCAAAAGTTATCGGAATCGGTGGATGTGACGTAAGGAATGTACGTGTGACATCGTCCCTAAGCTATTGGGCCATCTAGGTAAATACTAACTACGTAACAGCCAGAGAGCCTGGTCAAGGCTGCCGAAAGATGTGTGAAGGAGCTCGGTGCTATTGACTTTGTCATGTAAGAGTCTTCTTCTAAGCTTCTGCTCGGATCTCTTAACTAACTTGGTTCTTCTAGCGCCGGTGCTGCAGGCAATTTTGTGGCACCTATATCGTCTCTAACGTCCAATGGCTTCAAAGCTGTCATGGAAATTGACGTGCTCGGAACGTATAACACCGTCAAGGCCACCATACCATATCTCATAGAATCGGCCAAAAGGAACAAGACGAACCAGAACGGATTAACAGGAGGAAGGATCATCTACGTATCTGCCACTTTCCATTATACCGGGATGCCAATGCAGGCCCACGTGATGGCGGCGAAAGCCTCCGTCGACTCTATCATGGCTTCCGTAGCTTTAGAGTACGGTCCGTATGGCGTAACGTCCAACGTCATCGCCCCTGGCCCAATTGAAGGAACCGAAGGCCTGGAGAGGCTCTCGAGCAGCAAGACGGATCCCAAGACTATCTCGGCTGGCATCCCGCTGGGTCGGTTCGGCACGATTCGGGATATCGCAGATTCGACTGTCTATCTTTTCAGCGACGCGGGAAACTACGTTACCGGCGAAGTTCTCGTCGTAGATGGTGCCGACTGGAGGAATAAGGGTACAGGCGTCGGCTTGGATGTTGGTATGAAGTACCCCGACTATCTATTCAAGGGCGAGTTCTCCAAACACGTCAAGACTGGGAGGAAGGAGAAACCGAAGCTATAGGTGTCCTGAACATGTCATGAGTGTAAGATCACAGTACGACGGTACAGATACGGCGCTTCTGAGGTCGACGGTTTATTTCTCTTCTGGTAGCGCCTTAGGATTCAAGGGTGCTTCGAGTGTACGTTAAGTCATATATGATTGGAACTTAGGTTAGGGAGCAGGTGTTATAAAACCCCACCTGGCTTCTAACGACGCAGCTGTGTTTAATACATACCTGGCATATGATTGTGTTTTCTCTAGTCCCATGCTCCACCATCTCGAAGCTGGTAACTTCCAAAGCTAGTCGTTGCACGAACACTGACAGGTGAGCCTATACATATCTCCTAGAATACCCTCATAAGGCATTATCGTAACTATGCTGCCAATCTTGCCACTGGGCAGCCTCCACCCTAGGCTTGCACGTCCTCAATATAATAAATAAACAATCAAAATCAACAACAGCATGAACAATACACAACAATCTTCGTGGAAAATGGTGAGCCAAAGAATATAAATAAAGTGTATCGGAATCTTGATAGAAATCAAGCCCTTTGTCCCCGCCCCCCGGATAGGGGTTAGGCCTTTTGACGACCTAAACAGATGGATAGGAGCACAAAGAGCCTCACGTGCATAAAAGGTTATCATGATCCCCAAGTTCAATAAAACAGAAAGATGCGCCGTGGCACCTTGCGCTCGAGAAGGCCATCATGCCACCCAGGACTCTCAAGATGTTCGGTATCTGTGGAATGCCTCATACATGAGGCGTAACCACTATGAGTTAGGGCCTCTAATATATATAAGGCAGGGTGTTATCTACGGAGTCCCAGGTTAGCATTTCATATGGGTATCGCGCAAGGAACTGCCACGCATATTCATTCGTTTGTGTAATTTCCTTTGTGTAATGACGTTTATTCAATCTGGCTAAAAATAAATAATAAAATTGGACTCATTGGTCCTTAAAAAAACGATAATACAGCATGCCTCGTGAGATCTCACCACTGAGCATGACAACTTAGTTGCTTGCTGAAATGTTGTACCATGCCATGTAATCAGTAATCAGTTCGATTGAGATGAGTTGCATGCGTCGAGGTCATGGTCTAAGGAAACTGTTGTTTCGCGAAGTTCCAAAAGAAGGAAATAGCACGCCCCTAGCGCGCTGGCTCTGCTTACGTAGCAAGGTTACGTAAGGGCCCGTGACATCTACACTGTCAGATAGGCCAGTAGGCCACACCCAGCACATTGCTAATTCTTTAGGTAATTAGCCTTCTTGCTGTCGCCGTCGACGTCCTCGTAGAAGATTTTCCACTGCTCTTCACTGCATCCAGTACCACTGGGATCAGCAAATTCATATCCGTTGTCGCTGGGGGCATCACGTTGGTATCCTTCGTCTGTGAGCCAGGAGGAACCAGCTTCATCTTCGCTGAACTGAGCGCCGTCATCCTCACTAACAACGAGGTCATAGGATTCATTCGAATCAGTAGAGTAGCTGCGAAATTTGGCTTTCTTCTCTCTATTAGCCTTCAAAAACTGCGAGGACAACTTATTATCCCGCTTATCCTGCAACTCTTTGCTTTTATCAAGGCTAGTCTCGAGGAGCTTCCTACTTGGTAGGCGTGGTTCAGAAGCTGCATTGGCGGCATTTACACGTTTGTTATGAGATCCCTTTCGAATGTTCTCTATATCCATGCCAACAGCTTTGCCAATAGGGGCAGTCTTGCTTTTCGTACAGGCCATGGCTGCAAAATTGATTAACGAGTTATGAGACTGATGGATGTGCTGTTATTCAAGATGTGAAATCGTGATATCTAATCAAGATGGTCGAAAATAACTAGGAATTCTAGGGCAGTTCAGGCTATTTGTCTTCAATCAGAACATCACTTTGTTCGTATACAACAAACAAGTTCTGAGAGAGTCTAATCAGTGGTTGTTGACAGATGTGAACTTCAAGCACTGTTCGAAACAGCCGAGAGAAAGAAAACAGACATTGTTTTCCGTTATCTTAAAATCACACGTATTGTATTCGTTGTACTTACCTAGGTACTTAGAAGTCAAATAGCTACTTACTATAAAGTCAAAGTGTCAAACTAGGAAAATATTGTCGGTAACTATATTCAAACGTCAGGAACAGGCTTTTGAATTGATTATCTTGCTATTATTGTGTTTTGTCAAACATATGCTTTTCATCCCCGAAGTCCAGGGTATGTACAAGCCGGCCGTCAAGGTGTTTGGAACCGGCAGTCGTTGAATAATTCCGACAGAGCAGTCGGACTGCCGTAAAAAGGGTGAAAGAAACCATCAAGAGCCACGTGAATTTCCCTATGGAATGCGGCTTAACAAGGGCGCCCACTGGCATGCGGCTGCTAGCCCACTAGCTTCCCCTTGCATCACTTGTCCATTCTAGGCTCTTTGTAAGCCTCCTCGACCTCGGACTCTAGACTAATAAGAGAGATGAGCGCTCCTGTGTTGAATACCTGATAGTGTATAGGTAGATGGTCGAGTGTTGTTATGGTCTATTGATACTCGAGCTTCAGATCGGTTGGGAGGTACCTAATATAACATGCTTCTTAGTCTGAACGTGTTGTGCTGAGAATAATGCCAATTGTGTTACCACTATGTTAAAAGTAACGTAAGTAATGTCCAATAATTTACTAGGGCGCTCTATTCCATTGTTCGTAGTTACAGAGACGTCCACGAGGGCTACTGCCTACAGTAGTAGTTCAATGCCACCTGTTCTCTTGTCGAAGAACTCGGGGGACATATTGTGATTGCATAATTCATATGGGACACTGTTAAACTCGATGAATACCAGAGATAAAAAGGATACAAGTGGATGTTGTGTGATAGGATGCGTTCGAGCATAGCGAAACAAGCAGTGAGGTGCAATTTACCTGTTGAGAGAGGTCGCAGAAATAGACGTTCGAATGATGACAGGGGAATTCATTAATCTGTAGACCACCGTAGGAGGGACAGAAGAATGTTGGGTATATGACTATAGAATGAACAAACAAACAATGGAAGACAAATAAACCCAAGATGATACCAACGTCGATTCGATTGCACTGGCACCGCTCCCAAGGCCATCGCCGGGGTTTGCTTCTGGTTTACCCGGGCCGATTCCGTCCTCGTCGTCAGCCGTGCCTGACTGTTGAATGACTGTTGAATCACCCGGCGCGAATAAAACACCGACGCTATTTGCCGACTCAGCATCGATCTCCTCCGGTGTAAGCAGAGGATTGTTGACCAAGTCGCAAGGGGGGTTGCCGCCAGTGAATTCTATCTTATTCGTGACCGAAATCGGGACGTCGAAGATAGTATAATGATCCTCCCCGTTCAGGCGGAAGTTCTGGCGAATCGATATCTAACTAGAATATTAGTGATTCGATCTCAAGGGAATATACGCCTGTCAACTTAGTCTACGGACATTGTAGGCACCACGGTCGCTGTCCGCGGAGTCTGGCTTTCCGTCGCCGATGAGACAGGTCGGCCAGGTCCACTTGACATGCTTGACAGTGCTTCCCGACTCGGACTGCATTATGTCTCCTAGGCTCACATCGTTCGTCGAAGCCGTTCCGTTGGTTATCGTGAAATTCCTTCCTGTGTCATAACTATATAGGAAGATGGTGATGTTATTGATCCGACTAGGACTGTCATCCCCGTAAGGAGGGAGTTGTAATTTGCCATTGGCAGTCACATCGAGAGCTACCTCGATAGTGTCCCCGCCTAACGGGGTGCCTGGCTGGGGCGCATCGAGGACGGCGAAACCAGGTGTAAATATTTGGCCGTTGGATATTGTAAAGTCTAGCGCCGTGGCCTTGGCGATGAAGGTCGACAGGAAGAAGGCGGGATGGAGTAAGAGCTTCATTTAGGTCGGTTGGGTCTCAACAAAGACGCATTTACATGTTATAGAAGTGGAAAAGTGCTCGAGAATGTATAGGTCACATCACCAGGTGGGAAGTGCTGGATATTTAGGTGAGAAACTATAGAACCATCACTATTGGGTATATGTATAGTAGGATGTATAATAGAGAAATAGGAAAGGAAAATCCGGCATGCACTCATCAGGTACTTTAAAGATCTAGGTGACAATACCCCTTGGTGGACGGATGAAGTTGGGACGTTCCCGAGAGAGAGGATGTTCCAGGGTCCCTTGCAACCCTAGCATGAATAACAACAGTGAGCGGTATCTTGGCTTTTGAAAAAGAGACCATATTGTCCACATCCCCATCTTGATTTGCCTAGTAGAATAAGGTATTAGGATACCACTTTTCGAGATTGAACTTCGCTCACTGTATAAGTGTGAGATTAAATAGTTCCATCGTAGATAAGGGATGGAAATCTCAGCCGAATTGTCGCTCCTAGGGTCGAGAAGACGGGAGTTTGAAGATGACGATGAAGCTGAAGACGGACAGCCCCTGTGGTTTCAGATTGATATGCGACATGCAATATGCGGGTAATTGCACAGACCATAGCTTAGCTGCTTAGATCGAATGCCCTATTATCTGTCTTGCGGATCTTTCCGCTCTATACCTAGGTACCTTACTAGTAGAATTTGCATTTTCAACTTGGAACTTCACATGTGCGCCCAGCAACATTCACCGAAGGGCGCATCTTCTCCGTATAAAATCCGATTCGGCAGCAGGCGTAACAGCAGAATGCTGATATGAAATGAAGCGATCATAACGAAAGCTACTAACGTTACCCCTTTAGTCCTCCTAGCTCTCGGTTCCCCGAGATCAATGCAAGCCACAAGCCACTTACCCGATTCGTACGCTTAGCAAGGTTTCACGAGCATCTCTCTTCTCCTTAGGC
>MU399495.1:855370-1021987 GCA_022578845.1 Hypoxylon cercidicola | reverse complement strand
CCCCGACAATCATATATTTTTTCACTCAAACCATCATTCTTTTTTACATGTAACTTCGTGGCTTGCCGTGTAAGTTTTCTAACCCCGTTTTCTTTACCCCCCCCCCCCCCCCCCCCCCCAGTATTTTCTCTAGGAGTAGCTATTTGGGGACCGGTAGAAGATTTGCATGTCCAGAGTTCCATCAGGGCACGGAACACTAGAAGCAATCTATATTCAAATATAGACAGCTGCCATGTACGCCAATGACCGGCTCTTTTTGGGGACTGTAATTTGCTTGAGAAATGCCACGCCTTTCAGTTTGGCCGCTTCTTGTAGACCGGCCACCGCGCACAAAATAACATGAAAGGGGCCGGGGTTGATTGTCATATGAAGTAATGCAAAGGTCAAAATGAGGCCATACCTATTCTTCAACACATCACGAAAGTACCGTTCGTGCCGGGATGTGACTTTCAGCCTCTGGAGGATCCAAAGAAGGGGGGGTTTAGAGATCTTAGCTCATGCCTAGCATGCGGGATAGGGATGTAGAGGTCAGTACCATGGACCATTCTATTGGTAACCCGAACACGACCCACGCCCAATAAAGCTGCACCTAAGACAGCTTGCGACTGAGCCTAGACGAAAGATCGACTGGGGTATTGAGATGACTCGTTGGGCCGCAATCAATGTTTCACTCCTGCTGGGGGCAGTCCGACGATGACTGCCATCAAAATCGCTGGTGCCCGAGGCAGGTGGGCCATCCTGTGATCGATCGACATTAAGGAAGATAGAGTTAAGAGACCAGGGGGGGCATTGCGCATGCACACCCTTCCACGTTGACGGCGATATGGTTCGGTTGGCTTGGCTTCACATGCAGCTTCTCTTCGGGTCCCTCTTCCACTGCCACCTCTTCCTTGAGTACGTAATTACGCGGGCACACCGATATCCATATTCGAGTTAGTAGACGCTACGACAAGGCCAAACGCAAGTCTAGATTGGCATGCTTGCCTGCGAGCTATTTGACCGCCCAGGCCCTACCAAGGTCTCGCAGACGGGTAACCAGGATTATGTGCCGAGTTGAAGCCTGGAGGCTAGGGAACTGCGGCTACTTGGGAAATTTCCCATGGATACCTAGTCCTAAGAGACGAGGCATATTCTTGACCACCTACAGACCTTTCCAGGCGGCCCGAGTAAGACCGCCTACCCCATGGAGTCGTCTCCGACAGGAGCTTACAGCGTCAATTTTAGTCGCCAACCTATACGACTGCCGAATTTTCGGAGTAATTCTTGACGCACAACTGGGATGTTTTCCACGGACGAAGGGATCAACACTCGATTCGTATGAATTAAAAGCTCCGTCTGCAGCAACACTGCATTAGCTAATCAGTCCATCGTCGTCAATAGTTGCCTAGCTCACCCAAATTCGGACTGAAATTGTACCTGAAGAGATGGGGGGCCGAGGTACGATGGAGTATATGTAGAATACGAGACGTCTATATTGGGCAAGTCGGTAAGATAGATCGGTCAGAATTTCATGAAGAGGATTTCGAAGTTTGGGTTGAATAGGGGTAGTCCTATGCTTAGGTAATAATCGACCATTGGCCAACGTAGCCACATCTGTACATAAGGTTACAAAGCCACAGGTGGCTCACGAGTTTCTACCCCTTTTCTTCCGCTCTTTCGCGCATATATCTCCTATTTTATAGAGCAGCTTTCGTTCTGCTAATGGTTGTGTCCTGGTACAGAGTAAAGAAGAGAAAAAAGGCAATAACTCTGCCTGGTTTTAGGGCTGCTTCATAGGAGGCGTTCGAAACTTTTTAGCTATGTGAATAATCTACAGGAGTTTGGCCAAGGACAAGGACAAAGCAACCCCCATGCAGGAAATAATGATAGCTGATAAATCAATTTACAACTCCTCAGATAGCTATGTGGTTTCCGTCTTAGCCTGTATAATACACTTCGTGGCAACGATGTGGGAGAGACGGATTAAAATCGATGATCGTTCTTGATCGTTACACTTAGTGTTGGTACCTTAGGTACCTAGTCTATCTAATACTACACATTTATCATTGGCTGCTATTAATTGAATGACACCCCATGCAAATTACCTATTATTCACGTTGGTGGGATTCCATAACATTAACGACTTCGGGTGGTGAGGAAACAAATCACCTTCGTTGTAAATCTCATTCTTTAATTTACATATTAATATAAATAAAATAACGTACTATAATATCATGCTTCTGTTAGAAGAACTACAGAACTATACCATATTCAAAAACTTGGGAGTAATATCATTTCCTTCGTGTAACTGTTATTCTAGTAATATCTTCTTCTGTAATTTCGTCGCTGGGACTGTATTTTAAGAGCAATGAGACATAACAAGACATTGTGATAATTGAACAAAGCCTAGAATTCAGTCCGTATCAGTCTGGTATAACATTAACAAAGAAAATACGACGGAGAAAACCATCGGGCACCTCCTGATATTGTGGCTTAAAGGAGGTTCATCTTGAACAATAGCACTGTACGCTGGAGTCATAATGAAGCCAAAAGCAAGTGGAATATTTTGCCTATCGCAGAAGTCTATAAGTATGTGAACTTTGAATCCATCTTCCTTCCTTGCCATTGCGAAAACTATAACCAAGCACTACAAACTGCACCATATTTCCACAGTATATTTCTAGCGAGAAAACTAAAATGCCCGACTCACCCAGCAGCTCTTCGCCGCCTAAGGCTCAGCCGGATGGAGGATATGGAGGCAGCATTTCTGTCCCACGAAGTGACCCTATCCCTATTCCCAAGCCCAGGCCCCAGCCCAAGAAGTAATGGTCTCCGTTTTATCTATCTCACGAGTGAATGGATACCTACCTAGGTACTAAACAGAGTTCTGCAAAAATGTGACACTCCTATATTTTGGATCACAGAAGAGCCAATATAAATATTTTGTAAATATCTTGTAGTCATAGTATAATTCACACCAGTTAATACCTGAATTTTCTATTGCACTTATATGATTTATATAAAGGCTAGTAAAAGGTACGCATAATAACAAAAACCAATACATACCACTTCTAAGACGTGTTAGAGGGCTTGGGCGGAGATGGGCTATGGTAGGATATAAGTAGGTGTATCTCTATTCCTAAAATAGGTAGTTTCGAAACAAAATGTTTTGCCTTGCATGACCGTGCGAATACATGTAGTACTAACTCGTCCAGTCATATTGCGTTGTGTACAAGTACAGAACTGCGCCTTGTTCACAGCCCGACCACAACCACGACCATCCCTCTGACAGCCTTGTCCGTGAAGAAAGAAACAATTCTTTTCTAACGGGTAGGTACCATTGGATTGGAGTCAATATTGACAACAATGTGGTACTTGTGCTCCTTAGTCATACAGTTTGTGTAGCTCTAGGACTGAAGATTCGAATGCGTTGGAATTTGCGACCTGTGAGTTGTATACGAGGCTCAAGTCCCCACAAGGAAGCTGCGCAAGATACGTGACTGGAGGCCGCACCTTTCAGTTTTGACGGCCGTGATCCAATAGCTACGAAACTTCGAGCATCAGAGCTGTCAGTTGTGACTCAGGAACGGCTCGCGGCACGGGCCACGGGCCACAACATCTCTCTCATTGCAGCAACGGCAACAGCAACAGCAACAGCAACGGGCCTTTCCACGGCCGGGTGAGGCAGTATTTAAACCCAACCCCTAGGGTATTCAGGCTCCCTCCCAGAAGATTCTTCACTATTCACACAGCCTCGTGCGGTTTTCCAAAGTATCCAACTGCTCTATCAAAACAACAAAGAACCGCGCATCGACACACTGCATCAAGCTACCCATACTCTCAAAGCACTACCACAGCCAGAAGAAGCCAAGATGGCAGACAACAAAAACAGCTCCACCGAGGAGAAGGTCGACGACTGGGTTCTGTTGGACGATCCTCAGGGCGAGCCTACAGGCGACACCAAGGGCACCAAGGACAGCACCGATACCAACAAGGACGCCGGTGTCAAGCCCCCTAGCCCGCCTAACAAGGAAGGGAGCGGACGATTCGACGACATTCCGAGCAAGCCTATCCCCATCCCCCGCAAGAAAGAAGAGCGGAGATGGGAGGTACCTATCCATACTCCGCCGAAATAGGACCTCGTCATGCGCTAGTTACGTTGGGCGAGAAGTTAACTTCGAATATGGCGCGATCAGGGGGATCACGAGACCAAAGTCAGATGGCTACGACTTTTGGGAAGGCACTACGGGGCTTTGGGGCTGTTTAGGAATTGACTCATTTTTGCTCGACTTTCTACCGTTTATGTTCGTCCTGTGAAATACGTGAAATATTTGAAATATGCCGGTGTTCTTTTTACATTTTAGATGGTAAAATTCTTTGCTACAAGTACCTGTTCGCTCTCGATCCTCTACGTTCTGTAGTTCACTCCTTTATGTATAGATAAATGTATAGATAAAACAGGATTGCAAAGGATGGATCTGGAGACCGCTAAGCTCCTAGCCATATGAAGGCAACTTCTGGCCTACGGCTGTACAGATTCCACAGGAACAATAAAATACAGGTTTCTGTAATTCTTTCTAGTTTCTGATGTGATATTCTTCCTCCATGCTTCAAGGCTCAGGTAGCCGAGTAGTACTTAGTAGCCGCAACGTCGATAGGAAAGGGGCTGAATTACTTCTTGCACTGTAGTGCTGAGAAGAAGCAAACTTTAAGGGGGGCTACGTATGAGAATAGATTATTTTTTTACCAACCGAGAAAGAACATTTTGTTCTCAATAAACGCTCTTTCATGGAGATTCTTTCCTCGGTATTTTTTTCGTGCGCGTACGGAGCATCAAAATAAACAGCACTGATGGGACATTTATAGCTATCAGATTAGGTCGAACAAGGACATCACAGATCCATATGAATGAGGCTAGGCCGTGAATGATACAAATTCATCGCAAGGCGAGTGCCGCCAAGGCATGGAAATCTATCTTGAGGGGCCCTCCAACCTACTTTTCGCCCCCTGAAAGCTGCATGAGTGACTTTTCGTCTCTCCGACTTCCTTGCCGCTTTTCTATCTACCATGCAACTCTCAATCGCGCGCTATCCATACAAACTGGGCATCGAGAGCCTAGGCGGATTATTCCTTGAATGACCCCGTGCTGATATATGGACCTGGGGGAACCGTGATCCTAGCATTATCCTCCTCGAACGTAAAGAGCGTGAGAACATGATCCATACAATCATACCCCGTGAGTATCTATCGACATTGAAAAGCGCCGCAAAAGTTCCACCCCTGCCATTCGATCGCTCGAACAGCGTTAGTTACTCCAAGCAGGACTCCGCCCCGAACGTCTGAAGTAGCCCTATCATAATGTTGGAGTTAAGAGTAAAGACATGTTTACGGCCGCCTATCTCTAAATTGGTCCCGAATCCAATGTAGCGGTCCTCCACCCGAGGATCCTCTGCCGTCACGTGCCCTGTCACTCTGTGCCGAACGACGACTGGACGGGGAAGGGCTTCTGACTCTCGTTTGCTGTGCTGACCTAGGATTCATAGGGGGCGAATTCGAGTCTCGTCGAAATAACGACTCCTGTCGGTTAGAGGATCCAGCTTGGACGTTTCTAAAGTAACCTGGCATTGAAGATCTCGTAAAGGGAGACGGCAAATCTGACGGACTAGGTTGGGAACTGGAGGCCGCGCCACTAGGACGACTAGCGGCATCGCCATCGATAGCGGCACGACAGATAGGACATGTGTTGTGCTGCTTCAACCAGAGAACGACGCACTGTTCATGGAACCAGTGCTTGCATGGTAACACGACAGCCTCATCTCCAACCTTCATATCGTCGATACATATGGTGCATTCGCCTTTCAGCTCAGGTCCCAGCATCTCTTCATCCAACTTCTTCTTCGGTAGTTTCGCAATAGCTTCTTCTGAAGCAGGTGCTGGCGCATTCGACTGAGGGTTTGCCTCCATCAGATTCGTAATAATACGGTCAAGCGCCTCTTGTGAGTAAACGGCATCTCCATGGACCATGTGAGGATTGATGAGGCTTGCTATGAGCTGACTTAAAGCCATTGAAAAATCCGCGTTTTGGCGTGCATTGCCATCCCCATCGTTCTGATTTGGAGAACGAGTAGCATCGTGGTCTATGGGAGGACCCATCTCTCCGATTATATTGCCAAACATCCTATATTAAGAGTCAGTAAAGCCTTGACGTGGATGTTATTGAAAACTTGAAGCATCGTGAGATAGGATACGGATATAGGAAACTGCACCTTTGAAATGGGTCGTCAGGTCCCATTCCAGGCCCCGGACTACGACTAGGGTCCGGGCGACTTCTTCCAGGTCCTGTGGTAATGGTAAAGCTGCTGACGCCGGCAGTGAAGCCAGGACCTGAGAATCTCTGCACCGTAACTCGTTGAGGGCTAGAAAATAATGTCTCCGGACCAGAACGACCGACCATGGGAGGACCTCCAAGATCTCCAATCAGCTCTGTAAATCGGCGGAAAATCTGATCGGCGTTGTCAGGAGCGGCTCGTGGGCCATTGGGGGCTTGACGGTCAGGAGATTGGTAAATAGCACGTCGACTAAAGAAACCTCCAGGGCCGTGTAATATGTGTTGCTCAATATCGTCTTCGTCGGGATCGTCATCGGAGTCGCGAGCACGGCGATGGCGGTCCCCATAATCAGGAAGTAAATCGTTGTCACTTAGGTTTCGAGGGTCATTATTTGGCGACACCTGGTTACTCGTTAGTGTATATCAATATTATATACGAGGTATCAATCAAACGTACTATCTCCGTAATCTCACTATGACAGCTAGGGCATTCTAGAGTGTTTGGGCGTTCGTCTCGGTACCACTCATGTTCGCAACGGTGACAGTAGACAACTTCGCGACTGGTAGTCGCATCAAGGTGGCGATTTCTGGACGCCATCTGGCCCTGCCTTGATTGGTATGCGGCAAGGGCAGTGAGTCCTAGGCCGATAGCTAGGCCTGCTGCGCGAAGTGCTCGGAACGCCAGACTGACAAGTCTATAATGGAAATACTAGCCCTGCTCGATCGGGGATATGGATTCCCAACGAAAATCGTATTAAAAAGAGAAGCTCCTTGGATTGACGAGGATTCAAGTGGTGAAGGCGATTAAGTTCGCAAGGCTGATGCTGCCGACTAGAAGCCGGGATGGTAGCGCAGGTTGGGCTGATGGATATGGATATGGATATGGATATAGCCGGCAAGGCAGATTCCGATTTGTACCTGGACGTATCTGCGAGAGGCAGGCTCAAGGACAGCTGGTCCTTATAGGTTAGCAGCTGAGAATTAAATGAGATATGAGATAAACTGGACAGTATTAAATGCAACACACCTTCTATCCACCTGTAGGAGGCTACAGCAACATGAGACCAAGAATCCCAAGACTGTCAGCACAGTGTGACATTAAGCGTTACCTTGAAAGTATTGGAGAAGGTCAAGGAAATGTCCGTTTCTAGGGTTAGCGAACCGTCGCTAATAAGATGAAAGATCGGGACCTCGTAGCCCAAGATCTAGAGTCCTTGTCTGCGATCTCCTATGTGTCTTTTGCCCTGCAAACCTAGGGAATGATGCTGCGATGGGCAATAAGTGGCGATATGGATGTAGAAATGGATTTGTTTCATGCAAATCGGATAGGTAAAGAGGCGCGCGTTCAAGAGCGTGTAGGTTGAAGTCTACAATCGGCCATTACCTATCTGCGGTCGCAAGCTTCCCTGGCACATCGTCATTCGTGACCGGGGCGGGTTTGGGTTTGGGTTTGGGTTTGGGTACGTACCGAGGGGCAATTCACTACCTGCAGCACAGCCACATTTGATACAGATCATGATTACATAACAAATTATCTACAATATTATTTGAATAATATTATTCCTCAGGTATGCTGGTACGGCTTTACTAATTACACGTTTGTGGTTTGATCCGCAATAATATTAGAGGCTTAAGCTAGAATAAGTAGCGAAGGTTGTACATCCAAACAACAAATACTAGATACCAAAACCATGGAAGCAAACCATTCTCTACGTACCTACTCCTCATGTACCTTATGTAAGGTACCTAGGTATGACTCCTAGAGGTGACTGGTCTTCGAATATCCATGAATAAGTCCAGAGTGTAGTAACTTGTACCGCTGAATAATATTTGCGCCAAGATATACCTGGTATGCAGTACTGCCGCTTAGACTCCAACCTTGGTGCTTCGGTAAGTCCATTTCCTTGTCTTGACAACCCCAGTATGCATTTACCTCCCGGACAACAGACAACAGACAACAGACAATAATAGGGAGATGTTCCTTCGACGCCAGCCGATACAACGCCACCGTCTTCAAGAAATAACTGCATGAAAAGGTTCCTTGTGGCCCTCCTTTTAGTACTGAGCTTTCCTTCTCTGCGGATATATGCCTGGCCCTTTATCGCCTCTTACCCCGGAATAGGATTCCACCAACCACACCAGCGGCGATGGCCACTCCACTTATGATGGCCACTCCCATCAGTCCCTCTTTGGTCACCTTGTCATCGATTAATCTGCGCAGGTCGGCCGCTTGGTGATTTGCTGGCTCCTTATCTAACAGCAAATCGTTGTAGCGTCTCGCCTCTCCATAATTCCCAAGCTTGTAGTTGGCTAGTGCCAGGTAATAGAGGCATTCGCGGCGGCGGTCGGGGGACACTCGAAATATTTCCGATAGTAGTTGAACTCCTAACTGTTGATCTCTCCGAGCATTGGATTTGATTAGGCCCTGGACGAAGGAATGAGTTTACTGTGGTTAGATGGGGTAATTTTGCAAGCAGTTCCGAGCAGACGTACCCACGCATAGTTGAATTTGGTTTGTATGCCGGCCATATCACCCTCTTTCTCATATTGTGTGCGCAAAGTCGCGAGTTCCGCGTCTCTTAGCGGGCTAGTTGTGTAAGAGTCAGCCAACGAAGTAGATTGGGGGTGTATCGAGGAAATCGCACCTTTCCGCATCGACGGCATCTAAAAGTAATAAAAGCAACCTGGTCAGCATATACTCGTTATACGTTAGAGGGGTAACGGAAAAATAGGCTGCCACCGTGGGGACATACAAGGTAATGCTGTCATGTTGTTGATTTGTCTAACTAGAGCTTATGCTAGCAAGTATTCTGTAGAGTATATACAAGTAATAACGGAGTTGTTGCTTTCGCTCCGTAGACGGTGAGCACTTGAAAAAGACGTAAACTCTGAGATTTGACTTGTCGACGATGTTGCAGGTGGTACAATACTTATGAAAATGTGGCGGGAGCTCTGGGCCTGTCGGACCAAGTGGTCCAGATGTGGCGCTAATGACGCAGAGGGGAAGTGACATGGAAGACTGTGGATACAGTGGGTACTCCCGAAGGTCACTGAGCTTAGCGGGCTGGCGGGTCGACCTGGTGATACCCTGGCTGCCTGGTTTGTTTTGTCTATTACCGCATTAGGCCCTAGACCTTTGGTTCTCCTACAACACGATTGCCTGCTTTTCAACCCTCCATTGCAAAAACAGCAGATACAGACTATAGCAACTTCGGATGACTAGGACCTTTAAATTAAGACTATAAGACATTTAAACCGAAACGAATCTGCCAATATGCTTCTCGACGAAGACCCTGCTACCGTACGATAACTCCATTTCCCGTAGTAATTCAATCTGCTAACACAGTGTAGCTCATCCACCATACAATCAACAACTTCAACATCGCCCCGGATAAGCTCGCTGTCTCGCGCATCACTGATTCCCTCTCAACCCTTAGACAGGCGCGAGAGCTGCGGATCAGAGAAGCCGAGACGTCCCTAAAGAGTATTACCCCCAATACTAATAGTGACATGCTATCTCAAATTATGCTGACGTATGGATCAATAAACAGAACTTGGTCGCTCCCTCAATACTCTACAGTCGCAGCATGAAGAGCTCACGTCGACACACTCGTCCTCCGCCCACGCATCCGAGATCTCGCGCCTAGACACGCAGAAATTTCGCATCGCAAAAGCAGCATCCGATCTAGAGATGGAGGCGGAACGTCTATCCTCGCAACAGGCTGATCTAGCAGCACGTCTGCAAGAGCTAGAGTTACAGGGACTGGAAGGGTCGCCGGAAGACGCTCGAAGGGACCCGGTTGACGATGAGGTGTTGCTGCGCTTAAAAGTTTATCGAAGTCTGGGTATCGAGCTGGAGCGAGACGAGAAGGATGGCGAGTTCTCGAGGGCCATTGTGCGTAACGATCGCAAGGGCGATGTTCATGTCATCAACATGGACAAGAAGTTCTCGCGCTTCTTCTATGCCAATTACCTGTGGCAAACGCTCTAGAATTAGGGCGAACCAGGGGCTGCACCGATCATCTCGCTGGAGAAAGCTTGCGTTGGTGAGCAGCATGGATGTCATGAAAGGCGTTAGGCGTTTCTCGTCAGGATACCAATGCTTCAACTTCTGGGATATTTTTATTCGCAATCAACAGGTCATTTTGATATGTATTTCAGATATGAAACAAACAAATGCCCAATCCCTCCTGTGTGACCAACCAGTTGACCGGACAGTTATCCACCCTTTCAGTTTTGACCGTGCTCGAACTCCCTTTCAGAAAACCCCGTCCGTCAACCAGGCATAACAATGATCATCCAGGAAATATAACGCCGAGCCTTTCTAATTCAACAAGATAATCGTTACAACAGTCACTCCTTACTCGAACCCAATGGGAAATTTAATACCCCTTTTCTCGGTTTTCCTAGCTCCGGCACTTTTTTGCATGTTTTCCCTCTAGCTTTGGGAAGTATTCATCCTCGTCAAGCTTCGTGAGAACGTGTGGCCTACTACTCGTTGGCGTTCGTGACCTAGAGCTGTTGGGCGACGTGTATATTCTTAGTCCGTCGGGACTATGCGCTCCGGTCATATTTGCGCCTTTCAAATAGAGGCCGAGCCCCTGGGCCCCTGATATGACAGCGCCGCCGCTCTGCGATCTGTGGTGACGGCGGCAGTCCGGAATATCAAGTCGCGAGTTGAGGGTATACCACTGTTGATCATCTGCTGCGTCTGCATCGACGTCTACCCTATCCAGCCTCCACCCGCCCACGCCCTCGAAATCCCTCTCGAGGCCGATGTTAGGTGTCAGGGCTAGCCCGTCGAGGTTTCCAACGGGTGTCGCTGTGCCACTACTGAGGCTGCTCTGCCGCTTACGTCGGCGTCGTGTTCGGGCCTCGGGAGAAGACAGTGGCGAGGCTTCCGACGGGGTCGGAGTCGGAGTCGTGTTGGGAGTCAGCTGCGACGTTATGTAGCCGGTATGCGCGGCATGGCCGAGCAACGCGAAGCGCGCGGTCTCAAGCCCGACATCGAAATATGCGAGAAATAAGCGCAGGAATAAGACCATAAACGCTAAGATGGTGGTGAATCCTGCGCAGAGGGCAAGCGGAAGGGCGACGAAGAAGAAGAACGGGAATATGAACAATTGGAGAGGATTGAAGCCCGCCATGGAGAACAGGGTAGATGCGATCTTCTTTCTTTGTTTCCGGTCCTTCGTCGTCAGCGATTTGCTCATCACTGGAGATACGGGATGATTGGCGAATCCGGAAATCTATCGGTTCACATGGTCATGGTCGTTGTAATTTGGATCCAGTCCGAATCTGTCTCAATTGCAATTGGCATCGGGCAATGTTAGAAGAATAAAAGGTTGGGAGAGTAGAGGAAAAGGCGAAGTCAAAGTGCCGTCTGATGGTGACACAGGAGAGGAGTTTGAACTCGACGAGGGGGCGATGCAACAAGACATGAAGAAACTCGAGACTAAGACACTCTATCCATCGTTACGCCTATGATATGGTGTGGTGTGGTGTGGTGTGGTATAGCCAAACCTCCAATGCCGCAGTAGTAATGCACAGGCAGCGCCGAGCAACTATCACATGCCACCTCAAGCTTGGGATGAAGGTACTAAGGTACCTAATCTTTCATTGTAGGTACCTAAGGACCTCAGATAGATGGCTCGGTGGCCGGGTTTATGATGTCGAACCGAATCCGTCTTACTGTAGTAGTATGTACAGTCCCTAACTGCTAAATGTACGCAAAGTAGTGACGAGTATGAATGTCTCCAAAAATCTTACCCGTGTATGAGAGAATTCTCCATGATAAAAACAGGGATATTAACGGATTAATCTTCTCATGGAAAGCTATTACAGTTTACCAGGTAGGTAATTGGGAACTCTGAATAGAGGCTAGAAAAATATGAGGGATCTGATTAGTTACCAAAGTATTAAGCCTCTTTTAATTACCTACCTTAGGTACATATAGCTCTAGATTTAAAGCTAAGAGATCAAATTGTCTCGGCTGTAAATAATCTGAATACATTATAGTCTTATAATCTCCCAGAACTCTATCTAACCAGAATTATCTGCGCGTCAAGTAATGGATCTTATAATTCAAACTTGCTAGGAAGCAAAAGGCGATAGTAAAGGCGGCGTCCCTGACGTCACAAAATACAGGGTCCTCCCGAACCCAATTACCCCGGTCAAATTCTTAGGTGCATATCGAATGCACACACAGCAAATAGGTAGGGTCAATTTTACAAAACATTACTGCATTTTTCTCGAGCCCTCCTATGGAGATCCCGGTGTAGATAGACTATCAAAACCCTCGGTAGCCCCCATTGCTGTTTGGCGTTCCTATACCGCTTCTAGTACCTTCTGTAAGTAGTCTGACTCACGGCTACTTCCCCGATGGACCGTCAAGTATGTATATTAACCTACATAAGTCCAGGTCTACAACATATGTACCTAGGTATGTAGGTATGGATTTTTAAACAGCTAGAGATCCATCCCTGTATCCTAGGTTCGCAACTGGCAACTCGGCTCTCATATTACGGGCTCTGCCGACCTAAACTCTATTGTGCTTCGAGCTCACCAGGCTTCGGTAGTGTGTCGTCTCAAGCAGCAGGGTCCGCTCGCTGTTTTGATTTATTCGAACAGTCCTTTTACTTAGGTACCTAGACCTGTTGAATACCTGTGTCTGACAGGCTTGGTTAAACGTCATGTGTCAGCAACACTCAGGGGAATCCGAGTGCCCCTCCACACTACCGGCACAAAATGAGTCGGACATTCCCCAGGAACCTTTCCCCTGGGACCTTGGGGTCTTTGATGCCCACTGTCACCCAACCGACACCATGGCGTCGATAGAGGGCATACCGGATATGAAAGCACGTGCTTTGACAGTCATGTCTACACGGGCTCAAGATCAGGATCTCGTGTCCGACGTAGCTTCTCAGCACGGGATTAGTGACAGCAAGATCAGTATTCCGTCCCGCTCGCCCGCTGAGGGTCATATAATTCCCTGCTTTGGCTGGCACCCTTGGTTTTCATACGAATTCTACGATGATACGTCCACCGATCCAACATATGATGGGACACCATCCAGTAAAATATCACATTACGATAAAGTTTTAATCCCGGCGCCTTCATCCAAAGACGTGTCCTTTAGCGAAGGTCTACCGGATCCGCGGCCCCTTTCTGAATTTTTGAACGAAACCAAGTCCAGGTTAGAGAAATACCCCCTCGCTCTAGTTGGTGAAGTGGGCCTGGATAAAGCATTTCGACTTCCTCAAAGTTGGACTGCAACCCACCAAGCCCAACGCAACGAGGGACTCACACCTGGCGGCCGAGAAGGTAGACTACTAAGTCCTTACCGAGTACAGATGGCACATCAGACTGCAATTCTCCAGGCCCAGCTGCAGCTTGCGGGTGAGATGGGTCGTGCGATCAGCGTTCATGGAGTCCAAGCACATGGCGTGTTGTATCAAACCATAGCCGCGTTATGGAAAGGATACGAGAAAGATGTCCCGTCGAGGAGAGAGAAGAAGCAAGTCGCCAAAGGGGCTGAGAATTTCTCAGACTACTCCGAAGACGAGGACGACGATGATAGCCATGCCGGATCTCGCGACAAGGGACAAGGAAAGGGCGCGGGTTCGGAACCCAATAGACTGGGACCTCAACCTTTCCCTCCGCGGATTTGCCTACACTCCTTTAGTGGCCCTGTCGAGGTTGTTAAGCAGTATCTTCATCCATCAGTGCCAGCGACAATATTCTTCTCGTTTTCCATTGTTGTAAACTGGGCCACAGGAGGCAGAGATAAAGCTGAAGAGGCAATCCGCGCCGTGCCAGATGATCGTATACTAGTCGAGAGCGACTTACACACGGCTGGAGGGCAGATGGATGAGTACTTAGAGGAAGTATGTAGGAGAATATGTAAGATCAAAGGATGGGACTTGCGTGAGGGCATCGAACGGCTGGGTAGGAATTGGAGAGGGTTTGTGTTTGGGTAGACCCCTGTCTAAAAAGAAACCCTAGGATTCATAATAAATACACAGAAGCAGCTGTTGGCATACCTAGGTACATATGATAACGATCGTCTGGAGGTAGATGTGAATGTTATTTCATAACCTACCGGAATGTCTGGAGTGTATTGAACTACCTACCTTTGATATTAGTACCGTAGCGCCGTGCTGGAGTTTAACCCATCGCCGTCTCATCTATCTCGTGTACAAAGTAGAGTCGGTAAAGCTCCCAGGAAGTATTATGCGAGTAGCTAGTATGCAAGTGGTCGAATTTCGAAATACTTACAGGAGGGAGGTTGGGATAAATAAACTATAAAAGTGGACACTACCAGGGTACTTGGAGAGCGGGAGTCTGGAGATAAGCAATGACTGGGAGGACCCGCTCCCCATGCGAGCCTATGGCACTAGCATCAGATGAGTGTCAGCCCCGTGCACCCGTCCTGCCGTCCTGCCCCGTTGGCCTTTCGCTAATTGCCGCAAGACGGAGCGCCACCTGCAACCTTTCTAGAAGCATTTCCCATTTGCTCTGTCTTCCCTGATTTTCTCGCCTATCTTCCAGTCACACTATAGACGCACCAGAACACCCAGAACACACCCACTGTCCTATCTACCTTTTGATTACTACCTACAGATTGACATACCTAAACGAAACCTCGCGGTCCCAATCTGTCAGACCCTCTTATTGCTTTCTGACGGGAAACACAAGGCACCAAGGCACCAAGGCACCGAGGCACTCATCACTTTGACGCATCCTCCATCCACTCATCCACTCCGTTCGCAGTGGCATACGTCCCACAGGCGAATCCTTGCCATTACTGCATAGGGCCGTCCTGTCACAGCCTTTTTTCCTTACCGACCCCTATTACTAGTATCTTTCTAGTCGCCCCGGCACCTGGCCTTCCCAAGACGGGGGCGTTCGCTACGAACAGTGTACAATACCTACACCTACTTTATCTACCTACCCTACCTCTAGCTAGGTACGGTACCTAAGGTTCTGCGCTTAGCTGGACGTCCTGGGGATGCAAGCACTTGGCCCACGCGGGAACCGATGAGATTCGCAGATTGGCGAATTGCCATCATACCTCATACCTCATACCTAACCTACCTGCCTAACCTACTATACCCTACGTACATCTCTGACCTACAGCACACATTTCGTGGTCCCGCTCTGATTAAGGTACCTTGCCATATTGACTCATCTTCATAACGGATCCCTGGTTCTCGTCTTAAGAAAATACAACGGTAGACGCCCGAGGTGTCCCTTCAAGAAGGGAGAAACCCTGGGACTGGCTGTCCCAGCATTAGCCTGTCCCCTACCTGTCCCCCGTGCAGTTTGCCTTGGTACAGTACAAGTACATCGCACTATTCGGGCCTACGTACGTTTATTTCCTAAGGTACTTGCGTGCTGTGTGTCTCCTCCTAAGGTACATACTTGCGACCGCGCCGTACCCTCTTTGCGGTCTCGGGTTGGGTGGTTGTACTCGGTACCAAGTCGACTATAACGGCCTATACCATCCGATTTAGAAGAGGAAGGGAGGTTTACTTTAAAGCAAGAAATTGGCTCAAGGTTTCGTTTAATAAAGTGACACCAAGGTCTCGTTGTTTGGCCGAGCACAGAGATTCTCGGGAACTGGGCGCATAGCTGGCACTTGATCGTCGTACCCCCTTGCTATTTTCGGACGCACCCCACACAAACGCGCGACACACCACATTCGCTTGTGGTGAACAAATCTGAGCCCCAACGAGTCCCGTCCCAGATCTGCCCTCGCCCACGTCACGCCCACGCCGCCCAGCCCTGCCAGCTGTGCCAGCGTGGTGCCAGCCTATCGTGAGCCATGTACGCCGGCAACTATGGCTTTCCCAATGCTGTTCCTCCTGCCGGATCACAATACAATGGTGGCGCCCCACACTCAGCTTCTCAGAACCCTCATTTGCAGCCCGGCCAAGGTCCTCCCAACCAGGCTTCGATGTACAATCAGCAGTTCCCCATGGGCGCGCAACCTGGCGTCGCTTTCCCAGGTCCTCCTAACATGATGGCAGGTCCTGGTCCTGCAGGAATGATGCAGAATACCGGTATGCCGCACATGGCCGCCGCCAATGGCCCGAGTAAGCAAGCACCTTTCCTTTCTGTCAAGCTCCTTTGTCGCCTTTAATCGCCGTTCTATTCTCGTAATATTCCTTACTGCTGTCCCCCATGTCAGGCGCGGCTGCTAGCAGGCTCACACAGCATTCCTGACGCCTGACCGAGGAGACTCTAGTTGTTGTGTACTCTTGTCTTCCCGTGGTTATGGTACCGGCCCAATAGGCACAAGCATGACACACTTATTCGTACTACTAGTCATCGTTTATTATACTAACGCGCTGATGCTCTCCATTTAGTGCCTGGTTATCAACCCCCATATACAAACTCGCCCTATGGCGCTGGTATTCCGACCTCCGTCGCGCCGCAGATGAACGTCCCTCCCAACTATGCTATGGGAGGTGGCATGCCTATGTCCGGCTTTCCAATGCATCATGGGATGAATCCACAGCAGCAGCAGGTGATGCAACGTATGCAGCCACCTCAGTCTAATACGCCGGGCATGTCGACTCCCACACCACAACGTCCCTTTCAAGGCCAGCCTCCTCAAAGCACACCGACACCGAACAGCGCGTCCACAATGCAGCAGCATCAGATATCAACACCACAAAGCGCACATATTACGCCGCAAAGCCAGACACCAAATAACGCGCAGCAACCTCCTCAACATCAGCCCCCTTCTAATAACATTCAGACGCCACAAACGCCGACATTTCCAACTACGGCCCAGAGCAACGGGCCCAATAACGCGTCGGCTGGGTCCACCCCGTTGAGTCCCGGTCCGGATTCTAGGGACAAAGAGAGGGTTGGCGTAATCTTGGAGATCAATAATGAGCTACTGCTAGAAGTCATGCAAATCCAGCATACGCAGCAATTCCTCAAGAAGGAGCGAGCATCTACCGATGGTGCTGATGCTCCTGCGAACGAATTAGACAAAAAGCCTACCCATGAAGAAGATATGCTAGCACAAGACTTTCTTAAGTAAGCAGGGCTATTAAAAGTATATGAGAGTGAAACGCTGACCTCCTGTTATAGCTGCATGCGTAGACTCCAAACAAATCTAGCATATTTGGCAGCATTGGCAGATAAGAAAGGCAATGTTACCGCTGCGCCATATCCGTACCTAAAGGCACCACCACTCAACACCACCGTTAAACTAAAGATGCGGGGGCCGGATGGTTCGGAGAGCCAAGACGCCCCGGATCGAGAAGATACGGCCAAATATATCCAAGAATTGTATAAGAAACTTCAAGGCCTTTACCCAGGTATAGATCCGAATAAGGAGCCAATTCCAACCCCTTCAGCACGGCAAGGGCAACCAACAAACGCACCAAAACATAATGTTCAAGGGCGTAGCCATCATAGTCCTGTCTCGGGAAAGCAGAAGACGCCAAAGATGGCGACTTCAGTGCCACCATCTTCCTTAGCGAACTCTACATTTGGGTCTTGAGAAGGGTTTAATACGATTGAGTTGTCGTAGCTCTAGAATGTTGGGGCTAGAAGATGGGTATAGATTGGCATTGGTGGGCATGTTATATACGCACTTTTACCACTTTCGGCCCGGATGGAATCGACTTCCTGTTTGCGAGGGCAATATTGTGACGGACATTCGTATAGAGAAATACCCGGCTAAGGTCAACGATGTCTGGTGGCGACACTGAAGCCTCAAAAGTAGGCTCTTGGACGTCGGCGTTAAGTCTTGGGATGGGTGCTGGTTCGTTTCTGTCGGGTCGCATATATATACCAATACCACGACACTGTATAGTCTGCATGCTGTTAGGTAACGGCCCTCGAAAAGTTGGAGCCGAATATAGATGTCGTTTTGAGTATAAATTCTAAGTCCGTGTACATTTTCGATATGTTGTAGCACTAATTGTGTGTGACGTTGTAGTAGGGCAGGCTTGGTATCTCCAGCTGCCACATAATGACCTCGCGGACTTGGGTAAACCTGTTGCTGGGTCGGGGATCAACTAGGTACCCTCCTCCCAACATATACAGTTTAAGATGCAGGTGTGTCGAGCTCTGTTGGCAAGATTCCTACCTACGAACGGACATATATATAAAGGCATCATACGAGAGAAAGCCTTTCGTTGGAAAACCTTGGAGGGACCATTTTGCTTCTCAATGACTCGTGTTTGCCATCTGAGGCTATATAAAAAAGCCCTTGACTCCGTACTATACATCTAAGCAGCTAAGACAGCTGAAAAATAAGAAGCTTGGCAGCGCAAGTGGTTCGAAGCTTGGTGGAGTAGTTTATGCGCTCAAGGGTCGCGGGACCATGCGGGAACGCGGCTCTCTCCTGACCCAATCATGCGGCGTGGCGAGTCGCTTTGGGGTTTCTACATAAACGTACCGGTCCTGCTTAGCTACAACAATAGCAAGGGGTATAATGTTCACTCTCACAATACGTCGACTAGTGAGCGTGCGATCTTTCCTGAAGGCATGTGAACTATCTATAAGGCAAGAGGGGAATGCATTTTGTATATATAGAGGATATATTAAGTAGGAATTATTCTACTTTAAGGGGAGGCCGTTTTAGGGTGTGGTCTAGGGATGGTTCAGGGATGGTCCAGGGATAGTTCCAAAAACAGGGACGAATCAGATAGCAGCAGATAGCAGATGGGCCGCTAATGCAGGGACGGAGCTCTAGTAGCCACTTATTGTCTCAATCGGAGAGACGCGTTGGTTATTGGGTGTAACTGTAACTTATCGAACCTACGATATGGATATGGGATGAATGCAACCTAACGCGATAGGGAGGTCGTCCACGAGCATGATCCATTTCGTTTATCCCCTCGATCCTGTGAATACCCTCTTGTCAACTGTCGGTGTAGGGCAACTGTCGTTTATGTTTTCCACTTATTAGTCAGTCGGCAGTCTAGTCGCTCACATTCATTAAATCCATACCTTAAGAGATATACATCAACTTCATAATAGTCTTTCCTTCATTACTAGCGGCCCTCGTCGAATACGCACATCATCCGCTCCTTTACTGTCGCACTAGTTGTTTCTTTGATGGGGCATCGACCGGCAACCCGACGAGCTTTGGCCTGGACTGCTGGACTAGCAATTGACATTGCATAAATTTGAAATCTCGCCTCTAGACCCTCCCAGCCTGTCGCCCAGCACCGATCTCGACCCCTCGACGAAACAAAAGAGGGAAACAAGTCGATTGTCTTCCTCAATCCCTGAACCGAGTCCACTCTACCCGACGCCCCCTGTTGTTCTCTCTTGGCAGGCAATATTCAAGAACCAAGGGCTGGGAGAGGTACCTTGTGGTTAGACCCAGAGCAGTTTGAACCTTTCCCTACGAGCACCGGTACATAGCTGCTATCGCCAGTAACCTTGACGCCTCCCGACGCCTTCTCTCATCTTCTCTACCTTATTGTCGTTCGATGCATTATCCCAAGAGAGTCGAGATAAAGTGAGACAAGGGGACAAGGCTTAAGACTCGAAGAAGCGTGGAAAAAAGGACATTGGAGGTTGTAGATCGGCCATTCCAGTCATTCCCGACCACCTTCGTTTCGCGAAGAGGGCCTGCGCTGCGTGATGGACCGGGACCCCGAGAACCAGCAGAAGAATGAATCGTCTCCGACCAGTACGGTCACAAATTGGACCGAATCGAACATGGCAAAGTCGCCCGTTGAGAAAGACGACCGCGAACGCGAGAGCGAACACAGAATGCCCGAACATGACTCGATGGTGACGGTTCGACTGTCCGAGCCGCCTTCTCTGTCGGTGAATACGGACCTTCCACCGAATGCATTGCCTTTTAGAAGGAGCATATGGGGACACGAATGTACACCTACTAGTGCTACGGCAACGGCGCCTACGAAAGACAATGAAGTCGCTATGGAGGACAAAGTCGAAACCGAAACAGAAGCCGAGGCCGAAGCCGAAGTCGAAGTCGAAGTTGAGGCGGGATTAAAATGGCCGGCTTCTACCGAGTCCTCGAAAAATCTACTACAAGAGCTTCAAGATACAACCCCCGACAAAGAAGAACGCGCAGACGGTGACAGAGACGACGACGACGACTCGATGGACGAATCTGATACGGAAGAGGTCAATTGGGACCAATTGCAGAAGACCGAAGACGAACAAGTAAAAGATCTAGACGATAATGTAAGCTCTACGGCCCATCTGTTTCTGTCCTCGGATGATTTCAAGTTAGCACATACTGGCTTGAATTGGCATTGGACTACTACTACGACTATGCGGATACTGACACGAGTCCTCAAACCCACTAGTCTACAGCATTGCTACTTGCACGACTAGAACAAGAAAACAATAAACTAGCCACGAACCCGAAGAGCGTCAAGGTCAAAGTCGTTCAACAACCGCCGAGCCGTAGACCGAGGCCGCCCTCCATGGCACAGCTACGAGACATGGTCAACGGCCCGACGCCTATGGCCTTGCGATACTCGGTTTTACCTCCGCCGCCCATGACCGATCTCGAATTCTACATGGCTCTCGTCAAAGACTACCAGCAGACCGCTGCCCGACTTCCGACGCTGCTATCGAAAAAAATACGAAAGGGTGTTCCACCGCCATTACGGGGGGTCGTTTGGCAGAGCATGGCCGCTGCCAGAGACAGCCTACTTCTGGATCAATTCGAGAGGCTCAGCGGCGAGTCGAGTCCTTATGAGGGCATCATCGGCAAGGACCTGGGTAGAAGCTTTCCTGGCGTCGACATGTTCCGGGATCCGGATGGCGACGGGCAGCGCATGCTCGGAAGAGTACTGAAATGCTTCAGTCTGTACGACCAGAAGATAGGATATTGTCAGGGACTTGCATTCTTGGTCGGTCCTCTGCTAATGCATATGCCCGACAACCAAGCTTTTTGTGTTCTGGTTCGGTAAGTGGTTCATGTCTGCATGTCGAGATGCACCCTATCCTGCCTATCCTGCCCATCCTGCCCATATGACCTTCATTGGGTCCGGTTGTTGATAGTGAGAGGATGCAGCCAGGCTAACCAAGTGCACTCCACAACAGGTTGATGGAGTATTACGATCTACGGTCGTGCTTCTTGCCCGACCTGTCAGGCTTGCATGTTCGCATCTATCAATTCAGGGAGCTGCTTCGGCAAAATCTGCCCATCTTATCGAACCATCTGGATGATCTCCAGGTCGATCCGGCCTACGTTTCACAATGGTTCCTCTCCTTTTTTGCCGTGACTTGCCCCTTGCCCATGCTGTTTCGCATCTACGATGTCATTTTTGCCGAAGGCGCGTCGGAGACTATTATGCGGGTAGCCCTGTCGCTTATGCGAAAGAATCAGAGCCGCATTCTGGCCTGCACCGAACTCGAGGATGTTATGCAACTCCTTTTATCTCGCGGCTTGTGGGATTGTTATCATTACAACGCAGACGAATTTGTGGACGATTTCGTTAGCCTCTCTAGTGTCGTATCGCGAGAGAAATTAGCCCAGCTCGAGCAGGGGTATCGTGAGGAAAAGATCGCCAGTGCCAACGCCGCCCGAACGGCCGATGTTACCACAGCAGCCTCCCGATTTCTGGGCCGTCTCTGGACTTCCAGCACTTCCCCGAGATCAGGCACTCTCTCCCCGGGTCTCACCGCACCGTTGAGACCGTTGAGTATGTTGCGCCGAAGTGCATCGAAGCAGAGCATCGCGTCGACTTTAAATTCTATGGAAGCCAGCTCCGCTAGCGTCCTTAGTTCTGCATCCACCGACGCGACTACTATCTCTCGCGATTCTTCCAATGCCGACGACTCGTCCATCCGCGAATCCGCGCCCGTTGCCACCAAACAACAATCAAGTCGCGCAGCCGACAAGAACCTCCATACTCAAATCGAGGATCTTCTTACCGCCCTGAGCGAATTGCAACGAAACCACGCGCTGCTAGCCACACAGCTTCAACAGGAGAGAGAAGAAAGAGATGAAGATAAGAAAGCTATTCAGTCGTTGTTGAGCGGACTGAGGAGAAACGCTGGGAACGAATCAATTGAAACCAGAGAGGATGAAGAGGGCCTGGAGGACACGGCGGAGGAGAAGCAACAGAAAGGAGACAATTCCGAGGAACGACTTTCTGCGTTGCTAGAAGTGGTCGAAGGTCGCTTCAACACGGACGAAGGGCAAAAACGCAGGTCATCATCGTTGCAGACCAAGGCGCAGCTCCGCGACGAATTGGCTAGGGCGAAGGAACATCTTAGGATTGAGATGTCCAAGTCGCAAGACTTTAATCGTCGCATCGACGAACTGGGACAAGAGGCCAACACCTTGAAAGAACAACTCCGGGAAAGCCACGCCCACGTTCGGAACCTTCACCAGGATAAGCAACGTCTCGAGAAGCAGGTGCACACCATGCGCGTGCGGGCTTCGGCCGAGACGCCTGGATCGACGCCGGAAGCTAGTGGGTGGTTCTCGTCGGCCAATCTGACTACCGGCAGCAGCAATGCCGGCGGTAATGGGTCTAGTAGCGGCCTTCGAGAGTTGAAGCTCGGACGTAGCAAGTCAACGCCCAACACGCAGTCGGCATTTGCCCATCGGACGTCGTCCCTGACCAGGACACAAACAGAGCCTGTCACCTCCAACGAGCACGAAGCGCTTGTCTTGGAATTGGTGCAGGCCAAAACAGCCGAAGCAGTAGCCCGCCAGGAAGCGGACGAGTATAAGCAGAAGCTCGAGAACCTACGAAAAACTTATGGTCTTGCCCCGGTGGAAACGCCTCCTGCGACGGTGACTTCGGCTGCGATGGGGATAATAGGACGATTTACGACATCGACATCAGAAGCAGGAAGCGGTACTAAGAATGCCGCACCCGCGGGCGCGTCGGCATCCACTACCAATGCTAGTGGTACTGGCGGTTTCTGGGGATGGCGACGATAACAGATTTTTCCCTCGGGCGTCACATAACATGCGCCGCCGCGTAGCCGGTGAAATGGCTACGGCGGCTCTTTTCATTTCAGGGGCGAGCATGGCCTCGGGGGGGTGTTGCGGAAGATTTTGTGCATTTTCTTGGGCGATTCGTCATGACAGCCTGCATCTGTACGGCGCATAAGCTTCATCTTATTGTAATCACTTATCCCGGCCCTGCATGTATACACTGGGAGGGTGTTGGGTGGGCCGACCGGGCGCATTTATTTCGCATTCGATATCCGAGCCGGAGTGGGCATTCCACTCTCCATACTTCAAATAGCGAACCTCCCACTTGGGGACGGAGGAACGCGCCAGACAAGAAGACACAATAGCTAATAGCTTTGGAAAAGGGACGTGGGACGTGTGGGCTAGGTAATTTTGCTTTGTTGCTTGTAGCAAAGAATCATGATATCCAAATACAACCTTGGCTTATCTTGTCGCCCTCGGAGCTCCTGCATATGTGGCTACCTCCTGGCATCTACCAACCTAGGTACCTATAGGTCCTAGATGATTACGAATTCGAACCCATAGTAATTTTCAGGAGGATAAATCCATCAATAGTAGACACCTACATACATACATACATACATACATACATACACAGATACATAACAGCATACACATGTTGTAATTCCTACATTACCAGGTGGACAGTTCTTCCCACTAGGCAACCTACTTATCTATTAAAGGTAGTGATGACTGGTGACGACCTCAATATGATGGCCGAGATGCAATGATCACAAATTATGGAAGAATGCGTCATTGGAATCCTGTCATCTCTGTAGGTCATGGACAAGACTCAGATCCAGACCCAGCTTTTTTTCTTTGCGAAGACGACCTTGCATTGCTAGGATGGAGGTGTCGTGTGCCTTAGCGGATAATCACATGCAACCTATTCTATAGTGACGACATGGGGGATTTTGGACTGGTGCGAGGGATGTTTCGGAATGCGATCAAATCGCATAGGTAGGTATGTACCATACGGTGCGATACACAAGTACTAGGTAGTCAAAAATGCATTGTATTTTCTTACTTTAGGTACCTATTATTTAACTATAGCAAGGCTTGATAAAGTTTAGAATATAGTATCGAGAGTCTGAGTTGCATTTATAGAAGTCTTCAATGGACAGCACGAGTTGGATAAGATGACAACATGTGACGTTTGAAATGTGATTAGCAGACACTGTAGGGGCTGGAAGCATTTAGAAGCTCTGTGGCAGGTACCGGTCATAGTATGTACCGGTACGTGGATAGGGGGTTTGCTACTGTGGCTGTTGCTGTAGCACCCCTACAATTCTTGGTCAGGCAGCCGCATCATGTTGGCTCAGGTAGTGCTCAGTGTCTCGCCGGAGGGGCGTCATACCTGTCACAGCAGTCATAGCAGTCATAAACGCAAGGCACTAGCCACATTCGCGGTAGGTCGGTACTTTAGACGGTACGTCGGGTCTAGTGTAGCGGAGCTTTGGGCTAATCTTTTGATGAAATCACTCCTTTTTTATTCTGCTTCAACCAGATCGATCAATCCCACTAACTCTTCCCCCCCTACCAATAAACCTGAACCTTGCCGCACAAACAAGCAGCGGAAAATACCTGAACTTTTATATTTCTGTTGCCTTGCTCTCTTTCTTCCTCCCTGACCCAACAACAAAGAAACCAAGATATCCCGTCACAACCTCACAACCTGTAAGCTGTCTTGCTTCAAGTCCAGATTTGTCCTGGACTCAGCTCACCCGCAAAACTGTAGAAAAGGGACAAGCATCCGGTACTCCGAACCCAGAACGCAGAACACCCTTCTCCTACGCCACGATAACATTCGTATCACCAACGCGCGATGGCCGACTCTGCAGCCCATCCCGCTACCAATGGCGGCTCTGTCGAATCTCTTAAAGGCAGTATGGTGAGTTCATTCCAAGCTTCGTATCTACGTCCATATGCTGCATCCCTCGCTGCAAAAGAATGTCCAAGCTAACTTATTATCAATAGTGTTTCAGCATTAATCAGGCTATTCCCCCTCGACCTGTCGACGTCATGATAACTAACAGTCTTCGACGCAGATGCCCAGGCTGCCTACAACCAAATCGCATCTGGTACGTGCTTCCTATCCATAGCTTCCCAAGCTTCATCATCGTCATAACTAACTTTCGCATCACAGGCCCCGTAGCCCAGAACGTCAAGGATCAGAGTGCGAAGACATCGGCCGAGTTCTCCAACCTAGCCAATGCTCGACAAACACCTTCGCAACCCGCTGCCACTGGTCAACCCCTGACCCATTACCACTCGTTTTTCTCCGAGTTGCTGTCATGGAACAACCCTCGTAAGCTTCTGGATCACTCCCCAGCTTTGCATGGCTTTGCATGCTGACAACTTACTGCAGGGGCTTCCTCTATCGCATATGCTTCCGTCGTGTCGTTGATCTTCGTGGCTAGATACCTCGATGTCGTTCGGTACACTTTGAAGCTCACCTGGATGGCTCTGGGCATTACTGTTCTCGCTGAACTTGCCGGGAAGACGATCCTCGGCAACGGTCTTGCTACCCAGCTCCGGCCCCGAAAATACTACACTGTTCCTCGAGAGACGCTCGATTCTTTGATCGGCGATGTCCACGAGCTTATTAACTTCTTCGTCATCGAGTCTCAAAGAATCCTGTTCGCTGAGAACGTTTCCGCTTCCACAGTCGTGAGTACCATCGTGTCTTCGGTATCTACCATACTCGAACGAGTCCCGGCTAACAAGCGTTTGTAGGCTGCTATTGGAGCGTTTTTGTCGTACTACCTTGTCAAGATCGTCCCGTACTGGGGTCTTGCTCTGATCTCTACGACCCTCCTGTTTTTCGTACCTCTGATCTACTCCACCAACCAGGAACTCATCGACCACCACCTCAAGCAGGCCTCTGACATGATCAACAGCCAGTCAGAGCAGTTGCGCCGGGTTGCTACCAAGCATACTGAGCAGGCGACTGAGATTACGAAGCAGTACATGGGTGACTATACCCAGAAGGCCCAGCAGATGCTCCGCGGTAAACCGACTACCCCTGAGGTTCCGAAGCCTGCTCAGTCCAACCTGAAGGATTCCGACTTCCCTCAGGCGCCTAAGCAGGACTTGAAGAATGGGGAGGATGCTGAGGACGAGGAGGAGCCCCTGATCGCCGCTTAGACGAGCATTAGGCGACGTGGCCGTGAACAATTACCTCCTCAATAATACATATACCCCACTCCGGCTTCCGATTCCGACTGGTACGGCACGACAACTTGATATGACTCATGGCATAGAAAGATACGAGACATTTGCGAAGATGCCTAAGATCCCTCGACGGGGGCCAGGCAGTATTTTCGCGCATGACCTTCCTTTTAACATAGTGGACGATACGCCTTTTGGCGGGTTTAGGCTTTGACGTGGGATTAATGGTTTTACCTTGAGGAAACGTTTTCGACATTGGTGGCAACGATCGAGAATCAAACTTGCATTCATCTGCAGGTTTTGCGATGACATTCTATATCCGTCAAGACAGAAATTGTTCCTGATGGCATAGGAATGACAGGCGTGATGGCAACGACAGACACGGAGAAGTGAAGAGAGGTTCCTGGGGTTACTAGTGAATGAGAATGGCTTTTGCGATAGCAGTAGCAGTAGCAGTGGCACGTGTTTTTTATAAGGAGTGTGCGATACGATAGGGGAGGAGTGACTTGCACCTAGTAAGATAGTAATTTCAACCGTTTCTCTTCTTTTTCTACTTGCTGTATTACTCTTCCGTGATTCGTCTAGAGTCATGGGTGCTTGAGCATAGAATACTTTTATCTTGGCGCTATGAGAAGGCTGACAACGACGAAAGAGATATCAGAGGCTGGATACTAGTCACTTACGACTAGGCATCGACCCTTGACTCCACTACACTCCCCAGTCGCCGTTCCGGTACCTCCCTTCATGCTGAACGGTGCCCAACCGCGTAAATCGCCGCGTTCGGTCATAGACCACAGAGATCCTACGATGCTTTCGGGACGTGTCACCGTGAGCAGCAGCCAACGAGCAGCAATAGCAGGTGCGTCGTTCGTTATAACCACCCTTACCTCTAAACGGTACTTACAGTCCATATAGGTTATTATGTAAGTATTGTTCCGCAACCCCGGAGAGAGGAATCGTAAGTAGAGGTAGACGGGTACCTACCTACCTACCTACCAACACATGCTAAGCCTCCCACTGCGCCCAGTTACAACACTATGTATGTATGAGATTCTTCGTGCTTCTCTCAACCTCCGCAGATCGCGTGGTCCTTGGTATATCCGCACAGGCTGGACTAGTACATGCCTCTCAAGTACAGTGTCTTAGGTAGTTCGAGAGGACCGTGCTTGATAAAAGAGGCACGAAGCCTAGGTAGGCAAAACTTACCACTCGAATCTAGATGACACTCCTGTAACCCGTCCGCTTGTTAGTGTCCATTTTTATCTGGCGTGGGCGTTGTACACATCGAGCAGCATCCGCATCTTGAGTATAGGCAGAAGTACACGAAACGAACAAAGGAGAGGAGTAGAGATATATACATATATATATACTAAACAAAGAACAGTTTCATGAAGAGCAACCAATAATGTAGCATAGTCGATTATCACAACAAGGCATGCACAATCTCACTAGATAAACTGTCACCACTCTAATGTGCATAGCGAAACATTTGTCAAGAAAGCCATTCCTGTTTACTCATACGTACATATGAAGAACGGTAGGAAAGGCGTCATGAGAAAATATAGTGGCAACCATGAAAACAACCACCAACGCCTCGTGATCAGTTGTCGACACTCGACATCCTTATCCCTTGCCAAAATATTAAGGACCCCCTTCCTTCCGATCATAGTAGTGATCAACATCACTTGTTCCTCATCGCAGCTCAAGTAGCTCATTCGTAACTTAGATATGAAAAGGAAAGGGAGAACCAAACGCGAACCCGGAACCTATTGTATATGGTGACATAACCGATAACCCTAAAGGAAGCTGGTCATTACGAAGCTTACTCGCTATCGTCCATAGCGAAGTCGTCACTCTGCTCCTCTACATCATCGTTGGCTAGCTCTAGCTCTAGCTCGTCATCCTCATCATCGTCGTCGTCGATGACATAAACTGGTTTCGACTTTGCCGCAGCAGCGCGACCAGGTCTACCACGACTCGCAGGTTTCGGCGGAGGAGAGTCAGGCTCACCAAGCTCCAAGTCATCATCCTCGTCATCGTCATCCATATCGAACACGTTCCTCTTTGGTTTCGCCTTCTCTTTGTCCTTCTTGGCAGCGTAGGCCTTCGCCGCCGGAGATAGGTTCATAGCTTTGGATGTAGCTTTAGGCGCTGCCGCCTTCTTCGCAGGCTTGTCCTCCTTTGCCTTGGTCTTCGCTCCAGCAGGGCGGCCGCGACGACTCTTGACCGCTGGCTCCTTGGTAGCTGCTGCCTTCGGCTTCGGCTCCGGCTCCTCGGGCGGAGGAATCGACGACTTGGACTTGCTCCCGATTTTAGTGACCGGAGGTAGATCATCATCAGATAAGAAGCTGTCCAACTCATCTCCACGGGCGTTTTTGTGAGGCGATGACTTGGCAAGCATCTCGTAATTGGTGTCGTCGAAATCGTCCAAGTCCATGACTTTCGAAGGCTTATTCTTTACCTTCAGAGAGGCGCTGTTGCCACTGCTGCTCTCCGGTCGTGACATGGAAAACAAACTAAGTCTACCAGTCTTGTTCTCGGATGCACTGGTGTTGCCGTTCGCGATACCCTTGACTAAGTCACCAACGTCGCCAAGCATTTTGTCGTCATCGCTTTCCGACTCGTCGTCGTCCACGATCCACGTTTTTGCTTTTGAAGCAGCAGCTCGTCTGCCTCGAGCAGCAGGTTTGACGTCTTCGTCCGACTCTTGGGCAATCACATTCTCCTTCTTGACGGGATTCTTGAGCTTCGAGAAGTCATCATCCGAGAACGGATCATCGGAGTCTGCCGCTCCATCGAGGTCCATTTTCTTCTTAGTCCCACCATTGAAAATGGCAGCAAAACGTTGCACACTCTTCTCTTTGGGTGGCTCCTTTGGCTTAGCTGCTGCCTTAGGACCTGGCCTTGACTTGGCAACTGGGGCATAGTCATCATCCGCAGCCTTTCCTTTACGGCCACGCCCCGCACCGATCTTCTTTGATTGGCGACGACCCATTCTACGGATGCCAGTGGAAATTTCGGCATCAAGGCGTAGCTGATTCTCCCACTCGGCTTCAAAATCATCCAGATCCTTGCACCAAAGATCCTTCTCGCTAAGAGCATCGAGGGCATCACGCTCTTCCTTCTTCCTGACGATTTGGTCCTTGAGTCGGTCGAGCCGCTCCTGGGTGAAGGACCAGATGGGCATCTACGAACTGTTAGCAGCGGCACTTGACACGTATCGGTTTGGAAGACTTACAGATAGAAGGTAGTCGTAGCCGTTCGCGGCAGTATCCGTCTCAATGTCTTCGTTCTCGTCGTCATTGCCCTCTTCGTCATCCTCTGATTTGGTCTTTTTGCCATCTTGACCTCTCGGGAAAGACTCATACTTCCGCTCGCGAAGCTCTTCAACGATGACCTGCTTCTTCTTGCGAGATACTACAAGCTTGCCATCCATGATCTCTCGGATAAACCTGGCTTGATTACTCATTTTGCGATACTCCGCATCATAAACACTGAGCCAGTGGGCCTAGGAATTGTTAGTATAACATTCGGGCAAGCCATCCCTAGTATCAACATACCTTGCGTTTGGTGTAGAATCCCATTCGGTACAGGTAGAACTCCTCCAGAATATCTTCAACCTTCTCATACTTGCGGATCATGCCGCGGGTGTCAAAGGCGACTAAATTGGATGTAGCAACTTGCTTAACCAACTTAAACTTCTCGAGGAGACCCTCCTCCAGGGCCTTGTTCATATGCTTTTCGTCCATTTGAATTTCGAAATGAACAGTCCTGTGGTCGTTGAATTCCTTGTAGTCCTTGATAAAGGACGGGACCTTCTCGCCCCGAATGATGTCCTCTAGTTTTGCCTTGAAATCATCGGTCCACATGCGGATCGGCAGCTCACTGATAATCACCTCGTTCGGTTTCTTCTCATCTCGGTGTGCTATACCGTTGAACTGGTAGCGGTTGGGTTCGGCAAGGTGTGCGGTACCCTTCCAGCCTCTGAACCAAGGAGTCATCGTTTCAAAGGGCTTCTCTTCCTCGCCATCCAGTCGCCCCATACGTCGCCTAATGTTCCTAATAATATCCATTGGGTGATAGTTCGGGATAGACGTGCTCCAACCTGTGCCAATACCATCCGCTCCATTCACCAAAACCATGGGGATGACGGGTACATAGACCCTCGGCTCGATTTTCTTGCCATCTTCCACTTGGATGTCCAGATTGGGCTCGTCCAGAGGCGAGAAGACACGTCGGGCAAATGGAGAGAGACGAGTATGGATATATCGGGCGCTGGCAGCATCTGAACCACCCGCAAGTCGGGAACCGAAGTTTCCGCTGGGTTCGAGACAGTTGACGTTATTGGAACCGACAAAATTCTGTGCTAGACCGATAATAGTTTGTTGCAAAGATGCCTCACCGTGGTGATACGCCGTCTGTTCAGACACGTAACCCGCCAATTCAATGACCTTCTTGTCCTTGGTTAGATTTCGCTTGAGGCAAGCGTAGATGACCTTCCGCTGACCCGGCTTCAGACCATCAACAACGGAGGGGATGGATCTCATATTGTCAGCCATACTAAACAGAATCAACTCTCTGTTCACAAAGTCATTGTAGCTGACTTGCTTGGTGGAGTGATCGAGGTAAGTTCCAGGCACAAAATTGCCGAGCCATTCTTTACGGGCGTCCGCCTTCTTCTTGGAGAAAGCAAGCTCGAAGAGTTCGGCTTCTTGAGGCTGCATCACAGAAAATTGCTTCAAGTGATTGTCAAGATCATTGAAATAGACTTGGGCGTCCTCGTTGGAGCTGGTACCCAAACCCTTGAAGTACTTCGATTCCCATCGTTTCAGCTCAGCTTTGTGTGACTCTTTCCATTCCTCATACTGAGGTTGAGTGAAGAATGACTTCAACTTCAGAGGCTTTTTGGGGTTTGACCCTTGCCAGACCTTTACAATGGGCGTGATGAATTCTTGGAAGAAGTCGGGAATCTTGAGAAGAGATGGGTATTGGACTTGGAGGAAATTGATAAGGAGGCCTTTAATATGGCTACCGTCGTGGTCTTGATCTGCCATGATCATTAGGTGCCCGTACCGAAGGGATTTCGTATCGTTATAAACCATCTTGTGTTTCAGTCCGAGGAATTGTTTGATGTACTGAATTTCTTGGTTCTTCGTGATCTGGTCGAGCGAAGCATCGCGAACGTTAAGCATCTTACCTCGAAGAGGGAAGACGCCAATGCGATCGGGATCTAAGATGGCGCGACCAGCAACGGCCAAACTCTTGGCGGAGTCACCTTCGGTCAAAATCAAGGTACACTCATGACCATGCTTAGTACCAGCCAAGTTGGCGTCGACAAGTTTAGCGTTGCTAATTCTTGATCGCTTATTACCGTCACTCTTGGCGAGCATCTTATCAGCCTTTGCCTCCGCAAACTGGATGATGTTGTTGATCGCGTCCGTCTGGCTGATCTTCTTGAGGAAGTTGTCCGTCAGGGGACATTTGCTTCCAAACTGGGTAGCCTTGGTTGTCATCTGCTCTTTGGTCTGCGAAGTGAAAGCTGGATTGTTGATTAAGCAGTTGATGAAGATGAAGATGTGATTGCGGATGTGATTTGCCTTGAGCGAATGGCCCTTCTTCTTCTTGTTCAGTGTCTTCAGAAGGGAGTCGCAGATCTGGTCGGAGATGTAATTCACATGGGTACCACCAGTCGTGGTAGCGATCGAGTTCACAAACGAGACCTGCTGGAACGAGCCGTCCGAGACGGCAAACCCAACCTCCCATCGCGGATGTGCCTTGTTGTCGTCAATGATGACTGTAGAGCTAGGTAGTTCGGCGCCGTCTTCTACGCCTCGTTCATAGGCGATGGCCTTAGCATACATTTCGCAGTACTTCTTGAAGTCCAACTTGATGTGAGTATCGTTGAGGTAGACCTTGACGTTGCGAACTGTGCCGGCCATATCGTAGACTCGGCGGTAGAGCAACGACTCGAGGTCGTCGTCGATACCGTCCGGCATACCAAACCGTTGCCAGTCCGGCTTGAAGGTGACGCGGACAAAGTCGCTAGATTTGCTACTCGTGATCTTTGCTTTGTCCATCTTGCTCATATTGTCTCGCCAAGTCTGCTTGTACCTCTTACCATTCTTCGAGTCCTGACACTCGAGGGTAAATTCGGTACTGAAGACGTTACAAAGCTTAGCACCGTAACCGTTACGACCACCAACGGTTTTCTTCTCGTCGTCGTCAAAGTTGGAACCGGCAAGTAGGTGGCCGAAAACCATCTCCGGGATGTATACCTTCTCCTTGTCGTGCATTTCCACCGGGATACCTTTACCGTTGTTTTCGACAGTGATCTGACCCTCTTGGCGGTTGATGGTAACCTTCATAAAGGTCATGGTGCTATCTCGCTGCTTGTTGTCTGCAGCATTGACTAGGATTTCGTCGAAGATCTTGTATAGACCAGGCACGAAGCCGACCTTGGGTCGCAGTTCCATCTGAGTGGTCTCCTTGTTGAAAACCCACATCTGCTGCTCCGTGCGCTCGACGGAACCGATGTACGTGTCAGGACGCTTGATGATGTGCTCCAGTTGGGTCAACTTCTGATACGTCTCAGTAGCCGTCTTCTTCTTCGTCGGCTTCGGCGGGCTATCGAGCATCATACTATCATTCTCGATCTCGGCCAAGGGCGCGCCACTGGATTTCTTAGCGGCGGGTGCCTTCTTTTGCTTCTTCGCGCTAGGCGGCGTGTTAGAGAAGCCGGACACGTCGTTGTCGTCGTCGTCATCGCTCTCAGGCTTGGAGCGCTTCTTAGGGGCGGCCTTGGTTGCCTTCAAGGTTGTCTGGACCATCTTCTTGGGTGCAGGCTTAGATGCTGGCTTGGAAGCAGCTTTCTTGGGGGCGGCCTTAGTCTTGGGTTTCTGTGGGAGCAGAATATTAGCACTGCAAATACATCACAATCAAGAGTTAACATTTGATTCGATAGGAGACAAGGACTTTGTTGCATACCGCTTCGGGTGAGAAGCCGTCGGACTCGTTGTCAAAGTCGTCAAAGACCGAATCCTCCATAATGTCTGAGTCCATTGTGGTTGTATGAGGTGCAGTGCGTTCACGTTCACGGTCACGCGTGGCGTGCAGATTATATATGGATGTGTTATTCCAAGCAATCCCCAAGTGTTAGTCAACTGTGAAAACGAGCGTCGCAATTGACCAGAACTGCTTGAAACTTTCATGGAGGTTTGAAAAGAAAAGCGAGATGGAATTTTCGCACGCTGCCCTCTTTTTCGTAGCGAGGGGTGAAGGGTACGGGAGGCAGCAACAACCTGTTTGTTGTGTTGCACGTAAACAATTTATTTTATTCCATTACTATAACGAGCAAGGTTCGCGTCCTATCGACAGGAGCGACCAGTGGGGCAGGGCAGGGCGTGTTTTGGGTGGTAGGGTGGGGCTTGGCAGGACAAGCCACATGTCAGCCACATGTTAGTCAAACGCCGATAACGAAGCTCTATCGCTCTATCCTCCTTGCCTTCTGCTCCCCTAGAAGCTCCCTAAACAAGATGGCCTACCTACAATGGTGATATTTACCTACTGCCACTTTTTTGATACTGATGCTACAGGCGTATGAAGTTCGGTCTGGACCCTCTACTGCTCTACCGCTCGCTCTACCGCTGTTGGTTTGGCTGTTGGCTTTTATCTCATCCAGACACCCATCGCCTACCTACGCCGACATGAGATCCAGCCGTTAGAGACTCTAAACCTGTAGTCCTTCCCCTTAGAGTCCTAGAGGTGGAGGATCCCTTCCTTTCCAAGACCTTCGTCCTACTGGAACACATGGCCGTACTAGTGTCTCTCTCTAAGCAATTGGTGCGTAATTCTCCGCCGCGCATGTGCTGTGTGACCCGGTTAGCAATGTTTCCAAAAAATGCAGAGACCGTGAAATTTCCCGAAGTCGACTGTAAGTCCCCGTGGCCTCTGCTGCGAAGTTGGAGTTGCACCGCGCATGGGAATCGCCCAGGCCTGTCACCTGTCATCCTACGCTGTACGACAGACGGCGTGACAATCAAGCTCTGAAACTCTTCCATCTTACCGAAAGTAGCCTTATTGAGGCTCACGCTTGGCCCCTTCAGGAAATAGGAAAAGGCGAGTGGCCCGACGAGGCCGGATCGTTATGAGCCCATGCCATCTGCCTTCTGCTTTCTGCCTTCTGTTGCCGCCGGTTCTGTCTTCCGCGTCTATTCAGAGCAACGAGCAACGAGCAACGGTGGCCAGGATATCCTTTCCACGCTCCCGTCTGCCGGAACGAGTGGGGCATTTCACGCCTGACATATGGCCTTCCCGTGGAATCGTGCCATGAGAGCTCGGTACCAGTCTAGTGGATATTCTAGAAAAATACCTTGGGTATCGGCGTTCATTTTCCCTCACAAAACAGCTGCAGCGTATCCCGCTCTCGTTTGGCTCTTTCCAATGCCCTACAATCCATTGCTTTATCCGCTTACCCTTCCTGTTTGTTTAGCATTCATTTGTGGTTATGCAATCTGCTTGGTGCTATAGCAGGACGGCAGGACGGCAGGCCGCAGATTTCCAGTGTCGTTAGAACCACAACTTGTTGAGAGACAAGCCCAAGGGGACCGATGACTCGAAGCTTAGATGTCCTACGGAAGCAGCCTACCGCCTGTAGCTTCTGCTCAGTCTAGGGGAATTCTTGAGCCGAGAGGACCTTATCATCAATCTCTGTGACCTCTTTATGGGCGAGGAGACACAAGTCACCTAGGTAAGCCACAGTTTCTCATCTATTGTCTCCCGACTCCACCTATTGGGACCTTCTATCACCTCTCAACTCTGCAAACCACGCTACCTGCGGTTACGGTTACGAAGAGAACCACCACAGCAGAAGAGTTTAATCTCTGCTCGACGGTAGTTCCATTTATTAGCATAACCCACCCTATATCTCGGTGAACGTCCCTTCAGAGTTAGGTATGACTCCACCTCTGTGTTGCCCTCTGATGTATCATTTCTTCTCATGCGGCGTGGCTCTAGAGCAATGATGGACTGGATGTGACGACGACAACTGCAATCTCCGCGACAACGACACTCGTTGCCGACGGGAGGGTCCTTGAGAGGTGCTTCTGATGCTTCTCGAAATGCTCACAGTTTCTTTGAATCGAGAGAAAGAGGACCTACGTGTTTCCCGGATAGGCACATAACTCTCTCCACTGAATGAGTCGCCTTCGCGGCGGTCAAGCCCAAGACCTTTCTTCGCTCCCTGTCTCAAATGTGGGAGAACAGCGAAGAATTGCCTGGGGGGGTGGAAGGTTACGGAGTGAGCCAGCCTTCCTTCCTGGGCCTACCCCTTTACAAAAATGGGAGACACTGGGTACACGTGTGTCGAGTCTAGCAATCGTTGTCTAGGATCCAATATGCTTATTGCTGGCCCTTTTCTTTGTTCTACCCTCTTGAGAAACTGCCTAGCCTAGTAACTTGGACGGCACTATATGCAGCCTTCCGCGATGTTGCTTTCTGTCAAGACCCTCCCATCCATTTTCAAACAATCCCGGTCCCTGTTTGGGCTCTCCGTCGTAAAGTATTTGCTGTGTCAAACTCATTTGTTGTCTCTAGCGACAGATCCTCTGCGTCATGCTGTCGCCTGTGATCACCCCTTTCGGGCCAGCGTCTGGACTGGTGAGATGTAATGAAACCAACCTTACCTCGATGCTGTCCTGGAATACAACGGATCGACGTGATACATCCAGTTATTGCTTGGGACCATCTCGTCGGCAAGTCTGCCGGAATCGAACGTATCGTTAGGTGGTTGGGGGGGTCTCCTACTTCCGAAACGCTCCGTGAGAAGGTTGCTCTGCCGGCCCAGCGGTGCCCCTTTCGCCTCCATTTTAATCCTTCCGGATCCGACGTCCCTCATCTTAAGATAGACAGGCTAGCTTAGGGCTGCTTCGGCCATTCGCCCTCCCTTGGCATCTCTCTCGTCACCTATCACTTTCGTAGCTCTGAACTCGATCTCCTAAATAGCGGTGGGCACACACAAACGAGCAGCTCTGCTCTCACAGGTCGATTCCAAGACATCTCTAACAAAGAAAGCTGCACCGAATACCACGATCAACAAGGCAGCACCGGACACCGCTCCAGTGCTCTGCAGATAGCTGCATGACTGGGTACAGTCAAGAAAGGAAGCAATCTCGGTCCCCTTGTACCAGCATGGGCTCGCCGTCTCGCGAGGGCGTGCTTCAAGAGTTCGTCTGTTTGCCAAACTCAAAAGGACTTGGTTTCCTCACCCTCCTTTCTGTCCTGCCGATACAAGCGCTGCCTGTCTTGAGTTTATCTACCTAATTCTCCTCCGGGCCCTTTTCGTAGACAGCCCGTCCGCAACTTTGCTTGCATCAGTACTCCATCCGCATTCGAGACATCCTGCCCCCACTACTACTACACCGCCATGCTGTCCCTGGCCTCTCTTCTTAACCCTGCCCCTCCAGGGCCGCCAATCAACCGGTTTCCCCCAAGCCCAGCCTCGTCGTCGTCTCCAACGACTTCTCTACCGGACGAGTCGGGTCTTCCGGAGTCTATGATGCCGAAACAGAAGATTCCGAAGAGCGCAGCGCTGCTTCCCGCCAGTAGGCCGAAAGGGGCCGTCAACTTTTACCCCCACGAGAGGCTAGATGAGGCCTCGCTGCGCCTAGTTCGGAAGTTCCGCGTCCACCCACTCGGGAACATACAGGACCACGCCCGACACATCCCCTACAATAGCGGGAAGAAGGACTTCTTCGAGAAGACCGGCAGAGAAAGCTTCGAAGGTAAAAACAACGAGAAAACAATATTTTTACAAAGCATGACCCCCTAGATAGGATGGCCCATTTATTGACCCAAACGCAGTCTTCCAGTATGACTTCAAAATGCCTGGAGACGAGACCGACTATACAATCATGTGGGACTACAATGTTGGCCTCGTCCGCATGACTCCTTTCTTCAAGTGTTGTAAATACCCCAAGGTCAGTTTGGCCCGCTTCCAAGGACAATAGAAATGAATCGTTGACCTGATGGCTTACTAAGCTTTGTAGACGACTCCGGCCAAGATGCTGAACTTGAACCCCGGGCTCAAGGAGATCACGCACAGCATTACAGGGGGTTCTATTATGGCCCAAGGTGAGTAATGTGGCTTTAAGTTGCGTTCATGATCTCCCCCCTTTTTTTGCACTCGTTGATGAACTGACATGCTTTAATCAAAGGCTATTGGATGCCCTTCCAATGCGCAAAGGCCGTATGCGCGACGTTCTGTCATAACATCGCAGGTGCTCTGATACCCATATTCGGCCCTGATTTCCCTTCGCTCTGCACGCCTTCAGAAGCACCAGAATACAGCCGTATGGTAATTAATCCTGAAATTGTGCGCCAGTGCACCAGAGAAGCGGAACACTTCCGCAGAGTTTATAGCAATTCTATTACCTCCTCGGCCGGTGTAAGACTAAGTCCGCCACGGGACCGTCGACCCCTGTTCAGGAACCCCTATGATGAGCCTAAACATCTAACTAGTCACCACCGACATCATCCGATCCGGAAGACATTTGTCAACCCTGCCGGCTACGACAGCCCGTATGCCACCGACACGGACAGTGATCTCTCCCCGGTAACTGCGGAGCGCAGCAGCATGGGATCTCGTGAACGATTCTTTTTCTCTCCCATTCCGCCGCCGCCGCCACCACCACCACCGCCAGTAGCCGCGCCTCTCCGACCTACGACCAGTGGCTGGACGCCGGCGAACGTAGTATCACCGCACCTCTACGACACCCCCGGACCCAGCCCCTGGCTGAGTGCCGTCCCGCGCTTTACCACCACAGACCACCTACCCCCTTACCACTCCTCTCCGCGACATCACCATCACCACCACCACCATCCGCAACGGCAACCGTGGCGAGGGGGAAACAAGCGATCCGCCGAACAAGTAGAAGCGGACGAGTACGAGTACGAAGGCGACAGGATAGGAGACAAGTGCTACGGGGCGGCAGCAAGCAATACCGGGTCTTCGACGCCGACGACGACGACCGCCACAACTACAGCCACGGCCACCCCGCGCGGAGGCAGTCGTTGCAATAGTAAGCCGCCCGGAGAAGACGTAGCTATCCTCGGGGCGGACAAGAACGCGGCGCTACTGCTGATGAACCTCAGCGTTAGGGACTCGCGTGGGGCCAAGAGCAAAGCCGCCGCCGCCGCCGCCGCCGCCGCCATATCCTCGGAGACGAGCTCGCCCTGCGACGGCACGTTTCCCAGGATCAAGAGGATCAGGGCGAATTCGATGTAGCAGAGGCAGGTAGAACAAGGAGAAAGGTTCAAGAGGAGGTGGATATTCAACCATACTAGATCATTCTAATGACAGCGGCCTAGACTAGGAAGGCAACTTTCGTTTTTTTTTGGTTCGGGGATAGATGGTTATCGGACGGACAACAAAACTCTCGGGAGGCAAATCCATCTTGATGTTTTTTTAGGGTTTTTTATGATGGGCAAGGGGAGCCATCGGCGTTTTTCATCAAGCCACATTGTTTTAGGATCGAAATTGGGGGCGGCGTGGCATTCATTCTTCGAGGTTTTAGATACCTTAGGTTAGAAGGGCAGGTTGTTCTTTTTCTTTTAAAACCTGCCTGCGGTATCGCCACATAGCGAATACAAAGTCAACTCTGATGATTGGTTATCACTTTATATGCGTAGTAGATAATCTCGATTGATTACCCAGCTAGCGACTAACTTGCTTTTTGTTTCGATTTTTTTTTCTCCTTTCGTGTAATGCTGTATAGATGTGTTAGGTAGGTATCTAGCCACCGCCCTTCTCCGCCGCCTTCTTAGTCTTGAACTCCTGGACCCACGCGGCCGCCTTGGCCTTGGGCAGCACGAAGAGCCGGACGACCTCGTCGACGACCTCGACGCTCGCCGAGGACAGCATCTTGAGCAGCGGCACCTTCCTGCCGACCTTGACGAGGCCGCCCGCCAGCGTCTCCATGTAGCACTCGACGCCGGCGGCCGTATACTCGCGGGCGACGTCCCACGGCAGCGGGAACACGTAGGCGAGGTGGTCGCCGAGCGACTCGGTCTCGTTGAAGGCCTTGATGAAGTCCGACTCGAGGTGCGCCGGGTACAGCAAAACGGCCGGGAAGCTGAGCGTGCCGCGCGGGTCGTCCGGGTCCGGCACCAGCTGCAGCTTGGCGTCCTCCATCTCGGGCGGCTGCGCCGTCGTCCGCGTCTTGATCCCCCGCGCCTTCAGCGCCGCCCGCACCAGCATCGCGCGCCGCTTCTCGCGCGCCAGCCGCTCGTTTTCCTTCTTCTGCTTCGCCGCCGCCTCTTCGCTCTTCTTGACGACGTCCCGCGCGACTGCCTTTAGGGGCCCGTTGTTCTCGTCGAGCGCGAGCCCCCGCGCGCACGCGTCGTCGGCCTCTTCGATGCGGCCCACCGCTAGGAACGCCCGCGCCGACCGGTAGTAGGCCTTGAGGTTTTTGGCGTTGAGGCGCAGCGCCGCCGAGCAGTCCAGCCAGCAGCTGCGGTAGTTTTTCAGCTCCAGGTGGCAGGCGGCGCGATTCACGTACAAGGACTCCAGCACGCTCCTCTGACCCTTGACGTCCTCTTCTTTTTCTTCCGGATTCGGCTCCCCCCTCGTGCGTTTGCGCTCCTCGGCCGCCAGCACCAGCACGCCCTTCGTATAGAACTCCTTGGCGTCGGCCCAGCGCTTGGTGCGGAAGCACTCGTTGCCCTGCTCCTTGAAGTCAGACGCCACTTCGAAGGGTGTGCCCTCGTACGCGAGCGCCTTGAACGCCTCGGTATCGTCGTTCTCCTCTAGTTCCGTCATGAAGAAGGGCGTCTTCTTTAGCTCTGCTACTACCTCATCCACCGTCTTCTTGCTAGTCATAGCCCGTCCCGGAGAAAGCTCCGGGAGCACGGCTGCTGAGGCCGTTGACGGCGCATTTTCTGGTGCTGGTTTTGCAGCTTCTTCCTGCGACTGAGATCTTCCTTCTGTCTGTGATATCTTGAGGCGCTCGGCGACCTCGTCCGTGATTTCTTCGATGTGCATTATGAGTCACCCTCTCAGTTCCCAATTTATTGAGAAATTTTCTTTTTCCCTTTATGGTATTTCGTCTCAAACGGAATAGGATCTCAGACTACAAGGTGTTACTCCTGCGACGTCGCAAAAATTTGTATGAAGTTTTTGCCTTCATAGAAAGTCAGCGATAGCTGCAGAATTACGTCGGAATATGCACTTGTAAATACAATTTTGGGTGGACATATCCTTGTTTTTGCATAATATGCATGTATACTATATACAGCTTTAAGGCATCTATACGCTCCCCTTTACTCCTTCAAGTAATATTTATATGAAGTCAGATGCCCTTTAATAAGTTTTGTGATTATTGTAGTTTGTAATTCACTTCCCATGATTTTATATGCTTCGTCTAGTCTAGCCAGGCCCTTTTTTTAACCCTTTTCATTTTCCTGTTCCCCTTCTAAGCTATCACACCGTTCGCCTCGGCCTCCTTCTTCGCCTCATCAGCCGGCGTCTCTGTCTTTCCCCCGTTGACCTCGGCGATCGCCTGCTCTATAGCCTCCAGGAATCTCGTAACTTCATCTTCCGTGCCGACAGTGATCCGCAGGCAGCCCAGGCATCCGTGCTCCTTACCCCTGAAGCGCACGACGACGCCCTTGTTTTCCGCGAGGGTCTCGTACACCGCCAGTGCGGTCCTATTATCCGGTTTGCCCTCGGCATTCAGCATCTCAAACAGCAGGAAGTTGCTCTCGGTGCCGCCGCGCAGTCGGCCCACGCCCTTAATCTTCGGCAGCTCCTCCAGCATCCTCTCCCTCTGCCGCACGAGTCGGTTTTTATTCTTCTGCATCGTAGTTAGGCCCTCGTTGGACAGAACATACGACGCTAGCGCGCTGGTCGGGCTGGAGATGTTGTACGGCGCCTTGAGGCTGTTGAGCAGGCGCGCGATGGGCGGCGACGTGAACGCAGCGCCCAAACGGATGCCGGCCATGCCAAACGCCTTCGAGAGCGTCTGCATGACGACCAGGTTCGGCCACTCGGCAACCCACTCCGCCAGGGAGGAGCCTTCGGGTGCAAAGTCGATATAAGCCTCGTCGACAACCACCACGCCATTCCACGTAGGGTGTTCCAGGATCTGCTTGATGTCGTCCTTAGCCAATACCGAGCCGGTGGGATTTCCCGGTGAGCAGAAGTAGGCCATCTTCACGTTTGCTTCGGTTGACAGCGCCTCCCTAATTTTCGCCACGTCTAGGCCGAAGGTCGGCGCTGGTAACAGTGGCACCTTGACTAGGCCTACGTCGTTCACTTGTGCCGATACTGAGTACATGCCGTACGTGGGAGGACACACCAGGATACGGTCCTTGGCCGGTACGCAGAAGCATCGTAGCAGTGCATCGATGGCCTCGTCGCTGCCAACGCCGACGAAAAGGTTGTCGGGCGTGATGGCCTTATCCGTGTGGACGTGGGTGTTGCGCAGGTTGCAGAGCAGCTGCTTGAGATCCTGCTGGTGAGGGTCCGGGTATCTGTGAAGGCCCAGAAAGTCTATCTCAGCCCCGGAGGCCGTCGACGCCGCAGAAACGGCGGACGCTGTCAACGGAGGCCCACATGCGTTTTCGTTGGCGTCCAGCAGAATATTTGTGCCATCGTCCTTGTAGTCACTGTGGTACATGAGTATATGAATGCATAGGAAATTGCGGGTGAATCTTACTCTCGTGCGCACCGGTACGGCTCAAGTGCAAGAATATTGGGCCTCGCACATGTCTCAAGATTGAAAGGCGACATGATCAACCTGGATAACCAGCAAACCGTGCGTTGCTATCCTCCAAGGAATGCGTTCAAGTTCTGCCACTGACTTGGATACTACTGTAAGTGCACCAAGTCATGTATAAGCTGCAAGCGATTTCGTTTGTTTTGCTAGCATCGTCACTTATTGCAGCCGGGTCCGATCGGAGGCGAGTTGAGCAAACTTCAATTGACTCATTAGGTGGGGCTAAGATACCGTCTATATGCATAAACTAAGATGGATAAGAATTCTACCACTGACTCTACTGGTAGGTATAAGGTATATAATAAATTATTTTCCTTTCAAGATTGATAAACAATCAACAGGAGCTCTATCTCCCCCCAGGGGGATATTTGAGTGTCCAATAATACATATCGTTCGCAGTTTAAAGTATTATGCCGTACGAATCAAAGGATGCCCCAAAAGGTATCCATATCTTTAAAGGAGCGCTTCAGTGAAGCGGTCGGGAAGAGAAAATCCAAACGCCAACCCCCTATTCTTATGCCCCCATTTTATGTATGCCCAAAGTAAATCCGTCATGCAAAGCCTAGAACCAGAACTGAGCTCAACGTCAGCACGGTCCATTTCCAGTCGATAAATATGCTTCCGGCAGTGTTGGATCGCTTGGTAGGCGCAGGCGTTGCTGACGCAGCGGCTGGCTTTGTAGTCGACGATGAATCGTCTGAGCTATTGGTGTCCGTTACGTGCTTGATCTCGGCGGCCTTGAAAGGGGGGAGGGCTTCCTGGGCTAGGAGTCCTTGCACTGTCTCCAACGCCGTCATCTGCTGACCAAGTCCTGACACCCCATCGAATCCTCCGACGTACCACTTTTGCCCGCAGACCGTGCCATTTTGTCCTCCGGAACAAGCCTTCGCGGCTGCAACTGCAGACGCATTCAGCAGGGTCTGGACGCGGGGGAGTGTGGCGGGCATCATCCGTGTTGTTGCCCACATGAAGCGTGAAAGGTAGCCCTTGAACGATTTCATATCGGTATTACAGACCTCGTACGGTTCGCAGGCGTGCTCGAACATGATATTCGTCGCGTTCGGATAGGGGCTGAAATACGAGTCCGCTGCCTTTAGCAGGCCAGAAGTGCGATCCCCCCACGTCTTGTCGCCATTGGTGTAGTTGTATAGGACAGCGGCGCCGTACATATAAATTCCCTGGCCGTACGAGAATGATAGTTTGTTGACTTCGGCACAATTATCCTGGCTGTCGGCCCCATCATAAACATTGTAGTTCTCATCCACGAAACCAACTTTCTCGGACCAATCCCACACCTTCTGCGCCCACTGGAGGTATGTGTCGTTTCCGGTTGCTCGTGCAAGGCGCGCCGACATTTGGAAGAAGCCACCGTTGGAAACGCTGTTCTTGTAATGCATGCCATTGGGATTTGATTCGAAAATCTGCCAGGCGAGTCCACCCCCGCAACTAGACGCATTCCACCTCACAACCATCGAGTTCCAGATGTTAGATGCTATGTCAAGCCAGGGGGGGATAGTGTCGTCAGGTTGTGGAAAGTTCCGCTCGGCAGCATCCAGGATAGCAAAGGACCAGAAGGCTTGATCATCATTTCCTTCGGACCCGTAGTGTAGTGGCATCATGAAGTCAAACTTAGGGCCGACTTGTGAGAGCAGCGCCTGTGTGATGACTTCGTCGTAACTAGAATCGCCCGTGTAATGTGAATAATCCAGCATGGCTCCCCAGGCAGCGCCTGCTTGCCACCAGTCTGTTGTTCAAGTTAGTAGAGGTTTGTGTGGTAGGAATGGGTGCGAGCCAAGTCTTACAATGTGGTGGAGGGAAGACAGCAATAGTCTAAGAGGCAATCTGTCAGCCCATGCCAGGCAACACAAAATTAAGGGGGACGGTATTCCATACATCTGGTGTGTCTGTCACATTTCCTGAGTACCAGGCCATCGTACCGTAAGCTAGTGTACTCGCCACGCTACGTATTGACGCTGTCCATGGATTAGTACATGCTATCTATAGTTATACAGAAGACGAAGAGCGCCTACTTGGGTCATTGATGTCAATGTCTTTTGGCGACGTAAATGCCGCGGCCAACGCAGCAGCGTGAACAGATTTCATATACATGTTGGTATGCTGATGTGTGGTGAGTTGTGAAAAGAATAGTATCGCGCAGCGACCTCAAGTTGAAATATTCGAATTTGCCAACTTATTCGTCCAATTTTTCGATTGTGAATTATAAACGTAGATATGTAATGCAGTAAAAAAAACCTGAGTGAGGTAGGCAGAAGAAGCGAAAGAAATTCAAGATTGGTTATAGGAGGCGGTGATGAAGGCGTTGCCGTCTAGGTTAGAGAGAATGAGTGACAGAGACCTGCAAATATCGTAATAGGTTGAACAATAGGACTCCTGTGAAGATTGTCTAAATCCACAAGCCAGCAAAAGAATGAACAGAGAGTCAATAGAAAGAACAATCAACGCTAGTTAGATGGGACTAACAGACAGCAAAGAAAGTGTGACTTGGACAAAGTCATCTTGTCAGAGTCCATTGTATGTAAGCGAGGGACAAGGGAGGTTTTATCCAGACCTCGAAGGAGTCACGGGCAGTCCACATGTTTACAAAGAGCGGTCGGATTACTACTGCAAGCTGTATCGAGTTAATTAGTATCTGCAATAAGCATCAGCATAGGTACGCATCTACAGCCACCGGAACCACAAGACGGCACGGCTGTAAGTCTTGGTTGGTTGAGAGGTCCGCCTAGCTCTACGTACCTACCTACCTGGTAAAAGGGTGATCTGTTTTGCTAGTGGTATACACCAATACAACAATGTTTTGACCCGTAAGCCAAGTCAAGTAACGTTGATAGTCTGGATCTGGACACGAATCTGGCTGGTCGATAGCTTTTGGGAAGGGGGAAGGGCATGTCGTCGAGAAAGCCCCGCGATGGTAATCAGGGGTATGTAGGAGTATGTAGGGGTAGGGGTTCAGGGGGTTAGCTGTTGGGACAGCGGGGTTTCATTGGCCATCGGTTCACTTCAGCTTCCAGCAGGGCTCAGCCACTTGAAACATGAAACAAGAGCCCATTGGGAACTTCCTCTTTCCGATAAACGCCTTGATGCGTCTTTGCCGCGCGATTGCACTGAAAGCCAGTCTGCCAGTTAACCTATTTTTATCATCGCCGAGCGTCTCCCAAAAATGATCTACCTACCAGATTCGATTACCTAAATCCAAGGCAAGCCGAAGCAGAATGACAAAGAATGCGTGTGACACGGTGAAAATTGTGCCGTGTACTGTACAACTACTAGAAATTAACCGGAATAAGCTCCGTGGGATTGTTAAATGTCGCGCCAATCGTTGAATCCTCAATTGTAAGAGGCGACGAGCACAGAAATCCTTACGCAACGCAGCACTGTAGATTATGGAGTCTCACACCTCACTCATCATGCTTCATACTATAGCTTGCTCAGCAGGTGGTGGCTTATAAAGCTGCATCGTCCGTCTTCGAAAACCCACACTCACAAGAGTGACTCAGTTATCCTAGGCGGGAGATACTTGGATCTCAACCATCCAGTACGATGCTGTAGCAAGCATAGACGACATGATTCTTCTGCTTCCTTGTCGTGACTCCTCAGAACCCTAGTACGTAGTCGTAGGCTAGTCTGTCGTGCAACTAGGTAGGCTTAAGCATTGTCTCTCGAGTGCGACCACATCGCCATTGCTGTCTCCTGTACTCCTCCAGGAGGTTAGCACTTTTTGGAAATGCTGTAGCGCTGGGATAGATCTGTCCACCGCCCAAACGGCGACACGACGGGAGACAAGCACATTCATGCAATGGAACTATCGAGTCCAACATACGCTGTCATACGAGTGTTGCTATCGCTAGCGAGGGCACCCTCAAGTATAACATCGGCACCATGCTTGGTCGGAGAATGTTAATTTCATCTGGTCAGTGACTTGAGACGGAGCCGGAGTAAAAATGTGGCACGTAGATGCCGTGAAAGTCTCTAAAATGAGGATACCTCGGTTTGACGCGGTGGAAAGAACCGATGCAAGAACATGCATCCTATGAGGTACGACTAGAATTAGGGAAGAAAAGAAACATTGAAAAATAAATTGAAAAACAAAAAGAGAGGTACAGGAGGAATTTAACCTCCAATGATGGACTCGCGGGGAATCGAACCCCGGACCACTCCCATGCTAAGGGAGTATTATACCACTAAACCACAAGCCCCATGGACTTTGCCGTCGCAATCCTTGAAGTATTTTTAATTATTCTTGCATTATATCGATAGCTGCAAGGTGGACAGTTCAATTCTAGTACATTCGTAGATCGCACTGTGTGACCTCTGCGTAGCATACCCCCACTTCTGCTGCTAAGTCCTCAACATGAGCTCTTACTGATCGCTTGTCTAAGATTCATTACTCTAGGACTTGGATGGAAACAACTGATTAATTAGACATATTTACCGAGGAATGTCGATAGTTCGATCTAATCGTTAAGCCAGCGAGTCGGGACACAGAAACGGTAGAACATATCTTGCTGAGGAGTATACATACACAGGGGATCCGGCGTCCAGAATCGGACCTGTGAAGGTAATCGGCCCGTAGGCTATATCCTGCAAATGTTCAACATCCAGCGACTTAGCTTAGGGGCATGCGATCGGGGTTGCAGCTTGAATGAGTTAAGCTAAAAGTATCAAGGTAGATTATGATAGCGAGAAACCATGGGCTGTGATGATATGCTTCGTATCCCAAAGCTGGAATTCGGTTGATCAAAGCAACGATATACCTTCCCTCTTCCGAAAAGGGGAGAAGATGAACCTCCTGAGCGAAAAGGCATACATAGGTACGGAAAACAAAACTCGTCCGCATAGGTATAGCCTTACGATAACCTATGTACCTCATTACTTGACCATAACACCTGGGTGTTCGTGTTATTGTACGCTTCCACGTGCGATGTCTCGCCACGAAACAATGCGACTTCGTGAACATCTCGGATGTCGATATTTAGACTCATATGATTAGATATGTCAATGCTCGACGTAAGATATTTCGGAAGTAGCAACTACTCTGGCTTATTACCGCGTACTGGGGTAATGTGAAGTCGAACGTTCTGTTAGAGTAGAGTTGGCCGTCGCGCCCGGATTTCCGGATACAATTTGCAAGTTTACATTCCGGTAGAGCGAGAGAAAGATTCCTGGAATTTTCTTCCCCTGACTTGATTCTACCGGTACCTGTTACTAAACGCTGTATATGGACTAGTACCTGGATAGAGTATTGGCATCCACCAAAGCTCAGGGGAAATGACACACGGGAAGAGTATAAGCACCAGCTAGTGGGCGGGCGTCTAATATCATACTGCGTTCGAGCCGTACCTAATGCTGAAACAATGGTACACGGACGGATTTCCGCTAATTTTGACAACGTAAAGTTAACGTTAAAGACTATCAGCGTGGACGTCTCGCGGCGACTAGAGCTTAGATATCTGACAGCGTTTCCCATCCGTACCCCAACACCGCAACTGCTCCCTATCTCTTCATGCTTATGGCGGTGCACCTTGTAGATTAGGTAGCTAGGTAGACTGGCATTCATCTGTGCGCAGCCTTACCAATCGGTAGGGCTGAAGATAGGAACACCATAGGCTCTCCATGTAATCGAGTCGGACGCCCGGCTCCGAAGAGGTCGTGATCCAAATAGGGGATGTCAGATCGGGTCAGCAACTCATTCTATGTCGTCATTACTTGGATTTCCTCTGTAATGATTCGAAGCTTTCCTCTCCTCTGGCTTACTATCTCGATGGCAGGGTCTCTAATCGCTGAATACGGGACAATATATCCAGGCTACGTCTAACCTAGCCATGTAATCCAAACTTATAACCTGGACTAGAAGTTTTTATCAGTAGTAGACTTCTGAAATCAAGTTTCAAATATCGTGATGTCTAGACTTCGCTATCTCAGTTGGTGGACAGGTCGCCGTGCCTTATTTGGGAATCGTCGAATAGGGTTCCCGCAAGGTTTGGTTTCGCTCTCTCCGCCAGTGTCGTTGGACTTCGACAGATTGCCTTCCCGTGCATTACCATCAACCTTGACGGGAGATAGCTGTGACTTTCTTCCAAGCGGCTGATTCGGGGTGCATTGCATCATGAGCCCATATGCCGGATTCTTCGTTATATAAGGAAGGGGGAACGCTCCCTCCTGTCTCCCAAAATCCGCATCAGTATCCAACATCAAACGGTCATACCTTATATCTATACCGTCAATACATATCCACTCCTCATAAGCTACAACTACAAAATGCAGTTCTTCACGATCTTAGCCTTCGTCACAGCGGCTCTAGCTAAGCCAGCCAGCCAGGCTCCTCGTGATACCGAGCTCTTGGAGTGCTCGCCTCCGTCCTATGCCTGCAAGCCCGACTTCTCAGGCTGGCTGGTTTGCAATGTCGACGGATTCTATCTGGTAAGCAGCACTATGCACGCCACTCCTCTTTCCATCACTAACCACGGCATACAGGATGGTGGAAGCTGCGCTCCTGAGGCTTGGTGCGAGTACATCAACGGTCTCCCCTACTGCATCTCCTAAGTAGTTGGGAGCTGGGCAGCTTTGACCGAAACTGGTTAAAGAATCAATTTAATTAACGATATCAACAATGGTGGTTTCTCTTGAAAGTGGTTCTGTGGTCTGGATTTGGGGATAGTGGGAAGACAGTGAAGGGTGTTTAATCAAGGGGTTACCGCATTGCCATTCCTTCAATTTATTATAGCATACACTCCTTCAGAGATCTATCTCAATCGCGATGTCTTGATTGGTCAAATTATAATTTAATCAAGTTATAGTCAATGCTTAACTTGATACTAGTCGTATTTGGATTACTTACCGGCCTTGGGGTTTTGGATTGTTAGAAAGAGTATCGTACATAGGTAGGTAGAGCTACCAATGAATACATGATAGATGTACCCCAAGCTTGCTTTTCTTCTTCAATTCTGGGGGTCTTGACTCGGCTTCTTCTCTTTCTCATCTGTTTTGTCTTTCTTAGACCATCGCTGCAATATGATTGCGAGATTCTTGCTTCCTACGACGACGCACCATTCGCCACCAGCGCTCCATGCTACTTGTCGGCCGACAAAGTCTTTAACAGTGATGTTGCTTTGTGCATGTGCTCTGATGGGCTCTTCCACGCGCGTCATGTCGTATTTCAACTCCCAAGATTCTAACGTCTCCTGCGAATAGTTCGTATTAAGATCTAGATGCGTTTCGACATCGACACTGCCAGTTCGCCCCGATACTACCGACTCCCTATCGCTAGCAGCATCCTTGAGCTTGCTGACGGCATCGCCCTTGTGCCGATGGTTGATTGGTGCTAGCCATCCCGGGCGGTGAATCGGTTGAGACTTATCACGGGCTGGATCTCGAACTTCACTAATGAAGTCGTGATAGCTGCCTAGGCGCGCGAGGTCCCAGAAAAAGATCATAGCCTTCGCATTGCCGAAAGCCAGGACCGGATGCTTATCCTTATCGTGAAAGAGCTTGAAGCGGAGATAGAATTGATGACCGCAGTGTGGCGTCCAGAATTCTAGGAGGCGCGTGTACTGAGGGGGGCATGCCGATGCCGTTGCGGGAGCGAAGGCTGAACGCGTTAGACGTTCCGTGTCACTGGTAGTAGGCGCCTCGGATATCTCAGGTGGAGGATCGTGGGACGAAAAGCCCTCGATCCGCCATAACACTATGATATCTTCGTGGCAGGCTCGTGAAAGCACGAGGTCACCAAAGAAAGCTACACTAAATATCATCGTTAGGCAACCTCCCTGCAGTTATTTACAACCATGTGACGACTTACCAGTCTACAATACCGCTATGTACCTCCGAGGTAAAGAAGTGAGGGTAGTGAATTACAATAGGTTTCGGCGGGTTCTTGCCATTGGACTCGGGTGGTAAGTTAGGAAGTGTCCACTATTGTGCGTTAATGTGATAAACCTATATCCTATCTTGGCTGGAATTTGCATACCAGGCAGATAACGTTGTCGTGGCCAGCAGAGAGGACATATCGACCGCTATTGTGGAAGGCCTAGAAAATACTAGTTAGAATGGAAGATACTATGATAGTGGGCATATACATACAACAGTTAACAGTCCCGACGAATGCCCTTCTCCAGCAAGGAGGCAGACGCATGGCTGCTTGGAATGTGCAGGATCAAGGCTCCATATTCGAACGGTAGTGTCTTCCGATGCGGATGCGATCAGTAAGAAATTTGTTGGGCATGTGGCAAGGTCGTTGATTTCCTCCGAATCATGTTAGTTCGGGGCTCTACATAGTCCACCCTTAGTACTTACTCCCCCATGACCAACGAGGACCTATAAACGTGTTAGTGAATAGTGCTTGTAGGCCGATGCGAGGTGCCTATCTGACCTTTACCAGCTTGCCATGAACAACATCGTAGACCTTGATTTTAGCATCTCTGCCGGCCACACAGAGATAAGGGATTTCGGTCTCGGGATCTTTGGTCCAAGTGCAGCTACAATTCAAGGCCTCTTTCTAGGGTGCCGTTAGTTACGGTGGCCCTCCGTTCTAGGCTACTACAAGACCTACGTCGTCGTCCCGGAAGAGCTGCACGAGTTCGTAAGGGGGATTCGCCTTGTTAGAAAGTCGATAGATAACAACATGCTTTTTGCTGACAGCAGCAAAAACGGGGTCATGTGTAGCATCTGCGTAGGGATAGAACTTTACGTCGAAGAACTCTGATAGCGAGAGTCAGAGAAGCGTCACTTCGCATTGCGTAACCGGATTATCTTACCGGTATCCTGATCATCGGATGCTAAATACTGAAAATCATCCTGCGATACGTGAGTATCATAGTCGGTGACCACTCAAACATCTATCCGCGCAGCCTCACCTCGAAACCAATTGAGGCTTTAAGACGGGGAAGATCCCACTCGTCACTGCTGATCGCTGATGGCATTCCGAGAGGGTGCCTTACATCCCCTTTCGGTTGGCAAGTCCGGTCTGGCGGGACTCTAGCGAGGAGAGTGCTGAGACCAAGGAATACGGGTGCTGAGTGTGCAGGGGGCACTGATAAGATGAGGCTGCTTGAACCATTCAGGGGTCGTTCCCTAGATGTGGCTCTGCGTTGTGGTGTGGACGACTACGAATGTGTGAGTGTCCGATTTGGGGATGATGCGCAAAAGCATATGCGAGATCGCAGAACATGAGCCTGGCAGCCTGGACTTTGAAGCCCAGTTAGGGATCGGATTTCGCAATGGCCAATTCTCACAAGCTTAATTCAAAATTGGGACGATATTCGGGGACTGGTGGACTGGTGACGGGGGGGTCGATGTTCAGTAATCAATTATTCCTGCAGGGGGAGTCTGGGGTTCTTCGTTCTTTGTGCGACAATCAAGCCACAGACCATCCAACTTTGGTGTCTTCTGTGGGTCTATGAATAGTACCGTAGATCAATGCCCAGGTGCTCATCCCATGTTAATTGTGGCTGGAGCTACTCCCCCGCGGAAAACCTCCGTACATACATAGGTATCTACCTACCTAAGTATATATAATATACGAAGTGGGTATATGATTGTATGGGGACAGGCGTCACGGTAAGATTTCCCGGCCTCTTACATTTCCCCTCGTCGTTTGCTGCCCGATTAAGCTCTTGCTCGTATGCTCGTATGAGGTAAGTATAAGAATAGATCATCAAAGAATAGATAATGTAAATACTTCGTAAATTGCTAGTCGTGTGTTATCTCACCACGTACTCATTTACGTGGTAGTAGATAATTTTGGACTAATACCAATCCTTGTTTCGGGTTGCCCGCGTGGTTAACTTACCTCTTGAGTTAAGAAATTGCTTCTAATGAGAGATCCATCGTTACGGCCGTTTGTGTGGATACAAGTGCCTTTCGACATTTGTCTGTGCGTTGTGTCTGTCTCTGTACCTATCCACATTTGCTATGTATTTTCTTGTACTTCGTACTACCTACATGTAGGTAGTCAGTTCTTGGGAGTCTTCAGCCGCTTGCTTCTATGGAGCTCTTGAACTGAGATGGGTTAATCCCATTCGCCATAGCATTGGAAGGGACCCTAGCAAGGTAGACGGGCTCATTGACACACGCAGAGATGAATGGTGACAGAACCACGATGTATTGCATTTTTTGCATGTATAATACTGCACGTACGCCTTAAGGTCACCATCATGTTGAGTAATGGTGATGGTGCGATGCAAAGAGACGCCGCAGATGTATCTGTATCCGCCGTTCTCGAAGTCGAAGCCTGGCGTAATACATGCCTAACCTGGTGACACGCAGACATACGCACATGCAAGTGAGGCATCGTATACAATAGCCAAATTCACATGTTATTAACCACAACTGTGGTGCGTATAAGGCTTAGGCTTGGACTTAAGATGATGTTATGGAATGCATAAAATCGGTTCACTCAGGCGCAACTTTTCTATTTCGTTGAGCGATGACGATAGGCGTACCAAACTTTAAGCATGTTGGGGACGATTCGATTTCTTATGAAAAGAAATATGACAAGCGGCGTACCTAGTAATACCTATCCCTAGGATCGCTAGCAGCTAGTTGGCTTCATCTCGGGATTTGCCTTGCTCACAACTTACAGGCTCGCAACGATAGCACGGTTGGTGCGTATGACAATGCTGTCTTTGGTCTTTTTCCGTCTTGGCATTGTTGTGGTCAAATAATCAGCTAAACATGCTCTAGGACGGGTCGTTCGTGACAATCAAGGCATTATAGATGAATAAGAGGTGTGTTGTTGAAGAACCTCCCTGCCTCCGTGATGCTGATGCACGTTTGCTTACCCCGGGGAAGCGTCTCGGTCTGTGCTCCAATCAGCGTTCACCGATGAGCGCAACAGTGCAGGGCAGGTCGGCATCGTGGAGGAGCTTTGACGTTTTCTCCGCCCTGAATACCACGTGGACGACACTCGATTTCTCGGGCTAATGCTTTCGATCAGAGCATTCCCGGGTGTATATAGGTGTCGACCTAGTTTAATACAGGACCAGGGTCGAAACCCCTTCAAATCTACCCTGTAACAAGTATTCAGGGGATTGATTGATGCTGACGAACGCACTTTCGATCAAAAACATTATCCGAATATGGTGAGATACGCAAATACCCAAGCTAGCAGCGACCGTGAATCGCCGCAACCATCGTTTCCCGAGCCTAGGTAAACAGCAAGAACTTGACGGACCGAGCCCACAATGAATTGGTCCAAGTTTCTTTTCAATGCGCACGGAGCTGGCAGCTGTAGTAAGCAATCCTACTAATTCCCAGGTATACAAATGGCTAGGCTAGCTACCTGCTATTATCTACGTAGATATGATGATCATGATAGGCCTATCAACCTGTCACCGTACGAAGCTGTACTAGTAGTCTATCTATGGGTACGCTACAGTCTGTGTTGAATTATGGGGCCACTAGGTACTACATACCCGATACCTACCTAGATGTTGGATGGAAAACGGGCAGACGGGCCAGAATAGTGCCGTGAATCCCGGTTCCTGATCTCAGTACTCGCTCCTCGTCGTACGCATCGCGCAATCCGGAAAGGGAAGCTGTCGACGAGCATTGCCGTTGCAAGCCCTACATGGCGTAAACGCCCAACGCCACAAGTGACAACGTTCCTATTCTTGACACCCTGACACCGTTGCTACTACATGTGTTAAGAGATCCAAGCAGACGGCTGGATGGATGGCTGGAAGGCCGGAAGTGTGCCTAGTGCTAGGTTAAATAAATCCCAGCAGCAGATCCCAAGAACCTGGTTTGTTCTTCCGAATGGGGTTTGGGTTTTGCAGAGTCTCCGACGTGCCAACGTGCAGCTTCCTGGCAGACCTTGCCCAGCTACGAGCACTTCTTCGAGTTTGGGACCGTTCATGACCACACCCACAACGCTGGTTCAGCCCTTGCTATTTGAGGACTTGAAAGCGTTATCAACGCCGCTTAACCCTTGCGGTTAGCTCCTCGTCTGTTCCGCAAGCAATTCCTAAATAGTAAAGTACCCCTTGATATCCTTGGTGAAGTGCGGAATTGAAAAGACTACCTGCGATTATTCAATTGAGCACGCAATTTTTTGATATATGGTTAAAGGGGCGTTTCTAAAAGTCCGGATTGCTACGGGGCATCAAGTTGCATTTTCTATACATAGACTGGGACCTTGCTAATAGCATAGGTAAATAAAAATGTGTATGTAAGGATGTATGAAACTGATGAATATGGATATATTAGCTTACTGGGTGCGGAACGTATAGCATGGTAAATCATGGGGTAAGGACTCCGTAGGGCCGAGGGTGTATACTACCATGCGAATAAGTCATTCGAGTTAGCAAGCATGTTATCTTTTAGTCATTGAGAAGTAGATTATGAAGATAGGTAAGCATAGGTACTTACCATTATTTATATTTGATATTTACACGTATCTAGCTTATATGTATTTCATAAATACACCTTATACTTAGGTATCTTGGTATTCACGTCGTTGTATGAAAAAAGCATTTCGAATAGGTTCGCTCACCCACAGGTAGGTACATAAGATACCCTCATAATAAATCCCTGTAAAATACCTAAGCTGAGCGCCGAGAGAAGTGGGCGGAACGCACGGGTGCAAGAACAAGGACAAGGGAGAGAGTTAGGCATTCATGTGGGTATGGGACATGATAGGGGAGGGTACATTTGGGGTTTGGGGTTTGCATGTATCGGGGTAAGAAGGAAGATAGCGGGAAGTGTCATAAGAAGAAAAAAAAAATCGTCTGAACCAACACAGCTAGAGAATGCCGTTACGCCACTTTGCATTGCATGTGCCGAATGTACCAAACTGTACACTGACGGGACTACATTGTAGCTACTTGGGCAAGCTACATGCCTGCATCTATTATCTTCCTAGGCCTCCCAGACCTCTGCCGGCATTGGCAAATGGGATTGCGTCCTGCATCTCTGGCGTAAGAGCCTTAAAGACAACACAGCAACCTCCCTTCTGTTGCTTCTAACAACTAACATTCACGTTCACGTTCACGTTCACGTTCACACCGGGCCTTTTCTCCCATAGCTATCCGCTAGACCACGGGAGACCAAGGCGACAGACCGAACCATATCCCTTGCCGAAGGTCATCAGTAATCATTTTTCCATCCACTTCATATTGAGGTAGGGGGACCGATCGTTTGGCGTTTGGCATTTACTATTTGGCATTAGGCCTCAACTTCTTATCCCCGCCAATCTAACCCACCCAAACTCCGGATACGCAAACTTCCATACCCGTCCACGCTTCCTTTGTTAGTCCCAGCCCTACAGTATTTACAAGTACTTGACAGGCTGCTCGTGGTCGCCCTGGATGTCCTGCTTGCCGTCCGCCCCATTCCCCGTCACCGGTATAACTACTCAGTGGCTACCATTCGCCTCTTGCATTGCGTATGCTGGTCCCTGTCTACTGCATCGAGCCGAGTGACTAGAGGCCGTTGTGACACCACGAACGACAACCCTCTTGGCTGGCTTCTACGACCTCTGTAAAAGAGAATTCATACCCGTCTCCCGCACAAGACTGTCGCCCCCCAATCTCGCCAACTCTTCCTAAATATTACACAAAACCTGCTCTAGGACCTAGCTTGTATGACTTTCCCACCTACCCGATGGTGACGGCGGGATCTGTGTCATACAATACTCGGTTATCCAGAGACACCTCGTTGGTTTGTCCACTCGAACCTTTCCATAACTGTCCTGAACAACCGACTTCCAATTCAGTCTTGCGAAACACGAGTTTCGGAACTTACCATCCCATCAGCGTTCGCTTCTAGAGTCGTTCTCGGGGTTTTGTTGGCGCCCTCCGAAACAAGCGTTGAGCCGGTGCTGGTTTATTCCTTAAAAGTCTTGGCTTATGGGTCGAAGTTCGCTCTCCGTTGAACAACAGTAGCATCTTCCAGGAGACTGGCCATCGAATCAAATGGAGCAGACTTTTATGACCATCCATAGTTAGTACCCCCGATATATGGTCACGACGGAGCCGCGCTAGCTCTCACCCGCATCCTACCTCGCATCGCTTTTGCCCGTTTGGTCGAACCGCAACTAATAGCTGATGCGCTGTAGATCTGTCCCCCGACGCCAACATCCTCTTCGTGTCAGATTCCGTCGTTGATATTCTAGGATACCAACCGCAAGATGTGCAGGGCAAATCGTGCTTCGACTACTTCCACCCGGATGAGGTGCCATTCGCACGCTCTGTACATAGCAGGGGCGTCCTTCTCGACAAGGCGGCAGTGCTTCACTACGCACGGGTCATGTCGAGAGATGGGCAATGGATAAGTTGCGAGTGCTGCTTCACGGTAGTCCACGACGTCTTAGTGGCTTGCACGAGTATTTATCGACGTGGTGAGAGGAGCGAGAGTGCGTTTTGGATGCCTTGTGTCGTAGCCTAGGTCGTCCTAGCTGCTAACGGTGTGGCAGGGCGGGCTTTAGAAGCACCCCATATTCGGCGAATCTTCTCATCTTCCCCGAGGGATCCTCGGTATCATATGCTTGAGCACCTTTCGCCCAAGTTCAAGATGCAGCCGATGGAAAGGGAACCCCGTGCGGCCCTCATACTTAACAGATTTACTAGGACTTTGACGGTCATGTTTGCAACCAATGCCGTTTCTTCGATACTTGGCGTGAGGCCGGATCAGATCCAGGAAAAGAGCTTCTATGAATGCATTTCGGAGAACTGTCTAGCTGATGCTATCAAGTGCCTAGAGAGTGCTAAAGCAAACGATTCGATAGCCTACCTCCGCTTCTGGTATCGCGATCCTCGAAGGGAAGAAGATTTTGAGGACGAGGAAGTCAATGAAGAGCACGATGAAGAAATGGCTGGCGGCAACGCTACCTCAGATGACTCCTCTCGCGCTATGGATATGGAAGTCGATGGGATTTCCGACCCCAAGATCAAGACTGAGGCTGGTCTTAGCCCAGAGCTCTCGAAAGCTGACGCCCTCGGTGATGAGGATCGTCGGGGGGCATTTTTCCCGCCGTCCCCGGCAGCCGACTTTCTGCCGCTGCCTGAGACCCAGGCATATCACACGTCAGTAGAAACTTGTTCGAACCCGGCCACCCGCACAGATGGACGACGGCCGCGTCGTCGAAACCCGATCCCTACGTTCGAACTAGAGGCGGTAGTGTCCTGCACTTCGGACGGATTAGTTGTGGTGCTGAGAAAAGCTCGACCTCCGATTCCTTCTCTCCACCCACCCCTACTTCCAGTTGATTTTGAGAATGGGCTATTCGCTGCACCTTGGAGTGAGCAACCGATTCGGCCTTACTACCCTCCCGAGCACTTCTGCACGTTCCGGCCGCCTCTCCTACCACAATACATGCCTCTACGGGAACACGTCAAGTCCGCGGGGGGACCACCGATCGACCAGCTTATGAAGTCGATTCGAGATGTAGCCGTGTTCGCATGGGCGGTGGTAGGGATCAATAGCAATCTTGCCGCGTATAGTCATGGAGTACCGAGGGAAAACTCGCAACCCTACGACGCGGTACAGAATCATGACCCAAAGACATCAAAACCATCAGACGGGTGTTCTGAGTTACAGTCTCGTCGACAATGGGGAGATGCTTATGCCGAAGGCCATCCGACTAGCTCGAATGGGCCATCCGATGTACGTTACGTACTCGGCTTCAATGCCGAGGCGTCACAAGGGGGTTACGGTCCTACGTCAAGAGAGTTCAACAGCAGGAACCCCAGTTACTCGAATTTGCCTGCGTGGCCGCAATCAACGGCGTACGCTCCTTCGTTCGAGTCGTGGCGCTCGTACCCCCGGGCGCAACAGTCTTCTCAGCCCTCTTCCTCTGGGTCTAACCCTTCCTCGGCAGAACCGTGGGCTGAGGCTTCAGCGTCGTATGCTCGGCACAACGCGAATAACTACGCTATCCCTACAACGCAAGGGCACAATTTCCGAGCTGACCCACACGGCTACCGAAATCTGTGGCAATGAGGTCTCCAGGTTACAATCTTACTTTCGTGGACCTTGCGTAAAATTTTGTGTATTAATGATTTCTTTACAACTAGCAGGGAGCGGGACATCTGGGTTGGCGTTTTGGGAGGGCAAAAGATGATATATCTACCTAGCATGACTATCGCGGCGTATGTTGCGGGTTTCTGTTTTTGGCTATGCACTTCCTAGTACATATGACCAGAGGATGGTATCTGCATTCACGGTACTTAAAAACAGGGAGGGTACCATAAAAGGCATTCACGATTATTGCACTGAGAAGGGCTATGGCACCCACAGAGACCCCAGGCTCTGAAAGAAGCGAACCACAGGCGCTGAAGAAGAAATTCGAGATACCCCGTACTAGATGGACAAAGACATGACATGACACGGCATGTTTGGCATATAATTGGGCAGGTATAATGCAATATTGTCGAAATTTGGCTTGTAGTCTTTGGTACTTCATGCCATACGTGACTTTATATGTGACTTTGTATGTGACTTTGTATGTGACTTTGTATGTGACTTTGTATGTGACTTTGTATGTGACTTTCCTAATGTAGGGTGCAATGCGAGCTGAAGCTGTATCACTAGACGGGAGTGTCTTGTTTCTCTGAGGACAGAGGAATTGGGGCCGTGGGGGAACATTAACGGTCCAACGGCTCGAGCTCCGTCGAGTCCCATGTATGATGATCCATGCGTGATGTGTGGTGAATGGTGAATGATGTATGATGTGTAATATGTGTTGCAATGCACCAAGTCTTCTCTCTTTCGTCGCGGTCTGGGCGGGCTGACGGGATGCGGCAGTGGCAGATTGGGTGAAACAGACGAGTCTGCGTCCTGGCACAGATGCAGTACATATGTACATATGCAATGCGTTAAATGCTTATTGTGCATACCTCCATATATACATGTACGGGCTTGGGAGATAAGCACCTAAGTTACGTAACCTAGGGTAGTACGTATACGGCATGCCGGGATCCACCAATCAGAAGAAAATCCAAGCCTGGCTCGCAGGAGCTTGGACCACACTGGACACGGGGGAGCTTGAATTGACACGGTGGTACTTCATCTTCGTACCTAACTTTTAGGTTGAAGCTTTCCGGAACCAAACCAAACCAAACCACATGCATAGCGACTCGACCCAGACCTAGGCTGTCTCTTCGGGCTTCTGATATACGATTTGCCACTCGGAGGAGCGCTGAAAATATTGAGAGGACTGCTCGGACAATAAAGACGCAGGCATCCTTGCCCGAAAAATGGCCTCTTCGTCTGCCCATCATTACGAAAGTCCAGAGATAGAGGACGACGACCTGATCGACCCCGACGATGGTGAGTTCTACGATGGAGGAGCTCTCGTTAGATCCGCCACTCCCTCCACTCCCTATGTCTAGTTTACCTACCTTATTCTCCATAACTAACAAAGGGGGGGGAAACCAGCCGACCTCAACGACTTCGACGACCCGCTCTCGCACGCGCAGTCGCAGCGGGAGCCCCTGACGGGCAACATCGCCTCCTCCTCCTCTTCGTCCGCGCGGCCGCTGAACGAGGGCTACCTGACGTCGCGGATCGGGGGGGAGGACCGGCGGGCGCCGGTGAACACGATCGACGAGAGCGTGTGGGAGACGCTGCGGCGGGACCTGCTGGCCGTGTGGTCCAAGATGCGCGAGGTGCTGTACCCGCGGTACCTGTTCGGCGGCACCATGTTCGAGTCGCCCGACGGCATACGGGGCGCCTACGCGACGATCCGCGGCGCCGGCCTCTCGGGCGCCCGCGACGAGCTCACGAGCCTCGCCGGCCGCGTCATGGACCCCGAGAGCCTGCTCAACCAGAACAACATGACCCCCGGCTTGCGGGACTGGGACATGTGGGGCCCCCTCATCTTCTGCCTCCTGCTGTCGCTTCTCCTCAGCTTCCGCGCCAAGCCCGACCAGAAGGATATTGTTTTCAGCGGCGTCTTCGCCATCGTGTGGATTGGTGAGGCTGTCGTTACGCTGCAGATCAAGCTGCTGGGCGGGAATATGTGAGTCTCTTATCTTCCTTCCTACGCTCTCCGCGTATCGTAGCGGTGGACAAACAAGCAAGGTACTGATAGATTATCTGATGTTTAGCTCGTTCGCGCAGAGTGTGTGCATCATCGGCTACACGCTGTTCCCGCTCGTCATCGCGTCCCTGATGTCGGCCCTCGGCCTGCCCACGATCGCCAGGATCCCCGTCTACCTCGTGCTGGTGGCCTGGTCGCTCGCCGCCGGTGTTAGCATCCTGGGCGGGAGCGGCGTGGTCAAGAACCGCGTCGGCATTGCCGTGTACCCTCTATTTGTATTCTACCTTGGGCTCGGATGTCTCTGCTTCATCAGCTAGGCCCGCAAGCGTGTATTTTGAAAAGGTGAAGTTCCGGTCAGAAGGGAACGGTTCGACTCGCTGGCTGTAATCTGCATGGACTGGCGCGGTTAGCAATGTTGCAATAGTGTTTTCTCTATATCGGTATTATGTTTGCGCCTCGTGCTGTACTCTTAAGAGGAGTCCTTCTCGTTGTACGATTATGCAGAATTTTGAGAACGAAGCAACGTTATAAGACGTTTATTCAATTTCACTAGAAGCTCACTAGAAGCTTTCGTCACTTGTAAATTACACGTACTGGTGAGACAGAATGGCGTAGGAGGAGTTGCTAAGTGGGTTTCCTATTCTTAGCCCGTTACTGCGCTCGTCTATGCTTTTTCTATTCGCTTTCCTGGTTCAGGGGACAGTGCTTGGTTTGAAGCTCATCATACCTGATGTCGTAAGTGAGTCGAAACTTGCCCTTAGCTGCAAGAGGTAGGGGGGAGGAGGTACAGAGTGTAAGACGTCGGGAGAGTCTATGAATTCAAGGTAAGGAGGAACGTCGAGGAGCCATGTGTTAAATCAGTAAGAGCCTAACTTCTGCGAATAGTTAGAATTGTGAATTACTATTATTGAATATTGGTTGCAGTTTAGGCGCAACGATGTATGTGTGAAACAGGCATAGTAAACCTATTAGGACGTGTCTTATATGATGAAGTTATCGAGTTCACCCGGGGTATCTATCTATCTATCTATCTGCAAGGAATCCCAAGCAATCACCACGCGTCATCGTCGTCGTAGCCAGCATCGTGGTGTCCCTCGTCCTCCTCCGCGAACAGGAACTTCCGTACCGACTCGTCGACCTCTCCGCCGCCGTCCAGTATCTTGCGGAAGAACCCCCGCGCCTTCTCCAGCTCGTCCCGCCTCCGCGACAGCGCGCCGTACTCGTCGGCCGACTCGGCCCGCTGGCGCAGCAGGTCCTCGATCTGGTTTAGAGACAGCCCTTCTCGTGCGCGGCTGTCCTCGTCCTCGTCCACGAGCCGCGACGGCAGACACATGTCCGCTATGTACAAGCTCAGGTTGCCGCGCGCTCGCAGCAGCACGCGGCTCGCCCCGAACGCCGCGTTCTCCATCGTCTGGTCCATGCGGCGGGCAATGTGCTCCGCGGCGTCCCGCGTCCCGCGCCGTAACTCGTCGCGCGCCGCGCGAGCCACCTCCCGCTTCCGCTGCTGCTGCTCGTCGTCCTCGTCGTCCTCGTACGCCATTTCGTCTTCGTCGTTTTCGTCTCCCTCTTCGGCGCGAAGCTGCAGGAACGCCGCCCGAAACCCGGCGTCCAGGCTCCAGATCTCGATGCCGAACAGCGCGGGCCAGAAGTCCAGCGCGCTGGTCTGGTGCGGCCGGTGCACGTCGTGCGGGTGCTGCTGGATCAGCGTCTCGAAGTAGTCGCGGACCTTGTCGACGTTTGCGGCCGTGCCCCAGCGTCGTTCCTGGTACCCGGTCTGTCGCTGCCGTTGATCTGCCTCGCCGTCGCGCATGAGGATCTCGGACCCGACGGCCCACAGCCCGGCCTGCCGGATGTCGACGTCCTTGGTGCTCACCAGCAGCCCGAAAGCGCGCTTGGCCCGCGGGATGTCGCCCTCGGCGAGGCAGCGGTGCACGACGGCCGTCAGGGTGCTCAGGTGTCGCAGGCAACCCGCGTACAGCTTTGCCGCAGCAGCATCTGCCCGTCTTTCCGCCGCGATAGGGTCTCCTCTATAAGGTATCCTAGCCCTAGTCTCGCGCAGCCTCCTGAGATCACTCGTTCGCGTCGATGGCAGCGGCCTGTGCGGGAACAAGGGGTACGTCGCCGAAGGCACGTCGTCCTCGGGCTCCAGGCCGGCGACGGCGAGCTGGTGCAGCGTGTCGGGCGAGTAGCTGCGCGGGTTGATGGAGCCCGACGGGAGTTGCGATGAGAATAGATCCCGTTCGGGCGAGGGTTCTGCTACCTCTCCATCCTGCTCGTCGTCTCTTTTCTTATCCTTCTTTGCGCGGTGTATCCCGAAGCGATAGCCCGGCACGGGCAAGGCGAAGGGACCCATAATTGCATGTATTATATCTTGGTAGTTGGTAGAGACGCGGTGTATTGTTTGGTGATGGTTCTAAACTGCGCCGAAAAGAAAGAGACGAAAATATTATCACAAATGAAAAGATGTGCAGGATATGCAGCCAACTTGCTAAATAATGGGATGTCCGAGTTTATAAGAAAAATAGTTGAATTAGTTTTAAGACTTCCGTGATTTTTGAGCTCCGGCTCCGATGGATTGCGGACCGTGCCGTCCTTGCATTAGCGGCTTGTCTACCTGCACTGTCTCCGGTGCTCATCCCATGATTCAACGCCTTTCCCTTTTTCTCCGGTAAGGTAGATACATAATGTACATTTTAAAATTATTTAGAATTGTTAATACTAAATGACGTTGGAAGATAATCCATCAGGAGAACTACAAGGTGGCTCAAAACGTGACCGCGTATGTCCGCTGATGATCGAAGCTATATGACACTATTAAGTAGTAAGGTTTGACGTATCATCTTCAACATTTATGTACCTTTAATCATTAAAACAAAACCGCTGTCTTGTTGAGCTCAATATAGAGATTGTTCAAAGCCTTGAAGACATTTTCTCTAGTGATATTGTCGTCGTAAGCGTTGCTCCCTTGCTGCCAAATCATCGTAGAGGATTAGACGCAAAGCTATGAGTTATAGAAAGGGGCTAGGAAATGTTACTAGAGTAATATCCTAGGTCATGTAATGTGTCTTGGCCTCTAACAACTCGGCGGGAGGTAACACGGTAAGGATATCTCTACCCTGAGAATGGCAGCAACAGTAATTTAAGCTCTTAACGGGCGTCCGTATGTACAATGCTTTTTTTTCTTCTATTGTACACATGCTCTATAATGCAGCATGTTGGCGAGTTTTCAAAACGCCTAGAATCCTCTGTTCGAGACCAAGCGAGATAACCTCGTCTATTGCTCTAGCTAGTGGCGTTCGAAGTAGGTCCATTGGCCCTCAGTCGGCTTCTCCTCTAGGTCCTCCCATCTACGGAACCAGTTAGCATCACCTTCGACCCCTTAATACGTCCGAAAGACCAATAAAAGAAGCCACTTACACCTTCGACTCGTACATGATATCCACAAGCCTCAATTCGTTCTCCGCTCTCTGCACTACCTCCTCGATCAGGCCGCCGCCGATCTTGTTCTCGATCTCCTCAATCCTAAAGTTCCAAAATGTCAGCAACATCACGCCCGGCATACAGATATCCAGACTATCTGGGTAGGGAAAACGAACTGGTCGGCGGTCAATTGGGGCTCGCGCTCCCACGGTATCTGCTTATCGGGTCGGTCGTTGGACTCGCGGGTGAACAGCAGCTCGTGCTCCTGGCGCTCCTCGGGACCGCGCAGGCCCTCCGCGTTGGGGCCGTCGTCATGCTCGCCGTCCCACTCCTCGACCCGCTCGTCCTCGTGGACGGGATCGGTGCGGTGCACGAACAGCCGGCCGCCGGACTCGACCTGCAGGACGGTAGCGCGCTCGGCGGGCCGCGCGGAGCTGGCCGACGTGGTGACGCTGAACACTCGCGGGTTCGCCTCGACGATCTGGCGGGCCTTGGCCGCCCACTCGTCGTAGCCCGGCGGCGACGCCGCCTCGACGATCGACATGCGGTGTTTTGTCAGGGCCTCGACCGACTGCCGGTACAGCGACGACTCGGGGAACGGCTGCAGCTTCTCGAGCGTGCGCGAGTAGAGGTACAGCAGCGTCGACCGCGGCGAGCTGTGCGTGTAGAGGCCCGTGAGGCCCGTCGGGCTGCCGGCCGTGAGGTAGCGCGCCGGCTTGACGGCGGCGAAGAGTCGGAATGTCCCCCGCATCGTAATCCTGACCAGTCGGGAACGGGGCGCTGGTTCAATGGATGGAAATTGGAGGTCGGTTCGTTTTTGAGATATTTGGCGAAGCTTCCCGAAGTTCGATTGGCGATTAGAAGCTCGAAACCGAACGTCAGAGCTTATATGTCACGTGATATCATTATCATATTGGTGGGGTAATATGATATCCTTCATGCAATAATCCGGATATACATATAAATATACATCTCTACAATCCCACCCGCCCTCACCTCTATTTAGAAAACTTGCGATAGACCTCTTCTGATTGAGACCCTGTTGAGAGTATGGATAATAATTTCTAACCCCTCGCCGAACTACCTAGAAAGAGGAAATAATTACATGGCAGATAAGACGGGATCACTATAAACCAACCATACTATGGCCAAGACATAATATACCGATGCTCTTCTTACCTAATCTCATATCGAAGCTGTGAGGTGGTCGATATGCGTCGAGAGTTAGTCAAGTATAATTGAGGACCTATATCAACTCATAAGTCTCTTCTTCTCCCAGTATGATGCTTACGCCAAGTTGTAGTTCTTTGTGACGGCCCTATAGAGGAGCTTACATGGACAATGGCGGTGTCATCATGGGCTTACAGCCTATGTTGTCTAACCATGTGGCTGTGCCTAGTCCAACGGCTGAGAACGAGGAGCTTAGGCTCGCTATTTTGACCATGTCACTACGAAATAGCACCCCTTGAGATCAGGGAGAAGCCGTGCGTGCAGCTCAAACATGGGAAACTTTCCACATGAAGCCGGCATCTCTCAATATAGAGCGATCTAGATATTAGGCCTGCTTTTGGAATAGTGAGTGGCTTACGTCGACTGGATGGTCATGGGAATTAATGCCTGTCGAGAATTACTATCAGCTGTGACCGCATCCTCGTGCACTGATTGCTTGATACCACGAGATACGGGATATGAAAAAGTGTGGTGTCGTCATGGGAGAAAAGGCAGGGAAAGAGCGACAGGTCATCTGCAGCTCGGTTCAGCCCCCAGATCAGTAAGGCTGTGGGATGTGCTACCCTGGATCCTCTGATTTGGTAGTCTGGATCGATCTGACCGAGGGTGTAGGGCCTCTTATGTAAGATGAGTATTCGTCAAAGCGCTTTGATCTTTCAATGGCTTGGTGGCTGAGCACAAAACTCTAAATTCGCAGCCATTGTTGCCAGGATCAGATCTATGCCAGCGAGGTTTAGTTCTAGGTCAGCGAGGTTGTCAGCGAGAGGTTGATCCATGCCAGCGCTGTTGCCCTCTCCCCAAAACGGTGGCTACAAATAGCCATGTCTCGCCCTCTTCGCCTCTTTTTCTATCCTTTCCTCCTCCAATACATTCCAAGAGCACTTTAATCATTGTGCTATTATCAACCTACATCGTTATCAAGTATATCGGTCCTAGTTCATCATCATGCCGCAGCACAAACATATCTTCGAGAGGTCCAACAGCCGGCTGAAGACCATCTCCCAGAAACTCCAAGATGATGATAAACTTGGCCACCAGTTGCCGGGGCTTTCCAAGCTTCTAGACGATATTATCGACCCCGACACGGATGTGCCTCGAGAGGAATCAGTGCGCAGACTCTTACGCGTGTTCTGGGAATCCGAAGACGACGGCACATACAGCAGCATCCTTGGCCGGTACTCGCATATCGAGAGCAAGCTGATCCGAGCATTCGTCGAAGATGAGAAGACCGCGGAAGATATTGGTAGGGACTTTGACATGGGAGTGTCTCTCGGTGCCCGTGAAGAGCTTCCCGTGTTGGAGGAAGAGAGTTCACTGGAGAAGGTGATGGATCGCGTCCACGATATCTTCCATCTAGATGAGAAGGTGTCCCCTCTCTACAACGACGAGTCCCAGAAGGTTAAGATAACCGTCTACGCGAACAAGGCATTTCAGAACTGGGGCCTCACCGTGAAGAACACGCCGAGCCTTACCTATGTCCCGAGTACGTCCTACGGCATCCAGCAGATCGTCAAGTACGCAAAGACTCGCAACTTGAAGGTTAGAGCCTCCGGATATCGCCACTCGTGGTCGCCTGTCTTTGGATCAGATGGGCAAATCATCATCTCGACACTGGGTTTGCATCAATCCTCGATGCTTCCGAACACCGAATCTCTGCCGGGCTCTCAGTTCTTCGTTCGGGGTACGGAGCTCAACAGCATCGACTTCATCGGCGAGCCGCGCAAAGGAGAGAAGCGACTGGTTCGAGTGGGTACCGCGGTAACTAACCAGATGTTTAGAAGGTGGTGCAACGAGCAGGAGCTGGACAGGGCTTCGACTCTTCCCCTGAACGTAATCATGGTGGAAATTACGTACGGAGGTTCGAATGCTCCCATCTGTCATGGCGCTGGAAGAAGACACCCCACGCTCAGCGACCTTGTGCACGCCATTGAGTACGTGGATGTAAACGGCAACATGCAAACCATCAGCAAGGACAAGGACCCGAACTTCATGTCTGTGGCGAGTGGTTGTTTTGGGCTTCTGGGAATTGTCACCCACATCACTCTTGAGCTTGACCCTATGAGCTACGCAGTCATGGTCCCCAGGAAGATTCCTGTCATGGAAGCCATCCCGCCACCCCCCGGGCTATCAGACGACGAGATCCCCGAAGCTCTACGGATTGACATGTCGCCGCAGCAGCGTGCTGAAGCGCAAGATACCTTCGAGAAACAGGCGGCCGATAACTTCTACGCCGAATGGTTCTGGTTCCCTTACACTAGCAAGGTATGGGTCAACTGCTGGAACGTCACGGAGGACGGCAAAGATGCGGAGGAGTACCCCAGCAAGAGCGGCGTCCTCATGCAGTGGACCGAGACCGTGGCCATCCAGATAATCCAGGAGTCCGAGGCCGTGCTCAACCTGCAGAACATCTTCCCCTGGACGCAAGCCACGCTGCTATCCAAGCTCGGTCTCTACGCGATGCCGGATGTCGCCGACCCCAAGGATACCATCAAGACGCAGCTCCCCAACGCGCTGCACTTCCGCCGAGCCATCCAGAACGTCAGGGTCAGGGACACGGAGCTCGAGATCCCTCTGCAGCCCAAGGTCGGCAGCTTGAAGGACGCGAAGCCCAACGACCCGATCGACTGGTCCATCGTGCAGAAGGCGTGGTGGGATGCGATCCTGGCCGCCTACAAGTACAAGGACACATGCCCGCAGCGCATGCCCCTCGAGATGCGCATCACGGGGTGTTCCAACGTGACGATGGCCCCCTTCCGCGGGCACGTCCTCGGCACCTGCTCGATCGAGGTCCTGACGCTCCAGAACATGGAGGCAGAATGGCTTCCGTATGCGCAGTACGTCGTGGACAAGTGGATGGCGCTCAAGGATAACCAGGGGAACTACCTCGAGACGAGACCACATTGGGCTAAGGAGTGGGCAACCATGACCGTCCGCGGCCGTCCGATGATCGAGTATATGAAGGAGTCCTACCGAGACGCTATTCCCGAGTTCCGTGAGACCTTGGGTCAGATTGCGAGAAAGCAGGGGTGGTCGTTAGAGGACGCGAGGCAACGATTCAGCAACGACCTCTTCGACAAGTTCTTCTTCACGTGATATAATAGGGGCTAGGGGCAGTTGGTTGGGTTTATTGAGGAGTATAGGTTTGGTTTCCATCAGCGCTGTTTCGTTTTATCCCTCTGTTCAAAGGCGGGAAGATAATTATTTTCATGACCTTAAGGGGTTGGAGAGGTTGCCCAGATTGGCAATAGCCGTGTATATTCCACTCATAGCGGCATATCCACCCACCACTCAATGTAAATAAGCGGCTCTTATTCCAAGCGTATACCATCTCCTATCTTCATATACTAGAACTAAACTAGCAATTGCACCATCGCGTAATGTGATTAAGGGAAACAACTTGAATAACCCATCCGTGAAATCGAGCACTCGAAATGCTCAGATACCTGCGCGTGGGTGTATCACATGCGTCGCCCTCCCCTTTTCCATTGTTACTACCTTTCCGCCATTGTCTAGTAATCTTATTCAAACCCTAACGCCCTTTAGGAAAGTACGGCATCCTCGATAAACAATGGACGTGTAGCGTGCAGCGTGCCTTGGTCCAAGCGACGAGCAGCTCTTTCCTCTGTTGCTCGTTGCCCCGGGAGCCATCCATTCTGCCGCCTGTCTCCCGTCACCGCCCTGCCGCCAACGTCTATTTAAGTTGGCCCTCCGCCGTCAATTCCTGCTTCTCTCTCTCTTTTTTTCCCTTTCTTCTCCAAGCACACTTTTCTTCGGCGCCGAAGCGTCCTCGATCAAGCATGAGGATTCTTAAGGGGGCAGGCCTGCATTGCACACCGCAGCCGCCTGGCCCCTTCTACTACCCCCTCGGGGGTGGTGGCGGGCTTAATTTTTGATGTCCACACCCATTCTTTTTTCGTTATGGTCGATGCCCTTGTTGCATCGTCATGAGGAAGATAATCCCATCTGGAGCTGGCGGTTCGCGTCGATGAACACCATTCACAGTCCTCGTACCACGCAGCTCCGACGCGCCTTCGCTCATGAATTTGTTGATACCCTATTACTTCCCAGTATCCCATCTCTAAGATGCTGAATCGACACGTACTGAAGGCTATCTCGCCGTCCGCTAACTGTCACTTAGTAAAACAACACCGTCGAACTTGTATCACGGCCAGAAGCTCGCGTCGCTCTGCTCCTAGTAGAGCCACGAATTTTCCGCGCCACTGCTCCTCAGTTTTCCAGGGGAGCTCACAAAGAGCCATCCTCAAGCCTAGCTGTACCGTTTCAGTGGAATGACGCAGCACGCAGTATCGTACGAATAGCGAGGATTCTTTATGGCTAGGTACAATCCTTCTAGGTGAATCCACTTGGAGTCATCTCTCCATTACACTAGCTACGTAAACCGAACCACTGTGAATCGCTGTTACTGTAGTGTATACGCCATCAGCCGCCCTCGTGAGAACAAACACTGCAACAAGGCAAAACAATGACCACACTAGAGGTATATACGCAGAGAAATATAGAAAGGCAAATCAAGTTTATGAAATAGTGTCCATTCATTGTTCTTCCAAGCGGATGTGGCAAATGAAGCAAAAGTAACACGTCCGCAAGGAAATTTCCTTCACGGACCTCGTTCCGTCTATATCACACTTGTTCAAACACGCAACACTTCAGACCAAACAGCTAAAAGAGAAAGGAATCCCGACATATCCACTGCTATCCTTGAAGGTCCCAAGACCAATCCATAGGCTCGTCCAGTTGCAAAACCTCACAACGGAAGTGATCTGTTGCATTCGAGAGTATTGCGGGTATCAATCATTTAGGAAGCACTCTCGCGGCTCTTGCGGTAATTCGCCTATAGTGATACGTTAGTTCAATAAGATGAAGAGATCGATATTTGTTTCCACGAACCTCTTGCTCGACCTGGAGACCCTCAATGACAGGGGCAAGCTCGCTCAGAATCTCGGCGGCCTTCTTGTGGTACTCGAGCTGGGCGGCAACGAGCTCAGCAAGGTTGCGAAGGGGCTCAGGAGTGTCCAGAACCTAGAAATCGAACAGTTAGTCATGAATTTACGAATGAGCGAAGCCTAAATTATGACATACGTTCTTCATAACACCCACGGCCTCTTCAGTCTGGGTGACGAACTCGTCCTCGGCCTTCTCGATTTCCTCCTGAGCTTCGGGGCTCAGTTCTTCAGTACCTGGATGGTGATCGTCGCGTGGAGAGCCGGCACCAATCTTCCAGGTGTTACCCTTGGCGCGAGACTTGACAGAGTCCAGAGTGAGGCGCGCCTTCTCCACATTCTTGCGCGCACGGGTTGCGAACATCAGGTTGGTGTTCAGGGTAGTGTTCCAGCCAGCCAGGTATCGGCTCTGGATCTGGGCATCCTGAGCAAGGCGAGCCTCGCCAAGTCGCTCGCTAACCAGCGCATACTTCTCGAGTGCGGTCGCAAGGGGGTCCTCGCCAGCGCCCGTGTGTTGCTGGTGCAAAAGCTGAGAGCTTGCCAAGCTGGCACGTGCGATAGCGTGGGAGAAGGTCTTGGGCTGGGGCTTCGCGGTGGGAGGTGCGGTCAGGGCAGCCTGGGCTTCGGCGGGGGTAGAGGCAGCAGAGATAAGTTGGACCTTCTCACTGACAGTACGGCCGAGGTCTGAGAAGCTCTCCTTGATGTTGGCAGGATAGTCGTAGGCTTCGTGGGTATATTGCGAACTATGAAGCAAACTACATCAGCTAAAAAGATCGGCGCGCAACACAAGAGATGAACTTACGTCACGGTAAGCATCTTCTGGTGGACCTGCTTAAGGGCATCGACACGTTTCTCGAGGTCAATGTAATCGGGCGGGAGCTCGGTCTATGAAGATTCATTGTTAGCGAAACATCTTAACGTTTACGCCCAGAGACTTTACCTTATCCTCAGCCTGGCCAAGCTGCTCCTTGGTGTACTGGAAAGTACGGGAAGCAAATGGGGTGATCTGCTGGCCAATAGAGCTATCACGATATTAATATTAGTATGCATGGCGGCAGACATAAATACATCCAGAGCGAAGTACCTCAAGCTATTGCCAAAAGCCTTGAAGTTATCCATGATGGGCTGGTGCTCGGGCGACGTAGAAAATTGGGATGACTCGTTGAGTTACTGATGTGATTAGATTCGTGCACGGAACGTCGACAAAGAATAAGTTCTGATGCGAAAGTCAAGAAGACAACTTTAAGCTGGCATTGTGTACCTAATCAGGCGGATGCTTCCTGGGCGTCGTCAGGGGCACAGTGTCACAGTGTCACAGTGTCACAGCCCACTAGTGTTAGTGCAAATTGCTTGCTAGACCATCCCCACCAACGTACACAGCTTTTATCACGTGCAATTTAACCTTGGATAACCTTGAATATTTTGGGGTCGTTATCGAATGGACAAAGGTCTCGTGAACATCAACTGTCTCAGTATGACCTTGTGCATCTAGTTATTCATATTTCAATGTTATATCACAATCTTAAGAATGTTTGACAGTTATGGGGGATTTTACGAGAAAATATAATGAGAAGTGCTTCTACACCAGATACTTATACTTATCACCAAAATCACACTCGATATTTACCCGTCGCCTATCTCTCTTCGACTTGAAGACAACAGGACAAGAAGCTTGCTCAAGCTATGATCTAAAAATAAAGCTCCTTGTTATTAGCTTGTGTGGGTATGTATTATCTTAACCCCTAAACGACCACTCTCCTCGCCGAGACACTTGTGAACCCCATAACCACCAGGTCTAGCCACGAGGATTTACCTATATAAGCCAAAACTAGACTCGGATCTATCACATACGACCATAGAATCTGGAAAACTCGGGATCCCGTCTGCTCTCCCATCGATAAGCCAGATATTGCCAGATCAGTAGCTGGATCGGTGACGATCAGCGAATCCCTGGTGTTGTATGTTTTCTTTTTTCCCACTTCTTCTTCTTTTTATTGTATCTATCAACCTGTTGGTACAGACCGTATGGTGTAAGTTGAAGATGGGCTCTCTCCCGATTTCCCCCTTGCTTAGATGCCTATGATACAAGACCTCTACGATCATACACCTGGCCCGGAACAAGTCCAGCGCCCTATCCGTTTACTAGCAAACATAGGGCAGAATCAACAACGACTCCTTACGATACAGTACATACACGCAACGGGTAGATGAAGAATACTTAGGTTCAGAGTCTAGCTCAGATTCTAGTATGGCCATCACCTCATCTAGCGTAATCGCGCAAGTCTAAAAGCGGATGGCCATGGTTTATGAAAAACGCTGTAGCAGCTCTTGTATGCCTTCTACGAAGTGATTAAGCAATATGTCCAAAACACGTATATGCAGCCATCCTCTCTCCCTTTTTTTCCCTGCAGCCGTCACAAAAATGCCGTGCTTTCTTTCCCTTCCCAAACGCCGTCTACAATGCAGCTTCTCCAGGACTATTACCCACTCATGCAGTCTGCCCCCCGCGAGGCTTAAGTCTTAGCTTCTAGATGCGATGGTTCGTGCTTGTTCGAAACCCCGTCTATCTGGGGGTGTTTGGTCTCCGTGACGGTTTCCGCCCGGAATTGGACCTCTCTATCTCTGTCTCCGACTCGTCGTTACGCATCGGGCTATCTCGTCCGAGAGGGCTCCGCCCTGCCCTGCCCCGATGGTGGTGGTGACGATTCCCCGACGATACGCCTAGGCTCTGTCTTTGCGGACGGGGGGAATCTTGGTTGTTTAGCAGAGACGACCTCGGGCCAGGCGACGGCGCGCGGTCCGACAGCGAGTCGGGGTTGTTCTCGTCGCTTTCCTCTCTATGGCGACGTTCGGATCGGCTGACGTCCGAGGCCCTAGAATCACTCGCTTCCCAACCCCCTTTAGCGAGCTCCACATCCGAGAACTCGTACACTTGCCCCGGCGGGGGAATGGCAAATTTCTTAGATTTCTCGATGAACTGGTTGTATTGGCTGGCTTGTGCCATCTCGTACTTCTTGCGATCTTCCTCTCCCATGATGCTCTCGACCCTTCGAGGGAGATATACCGAATTGGTTCCGGTTGTCAGGAAGCTGTCCACCGATTCGCGGGTGTGGAGGGGGCGCAAATTGGGACGATCAAATGCCGAATATTCGGTCCCGGGCGTGCCGATGCTATACGCTGACTCCTCGGGATAGGCATAGAAACCGTTGGCCTTTCTCTCAGGGACAGCAAATTTACCCTCGATCTTCTCGGGAGGCAGAACCTTGCTCTTCGATCTTTGGATCCCATTTTCTTTTCCTTTGCTCCTCTGTCGCTGCACCTCGGCCGCTGGGATGAATGTCTCCGGAACGACGTTGAGATCATCCCCTGTCTTCTCGGCCTGCTCGACAGCCTGCTGTGGTGTCGTGTTTACATCAGCAGTAGCGGCATCGGCACGAGGTCCGCCCCAGGTTCTTTGACCTGCGGTAAAGATGCCGTATACCATGTAATACCAATTGAAGAAGGGGTTCAGTATGAACATCATCGGGTACAGCCAGATCTTGTATCGCTTCAGCTTGAAGCCGAAGTAAATCATCATTAGCCAATTCAGACCAAGCGAGATAGCAATGAATCCGACAGGAAGCTGATCGACTCTCATAGTCGTCGTCATTATCGAGAGCAACATGATAAAGAACAGCAGCGCCGTCGTTCGGATCGTATTCTGCATGAAACGGACCACAAGCAAGATCGGATATCGTTTCCAAAGACGCCAGTCCGTCAACATGCAGACTTCGTTCGTGATGAACCCAAGAAACCATCTTCGCCGTTGCTTAATCAGCGACTGGACAGTCTGCACCGCTTCCGTTTTGCAGAAGGCTGAAGTGCACATCTGAATCTGGTATCGTTTCTTCGCTCCAATCATGAACAGATGGGTCAGCCATCGGTCTTCGCCCAGATGACTCTTTGCAAAATCGAACAGGTCTTCGCATTGCTCGGCCTTGTCGGCGAAGTAGTATTTAGCCATTCTCCGAAACGCAGAGAATCGTAGCATAGTTAGGGCTCCTGGTAGACATGTAACGGCACCACATCCGGACTCTACTGTCCTTTCGAACAGCTGGCCGTGAATATACTCCATGTCCTGGAGTAAGGTGATGATACTATGCTTCCTGGTTGTTGAGGTGATAACGCCTGTCATAGCTAGCATATCCCTGCTATTCCCAGGGCTTAGCTCCATATCGTAGACGAAATTTTGCAGGCAGACCCGATCCAAGATACAATCCGAGTCGATGAAAAGGATGAAGAGGTTGTCGTTCCGCTTGAGGTACTCCTTGTATACTTTGTCGATGAGCTTGAAAGTCGCCTTTTGGCAATGGCGCTTTCCTCCGTGGGGAAATCGAGAGACGGTGATACGAGCGGCTCGGTAAGTGACGTCGATACTCTTAGGATACGACTCTAGTGTGAGAGGCACACCGAGTTTCTCGATGGTGTTGAGGTACAGCTCGTCTTCTTGGTCGCCATCGAACGAGAGGAAAACGTGAATGCACGAAGGAGGGTAATCGCAGTCCACGACCGAGTTGACGGCGGTAACGAGAATCTCAGGATCTTCCTTGTAGCAGGGCATAACGATAACGACCTTCGGCGCAGAAACTTCGTCCAACACTTCTTTGACACGCTTCGTCCTCCCAAGCTGATGGGTGACAAGTTGATACACGCAGAAAAGCCAGGGAATAGTCAGGAGACCTGCGAAACTCCAGAAGGCAAACCATTGGAGAATATCGACCATATCGGGCGGCCAATACTTGGTGATCTGGCTCGGGAGGGGCAGAGTGACGATCATGATGGGCAAGAAGATGAATCTATTTCGTCATTAGCAATATTCACCGGACGGGCATTACGCGAAGCGTACCGAAAACCAGTGAACAGAATAGCAATGATGATGGCAAGCAGCCTGATTGTCCAGTGCTCTGCCTTCTTGAATACCTTGACAAGGCAGTACAGGAAGGCAGCTAACCACAAGAACCATTCGAGGAGGGCTGCCAGCATAACAACGCCAACGATGGCGGTGTATACGATCTAAGAGACCGTGTTAATGGCTTGAAAGCAGTTTGCATTTCATATTTGAACTTACCTCGTGGACCGGCCACGTCTCTGTGACATCTCGCGCCATCTTATGAAAATCGAGGCGATTTCGTAACGAGGATTAGAGGAAAGATGGTTGCGATCGGGGACCCTTCTTAAGATAAGGAAGTCCGGTTTTCAGGTTCGGATCAGGGATTTAGTGTGGCCCGTTTCTCATGCAAGCATCGTTATGACTTTTGAGAGTGTGGAGCGGTTACAGGCTTTTCAGTTACACAAAGAGGCGTGTTTGCGGCTACCTGCAGCTCGAAGCAAGGGAGCCCCGGATTTGCGCTGCCCGGGCTTAAAAAGAAACGAGGGCGGACTGTGTAGAAGGCGTTGTAGTCGGTTTTGTGGCAGTTCGAAGGGTGTATCCCGATTGTTTGGGACAAGGGGGTGGTGCTGGATATTGTTGGCTTGTCGAGTTGTCAAGGGGCTCCTAGATGTTGGTCCCGACGGGCAGGGCGAGGTGTCACGAAGAATCGTATAAGACGAAAATAGACGCTAGAAAAAAAATAATTGGCCAAGGTGCCGCTCCGTATAATGGTTGTTTGTGCCGTCTCGTCGAGTTCTAGAAGTTGTTGCTCCGAGTTATCCTCTGCCAACTAGGCGAAACGGGATAGCAACTGTGCCAAGAAGATTTTCATTGTGGAGGTAAAGGACTTGTTGCAGTGCGGTCCAGGTGAGAGCCTAAATGCTGGAATAAGGGGGCAAGAGGAATGAGAGACTGGTAGTTAGCGATGTAGCTGAATGAGTGAATGTGGATGTGATCTTTGGCGACGATACCAAGTAGGGTTGCCAAAGGCTTCGGTGTATTCAAGTCTAAATAACTCGGGCTGGGCAAGCTTGGATCAGCAACTGGGCCAAGCAGTCAGCGAGCTCTTTCTATATCAATCGGGAGATGCTTAAGATCTGGACTTGCCGCTTGGTAAATGGGGTACAAGGCCAGTTAGGCAGCGGGACCTGCAGATGGACTGCATGTGAGGGAACCGTGCCCCCTGACCCGGGTACTTACTATACTTAGGGGTATTTTTAGACTTATATGGAGGTAGGAACTTACATATAGGTATGTACATGTACGGCGCTGGCTAGAACAGTCACTGGGTACGGCATCGAATAGGTATCGATGGGGTCAGAGCACAGCAGATGCGATGATGATACAAGGAAGTATGCCTAGCCTGTGGCCTAAGGGGTACACGATCACCATTCGATGTCCAGGCTCTCCTCTCAGGTCAGGTCCAGCTTCATTGCAAGGCTCCCCAGTCGCAACTAGAGAATATGTCCAGAAAGCCAGGATAGGTACAGGGGTATGAAGAGGCCTGCGGTCGTTGCCGTCCCTAGGCACGGCAGACCTGACCTAGGCACGGCAGATGAATTGGCATAGGACGCTTATTTCGGTGATGGACTTTTACATAAACTAACTCAGACGGAAACAGGAGAGAGAGAAATGAGGTAGATTGGCATTGGGCACTCGTTAAGCCGATAGATGCCTTGTCCGAAGGGGTTTCCAGTTAAGAAATAGGTATATATAAGTAAGGTTAAGGGGGAGGCAGAACGCGACAGGAGAAACTGGAAGATACACTCATATCCACGCACTTGTACCTACCTGTCTAACCTACTTACATGATTAGAAGCAGGTACCTCTGTGTAGCAAAGTCCGCGTTATTTCAAGTGCAGATGTGCTGTATCCAATACCTAGAGCTTAGAGCCAACACGATTTGCCCGTGAGGAGGGGAAGGGTGAGAAGAAAAAAAAAAACGTCAAAAAACCAACACCTTGACATGCAGTTACATGTGGCTGTCAGTACCCCAATCAGTCGATTAAGCCTGACTGCGTGGTCTGTCTGCAAGCAAGTGGGTTGAAGAATGCAATGCAATACGCATTCTTTCACTTTAGCCAGTAGGTACTAGCAGCAAGTACGGTACTACATGTAGGTATCCCGTCGGCCTTGCCAGGTACCTACCGGGCCGTTTGGCAAGCAATTAATAATGTTTTCCCCCTGCTTTTCGATGATGTGAACAGGACCCAAGAATTCGCAAGGCTAGGTGATTTATTGCTTTGTTTGCATGCGCATTATCCGATCCATGGATCGGTACATGTGTGGGTTGGTGACACGACAAAGAATCGAAAGAGCCAGACCGTCAAATACGAATGTTGTACGAAACATTACGGGTTGATCCGGAGGGCTGAAGCCACCGACGCGACGTATGAACCCGTACATCTCAGTGTCGTGTCGGAGTAAAATCGTTATGTTCTCTTCAAACGCGCTCATTGAGTTCAGATTGAGACCAAGGCGTTGCAGTAGCCCAGACGGAGACAAGAGGATAGCGACGTCGAAGGCGCCAAAAGGAGATGGTTAAAACGTCACAGGCGGCTTAAAAAGGGACGGGTGCGGTGTGTGCTTTAGCTCAGTCTAGGCGAGTGGGAGGCGAACTAAATGAGATCTAAGCGACGGATCCTTGTTGAATGTCTACCTAGGTACCTATGTACATACATACAGTACTACATAGCTGCAAGGGCTGGGTGGGTGACTTGCCACGTTAACCGCGCCCAGATGTTTGGACAACTTACATGTACATAGACAAGACCAGACCCCGCCCGGTACGGAAGTACATCAATACTCATGCAGAAGTAGATGTATGTACGTGTTGCTAAGATGAGAGGTGACAGAGGAGAGAGGAGAGATGAGAGGTGGTAGGTCGGAAAGTACATAATGCAGGTCTGAGAGGTCGAGAAGAGGTGTCAGATGGTTGTCAGATGGTGATGGCTTCAAATGAAAGACGCATTCGGATATGTGGGGTTGGCCAGATCTCCGATATGCGACGGGCCACTCAAGACCGATTGGCCTCCCCCCTCGCAATCCGTTGCCTGGATCTTCTAGGGTATCCTTCTAGGGTATCATCGAGATCCGTGTGTACACACGTAAGCTGCAATAATGGTCAATTAATATCCAAGGTTGCAAATAGCGACCAAAATTTCCTTGCCAATCTAAAATTTTCTGGGGAGCATGCCTCGAGATCCTAATGGTTCATTGCTCCGATCGTTGCGAAGAATCTTAGTCCGGCTCGCAACCAACCGAGATCAACCGTTTACCCGGTATTCCGTTCGATGGACCGCAAGCCGTCGGCCCCGTCAGGTGTCAGAATGTCAGAATCGTGACTAACGGAAACTACCCATTCCCGTAGGACAATATACAGGCGAGAGCTGTATATATGAGGTAGGTAGTCATTCGCAATTCTATATAATCAAGTTCGTCATCGCGTTGTTCCGAATGCGTGGGCCCCCTACGGCCGGAACGTACTGAGGATCGCCAATTTCTTTTTGCCACGGTCTCATCCGCGAGCTGGAATACCTGCCAGTTTCGCGGTTCTATAGGTACCTAGGGTATATGGCGGTCAACCGCAAAATAGCCAAAATGCTCCGGATGGTCGAGGCCAGGTTGGATGACTACCTGGAAGGCTTTGAGCTGAATCCCGTATTTACATCCGATCTCATATAGGTAACAATAGGGAAAAGGGAATATTTGGGCCGGCTTGGGCTACCTAGTACGGGACAGAATTAGCAAACTAAAGATAAAGGGGGCTCACAGGTAAACGCCAACGGAATTTGAAGTAAACGCTGCACGGGTAAAGACGAAAAGAACGTAAAACACGAAAAGTCGGAATGATGCGCTATGGCGCATTTCTGTCGCTCGACGGCGTTTCTAGCTTAATGCATTTCTGCGTGGTTGATCGCATCGTTTCTAGTCGAACTTGCAATGCAAGAGTTGCGTCGCCAAGCCTCAAATACGAGCCTGCGACACTGACCGGACGGGAATGGCTTCATGCTGTAAGACTGCAGGATGGGGCTGAACACCGGTGTGGCTTACCAACTCTCGCGCTACGGAATATTTTTTTTTTCGATAGCGTAGAACATCTCTATCCTATCAGCTTTTACTGCTGGTTGACATGAAATGCGATAGGTTCGTATTATGCAGGCTTGTTCTTCTTAAAATCTCCATATCGGACCTACACCTTCGGTATGAGGACCGAGATGGCCGTCTCTCCCCGAGCCGATAGACCCGTGGAGAGACCGGACTTGACGTTTGCTTCTGTATGGTTTGTCGAACTAGTTGAACTAGCAGTCCTATCAATTCTATTAAGACGCCGTCCTGCCCAGTTTATATCTGCACGAGTATCCGCAAAGTTATCGAATCAAATGGTTCGCATCTCAGGTAGGTACCTAGTTTTGAATAGCATTGCACCTAGTATCCTCTCTGCGTCTCGTGTTCTTCGTCCTACATTAGCTTACCGCTTTAGTCTCGAGAAGACCTGTGAAGCTCGTTGGAATAATGTCGTAGGTGATCTTTCTACGGTCCATTTTAGAATAGGACATATAAACAAGATTTATCGACAGCGATGGTATTAGTCAATAGTCAGGTAGAATAAGGAGTTTGATGTAGGGTAGAAGCTCACCTACCCGTACCTTGACCAATCGATCTCTACTTAAAAAGAAGAGTTGCATGTTAGAGTGAAAAGAGTGACTTGAGCTATAAACTAGCTAGCTGTATATGAAGACTAAAAAGCAGCGCAACAACAAGCGCGAAGAGAGCAATCTGTAAAGCATGGTTCGTCAGTCTGTCCACACATTATCCGGCCATCGTACGGTTGGCGACTGTGAAGCGCAGTCAGACAGAACTTGATCGTTCCTAAGCCCAAAAAAGGCCTGTCCGAATGACCAGGCCACCAACTAAGCAACCACCATTTCTTGACCCTGTCTTAACCCGAGCCGTATGAGTTCTCGAGCTATCACCCCTTCGTCGGCCTTCCACTGCCGGCGGGCTTAGATGTATCAGCTTCGCCAACACCAACTACCTTTCTCGTGGCAGGTCCCGAGTCTCTGGCGTTTATACGACCGGTGATCGTGCGTCACCCACCTCAAGTCTCCCTTGCGTCAAGGAATATGCTTCCGCCGAAAGTCGCAGCTTCCACGTAAGACATGGTGTGTGAGCAGGAGATATCATACCTCCGCTGTAGTGCTCAAATGTGCAGGTAGTGTAGAATGTTCTCATCGGTGAGGAGTAAATCAAGTCCTAAACGCATGAAGCAGTCGTTCTGGTTAGCCTTTATTCTCGACATTCGTTAAAGGCCTCAGCGCTTTCCACGGTCGCGCCGCTTCTGTTGGTGAAATCGCGAGTCTGCTGAGGGAATATGACGCTTGTTCATATTGCTCTTATCCACTAGGCTTGGAGCAGATTTATCTCCCTCGGCTGAGACGTCGGCAGATCGACCAGTGGCATCTGGTTCGTTTTGCTCGACTCTGTTTTGGTTTTGGGCTCTTCCATACCAGTCAACATCACTAAGTTGTAGTCTACGGACGCGCTGTCCGCTACGCTCTTTAGTGGATTTGTCCAAGCGATTAGGATGATAGGAAGGGGGTTTCTCGTGTCCTGATGATGAAGATTTGTAAATATTCGTATTCTCTGTAAGGGGGGCCATGCGAGAGTCACCATCAGGATCTTCGCTTTCGCGAAGGTCATAGTTGAGCACCAGGTTTTTGATACGTTGCTGTTCTTCTCGTTCTGCCTGTTGCTGCGTCTTCATGGCGACCGCGAAGGTCGAATCTGAAGGAAGCGCGACAGTTCGCGTCTATAGACATTAGCCACTTACTTTAAGACTGGATGCCTCTGAATACGACCTACCTGCTGGCGATTTCCTTTCTTTGTTAGAAGCGAAAATGCCATCGTGCTAGGTGCACTCTCGCCATTGGGATTTTCGGCATCTGTCGCGGAAGAGGCCTCACGAGTTTTGGGCCGGACGGGTAATGGAACGTCGAAGAGTGGTTTGCGGTCGAATTTCCGGGATTCCAAACTCTCAGCCATCATTTTTGCATACTCACGCTCAAAATCCGCTTCATCTTCGGGGTCGACCTCTTCGGCTTTCCTAGTGACTACTATGGCTTCCTCCTCGGACTCGGTATCTCGAGGTGATGAAGGCTGGTTTTCGGCGTCCTGTTCAATCCACATGTAGTCAGAAAATGACAATACTATAAGACCAAATTAGGTAAACGAACCTCGGCGTCGCCATCTTCTCCGAGTTCTGAATCACCGTCCCCATCGGCTTCCGGGAGCACGATGTCACCATCGCCTTCACCGCCGTCATCAGAAGAGGACGATTGGCTGGAAACCTCTTCTGGATCAACGCCCTTGTCTAGACCGGCATTCTTCTGGTCCTGTGCCACTGCTAGCTGGAATGCCTTCGTGGCTTCTTCTAGAGTGGTGGCTAGTTTCCATTGCGGTCGCGTAAGAGAGAATGTATCTTGAACGATGAACTCGATGTCCATGGGAAGAGGGTGCTTTGTGTATATGTAATACTGCCAGCCTGTTAGCACGAGTCTAACTAGCACCGTTCTGAACCACACGCACCTGAAGGAATGACAGGAAATAGTCAAGTTTCTTCCCCGCAGCGCCTCGGTTGAAGAACATGCCACAGGTCTCGAGCATCGTAGCTACTAGACGAATACGGAAGAAATCATCAGGTAAATCGAAGGAATTGACTCGGCCCGGGACAGGGACACCGCCTAAAGATAATTAGTTTATACGGTCACTGTGATATGTGAACAGCGAACTCACCATAGCCAAACGTCATGATCTTATACATCGTGTCGAAGATTACGGGGTGCTCTAGCATTCGGTAGTTATAAAGCTCGCCTAGGTACTTGACTTCTGCAATACGTCTCTGGTTGAACTTGAAATCGTTTTGCTCTAGACCAAAAATCACAGATTCGACGACGTTATCGATCACCGTGACAGTGAAATCTGGGTGGTAGCGGTAGATAGCGCTGAGTAAGATGGCGAGAATGTGAATGCTGCCGTACTTAACCTTAGCAGGCCTGGAGAACACCTTCGTAAGAATGGCGACTACCTGTTATACGGATTAGCCCATATCTCCAAGTCTTAGCACTTTCATTTGTTTACCTCCGACTCTTCCCAATGAAGTCGACGGATCTGCTTAAGAACCTTCGTGTAATTACGTTTGGTCAAATCAACATAAATAAGCTTGCGGATGAACAACTCCGTAGGAGTCCGCTCCTTTTGCTGGATCGACGCTCTCTCGGGCGGATCGACGTAGTATATTGCATTCTCGATCAGCATGCGCTCCGGCTGGCCGATATGCTGGACGGACTTCTTGCGTTGGAGAGTTTCCAGGAAAGTGGCCATTCGGGGTGACGTGTCGGCATTACGGAGTAGATACCTGCCACAGTTCTCTAGTAGGTTGCATATGATCTCAACGTTCATCCGAGAGAAGTCGTCGAGGCTAACCTTTAAGCAGTGGAAGACGACGTGTTCAGGAACAATGCCAAACTTCGTGAGCTCAGCAAGATATCGGATATTACTTAGACGCACTTGTCCAAGAAAGTCCTTCTCCTTGCGACGTTGGAGACTGCGAAATTCTGCATCGAGGTAATCGACCACGCCTTTGGGGACATCTAGCATATAACGCCCGAGCGTGGCTACTAGGCGAGACCAGAAGGGTAAGAGATCCGTACGACCCTTGGGTACTTCAGTCAGCCCCTTGATAAGCCGATTTCTGGAAGCCTTCGAATTTAGAAAACAGAAGTCGATAGCAGCTTGGTCAACGGCGTCCTTGTGCGTAAGCTCCGGTAGTCGAGTCAAGAGTACATCTACCTGTGCACCGATGGTCTTATTGGCGATGGCAGTGGATTGGTCGTCGTTTACTTCTGGCGACTTGGGCGCTTCCGTAGCCTCAACAGAATCGGCTCTCCTACCGACCTGTTCGTCGGCGTCGGCCTTCTTCTTTTTGCCATCCTCGAGTAATATGCCAGGTACTTTGCCTTTCAGGTCTACCAGGTTTTCGTAGAAGCGGCGCTCGTCCTCATCTTCCCAAATTCCTGCTCCTTCACTCTGTCCACGGAGGTACTCCCCGGTTTTGACCAAACCAATAGCACCATTCGTAGTCGAAAGACCGTCCCCGGTTTCCTTGAGATCTGGCATCTCGGCACCGATCGCGTCGGCTATGACCTGAGCATTGCTGACCAAACGTTCCTGGGCCTTCACCTGTCGCTCGAAGTTGGCTTGGCGATCCTCGAAAACCTCTCCAGATTTGACGTATGCTTCCGAGTTCCTGCCACGCTGCGCAACAATGTTCTTTTGGTCACGGACAAGATGAGCCTTGACATCCTCAAAATAGCGTTTGAGGATATTTTTAAATCGTTCCCGTAGCTCGGGACCGGCAAATGGAGAGTTCTCGGGATCTTCCGACTCGTCCGCTCGATCCAGATTCTCGTCGACAGACTTAGTTGCCCCATCGTCCTCAATGGTCCTACGACCCCCCTCCGCTCCGGTGGGTTTTACTCCTAAAATGTCCCATCCAAACGACTTGACAAAAATCACTAAAAGGGGGAGGTTCACATGGTCGCGGTCGTAACCCAGTAGATCCTTAAGCACTTCGAGAGGAAAAGGTTCAGCCCCCCCACCTTTCGTAGAACTGGCCGACTTGATCTTGAGCTCGGCATTCTTTCCGTTGGCACCACGTGTCGCATCATCCGGCTTAACGTCATCGAGGGTCCGTAGGACACCTACGAGCCAGAGTTCGGTAATTACTCTCAAAAGAGCCCGTTGTCGAACGAGACGTTCCTTCTCTTCCTTTTCACGAACCTCGGGAGTCAAGGATTTCAGCCAGCTCTTGTCTGGTGTAGCCATTCCCTTGCCGAGTAGCCATCCTAAATGCTCCGTGAATTCGGCGGGTCCGAATCGCTGATGCAGCGCACTGACAATCTCGATAGCTGCATCGATTTCCCCGGGGTTCTTGAGTCTGCTGAGTCCCTCGTAACATGCCGAGATAATCTCAGAGAGGTACTTGAGAAGACTAAGGGTTCGTATTTCTTGTAGGAAGGTGTTGAGGGTCGAAGGAGTGATAGCGGTACGCAATCGCTTAATGAAGGTAGTATTCTTCTTTAGGGAAGAGTCGAGGGACGAGTTAACGGGGAAGGTATCTTGTTCACCATTCCATGCGCGCTGGTTTAGCGACAGCAACTCGCCTAGAATTGGAGTATTAGCAAAGTGCAAAGGGTCACCCCACGCGTGCGAAACTAACGTTTCCGAGAGCGGTCCATATTGGACAGCCCCTTATGATGTGCCACCTTTATGTCCAGTTGCTACATTCGTCACAATGGCCGTCTGCTAAGGGATATATCGCCCTAAGAAACGGAAGCGACACGGCGTATCGGTCTCGGCGGGCATCGGTAGATGGATCAGTGAGTTGGCCCTGCGTGAGGGCAGCAAGACAATGATCAGTTGGTAAGTTTTGGCAGGAGGGAGAAAAGATTGTGTGGTCGCGGAGTTAGTTATGGTCGCGACGGCAAGAAAGTCAAAGACGCTTGTACAATGAAGGCTGTAAATGGAGGGATGATGTAGTTCGGAACCACCCAATGAAAGAAGCCCGTTCATTTAGGTTCCTTTGGGGACCGCAAAAATCTCGGACACTGAACTTGGCCAGGATAAGTAAAAGTAAAAGTTTAAGAGGTACCTTATGGCGGGGCAAAGGTAGCGGGCAGCGCAGGCGGTGCACTGCAGCGGGGTTAAAAGATTTAAAAAGTTGACGGGTGGAAGATGGATTTTCAGCCTCGCCCGACAGCTGTCTGCACTGACAATGCACAGACATCTTTACAGCACAGCTTGTCCGCTTAGCACCAGTGCGTCGGTGCGTCGGTGCGTCAGTGCCAGTGCCAGTGCCAGTGCCACGGGCTACACGCTGCCGGATGAGCTACGCTAGGGCTACAGGGCTACAGGGCTGGCCACGGGCTACAAGGCCAACATGGCGGAAGTGAGACAGCCCAGCAGAAACGCAGGAACGGAACGGATCATGCCCAGCCCTATCGTTACACAGTCGCACAGTCAGGGCTGTTCGGGGCTGTTCAGGTGCCCTAAAGACTGAAAACCCTGGCAAATTCCGATACCCCAGAAATCTCCAGTGCCCGGCTTCTCTCAGCTGCCATCGAAAGGACTGCAGGTGTAGGCACTTCTACCCAACTTGCATCTTGCGTCGAACATGTAACATTGAAGCTGAGGATAACCGGTGAGTCGTTTTTCTCTCTCCAAAGGCCAAGCCAACAACACTTCCAACCGTCAGACAGTTTACTACGACCCCCCCCCTCTCCTATGGACAAATCTCACGCGTTCTGCGCTCTTTTTCTCACTTCCCTTCTCCCCTTTCTCAGCGAATGGTGACCTCGGCCGAAACTCAAGGCACACCAACATGTCTTACCAAGTAACAGAGTGCTTTCTTTTCTCGGGGTTTGTAAAATATTCTGTCATTATGCTACTCCGGGCGCTATTACTTGAATGTTTCTGTCGATGCATCACAGGAGTCTGACGATATATATATATCAACTCAGGTCAAGCTCTCTTAGAACTGAGAGGGCGCTGATGAAATTGATATCGTATTCAAGATGTCGCTTGTTTTGTATGATACGACCGGTTAACTTGTTTTTTTCCAGATGACCTCTAGAGGCTATTAGTGATGGATTCTTCTAGAGCGAAGGCAAGGCACCGCACCAACACCCATTTTGATTCTACCAGTACAAACAGCGGCCGACCTCTTCTTGAGGCTACTCCTATGGACCGGATCGGCTTCCCTAATCCTTAGAAGTGCAGGCCCTTCGGTTCTCGATCCTACCTACCTTTGCCGATTCATTGGCCCTTTTTCTTTCCCGGCTATCGTGGAGATCAACGTCAACGTCACAGGACAGCAGGCCGTCGCTTGCCAAGTTTCTTACCTCATGTCTCGCGTCAATGTATCTACCCGAGCATCTGGACTATGATGTATTCTTATCTCTGCTCATTTTAAGGCTTCCTATTTCATATAGGCCCGTCCTGTTGTTTTGATGGGGCTCGAGATGAGACCTAACCCAGTCCGTTCGAGTCTAGGCGGTTTTCATATCTCCGCTGACTCTCAAACTCGTCTTCCTTATCAGCAGTCATGATTCGCTGTGGTCGTCAATTTTGCAAAGAAAACCAAATAGCTTCTGATAAGGCCTGGGCTTCGCCAGACATCTTTGCTGGGCACATCCGCGGGGATACCTTCGATCGGTTGTTGCATCTCCTCGCTCCCAATCATGGCGTAACTGATAAGTGGCTTGCTATTAGCGTGTCTTGAGGCTCCCCTATTGATGTAGTGTCACATAATATGTAAGTCACGCTTAGACTCCGAGCATTACTATACCCTTCTTGTCATGATCGCTAGCCAGTTGGAGTCCGAGGAAATCGTTCGTACACCCAATGCATTGCAACAGCAGGTCGGGATTTCGCTTTTGCAGCCGACTTGCGGGTTGGAGACCAGAACACTTGGACCGGTCGTTTTTGTAGATCTTGTACCTAGGCATTGTATAACATTCACTATCGTGGATCTTATATACCGAGTGTGGGGATACATATGTTGAATCCTAGCCGAGCGTTTGTCATGGCTTGTGTTATGTCATACTGCTTTTATATTCGATTTCTAGCGTCCTCCTCTGCTGTGTGACTTATTGCTTTGTCCTTTTTCGGCCCCTGTTCGATCACACCAAGTTGTCTTACACGTATTCCTTTTATGCATGTTGGTCACACATTTCCATAAACTGACATCAGCTTCTCCATCCTTCTGCCTCGAACCCAACCGACACACAATGGGGGGTCTAAGTAGGGCTATGAGCCTCCAGAAGCCCTCTGTTGAGCAACTAGTTCGATATCCTCCTAGCCCGCCTGCTACAGAGACCAGCTCGAGAAGAGAATCAAGAACGGGCAGTGACTTCGAGAACCAGAGGCCACCATACGACGAGGACCAGCCGATAACCGAGGATACATCAATATACCCTCTCCCGCCGAGGAGTAGAGGCGATAACAAAGTGTTGTCGGAGGACCTCAAGACTCCAGATAATCATGTTGTTAGAGATCCCCGGTTAATTCGTCTTACGGGTGTCCACCCATTTAATGTCGAGGCACCATTGAGTGAACTCTTCAACGAGGGCTTCATAACAACAAAGGATCTCCATTATGTCCGCAACCATGGAGCGGTACCCCGCGTGGAGGATTCTGATATTATGGATTGGGAGTTTACTATAGAAGGGATGGTTGACAACCCGATCAAGCTGAGCTTAGCACAACTTCTCAACAGTTACGAGCAAGTCACGTATCCGATCACCTTAGTCTGCGCGGGAAACCGAAGGAAAGAGCAGAACGTCGTGAGGAAAACAAAGGGGTTCTCTTGGGGAGCGGCGGGTTTATCGACAGCGCTATGGACTGGGGTAGCAATGGGTGATCTCCTGCGAACTGCCAGGCCAAAGCGAGGAGCGAAATACGTGTGCTTCGAAGGTGCCGATAAACTACCTAACGGTTACTATGGAACATCCGTCAAATTGAACTGGGCTATGGATCCCAACCGGGGAATTTTAGTTGCCCATAGGATGAACGGCGAGGTTCTCCCTCCTGACCACGGGAAGCCACTTCGGGTTGTTGTACCAGGGCAGATTGGTGGCCGGAGTGTGAAATGGTTAAAGAGGATAATCGTCACCGCAGAACCTAGCGATAACTGGTATCATATCTACGACAACAGAGTGTTACCGACAATGATTACCCCTGAAATGAGCGCAGACATGCCGAGTACTTGGAAAGACGAACGCTACGCCATCTACGATCTTAACACCAATAGCGCCACTTGTTACCCAGCCCACGACGAAAGATTGTCTTTAGCCCAAAGTCCCGAGAATTACCGAGTTCGTGGCTATGCTTACGCCGGCGGGGGGAAGAGAGTAACGAGGGTCGAAGTAACCATCGATAGAGGAAAAACCTGGACACTTGCCAATATCTCATACCCCGAGGACGAATATCGACTCGCGCCCGAGAACGAAGAGCTGTACGGTGGGCGGTTAGACCTATCCTGGAGAGAAAGCTGCTTTTGCTGGTGCTTTTGGGACATAAATATTCCCACGCCGCAGCTAGAAGCAGCGGATGACATCCTAGTGCGAGCCATGGATGAATCCATGATGGTGCAACCTCGAGATATGTACTGGAGCGTTTTGGGCATGATGAATAACCCGTGGTTCCGTGTTGTCATACATAACGAGGGCCATACACTACGATTCGAGCACCCGACTCAACCGGCGTTAATGCCTGGTGGTTGGATGGAACGCGTAAAGAAGGCGGGAGGTAATCTTTCCAACAGTCATTGGGGCGAGAAGCTGTCCGGCGAGGAAGAGGAAGCTCTCCAAGAGGAGCCAGCAAAAGAAACTTGCATGATCAACAAGGAGATTAACCGTACGATAACTCTCGATGAATTGAAGAATCATGATGGCTCGATCTCGCCATGGTTTGTGGTCAATGGCCAGGTTTACGACGGGACAAATTTTCTGGATGGACATCCTGGTGGTGCGGCATCCATATTCGGTGCCGCCGGACAGGATGCTAGCGAGGAGTTTCTCGCTATTCGTAAGTCCGAAAATTTCGATCGTGATAGAGAATGCGTATTAATGCAAAAGCAGACAGCGAGAATGCCAAGGCGATGCTGGTGGATTATCACATAGGCACTCTTGACGAAGCCTCTCGGGCAATCCTAGCCAACGGCGAAGCAGAGGCTCCCCAAAATTCGGAGCCACGATTAACATTCCTACAATCTAAAGTATGGACGAAGGCTATTTTATCCGCCAAGAAGAAGATATCCAGCGACACCAAAGTCTTCACCTTCGAACTCGAGCATGCCGAGCAGACTTCTGGACTCCCCATCGGCCAACATTTGATGATGCGATTGCGCGATCCCGTCACACGCGAAGCCATTATACGAGCGTACACACCTCTCTCCGAGACCACAGAAAAGGGGAAATTACACGTACTCATCAAAATTTATTATGATACACTGGAAAGGAAGGGTGGCAAGATGACCCAGGCACTCGACGCGATCCCCATTGGCCACTTTGTCGACTTCAAAGGTCCCGTGGGTAAGTTCGAGTACCTGGGCCGGGGTCTATGCGCCATATCCGGTCAACAGCGAAAGGTCAAGCGCTTCATTATGATCTGTGGAGGATCTGGGATCACGCCGATATTTCAGGTCCTCCGGGCAGTTCTAACCGACGGCGAGGATCTTACCTCGTGCCTGGTCATTGACGGAAACCGCGTCGAAGAGGACATACTTTGCAAAGGAGATCTTGATAATATGGTCGCCGAGAACGCCCATAAATGCCGCTTGCTATATACGCTCAGTCAACCTTCCCCTTCGTGGAACGGCCTACGGGGTAGAATCAACAAGGAACTTCTCGAAGAGGAGATCGGGCCATGTAAGACCGTTAACGGCGAGGACCTGGTGCTAATCTGCGGACCTGAACCGCTCGAGAAGAGTGTCCATTCTATATTGAAAGCCTTGAGCTGGAAGGACGAAGACGTGTTGTTTTTCTAGTTGTCCCGCATAGCAAATGGTATCATGCTTCCGCTGTGTAGTTTTTGTGCTTGTTCGATCTGTTTGGGACATGACTGGAAGGGTAAATGGATATGACATGAGAATACGTCACTTGCATGTAACGAAGCTATATATCCCGAGGTGCGCGCATGAAAAAGATATAATGTACACACTCTGCAATGCTCCGATGAGTGTAGTTCTCTATGGTTCATTTGCTTGAAGTCGTAGTGCTAACCTTGGCAGCTGACGTAGGACTTGTATGTGTACTGGGTCATTTCTCGCAAAGTAGATCATTGCCATTATGCTTGGATGAGTGAGCCACCTCTATGTGCTCCAAAGATTGGTAGTGTCACCGTAGCCCGAATCCTCTGTTTACCCTTTATCCTATGTTTCTGGCATGCTAAGATGAAGGCGTGCATCTGAAACATGAATAGAAGGTGGGAGGAAATAGCAATCATACCTGTTGTTACTCGTGAGTTTGCTGTGGCAAATTGACTCTATCTTTACTCAGTGTGTTATTAATGCCAGCCATTACAGAACCACACACACACACACACAGAGAGAGAGAGAGATGGTAGCAGGCAGGGTTGGTAGAGGATGTGATTTTCGCATTCTTTTGGATTGCCACGTAGTCGAGAAGCAAAAGCAACAGTATGGCTCGGGATGCGGTTGGGCAGACCTAATGCGGCATGCCAGATCAAGTCATTCCATACAACTTTGTTGGATGCCGACACGTCGATGGACAGCCGCCTGCACGCAAATGAGGCCCGGAGGCTAGGAGACCAATAAGATATGAGACCGAATAGTTGGATGACAAGCTTCCGACTCCCGATTTTTGAGTAACTTTGGACGAAGTACCTATATGCATATGCTTCTTATATAGATATTAATATGCAGATATTAGATGCTAACAGCAATCCGAGTATTATCTAGTAGTATGTGGGACCCATCTCGCTAGCGGGCTTAGGTACCTTAGGAACCTACAGCTATCGCTACCTTGCAGTGGGCACAATTCTAGCATCTACATCTCGTCACCACCTGCACGCGCAGCCTCAGCTTTCCTCGATTTTACCCAACTGCAACATTCAAACTCTTGAATCCCTTTGTTCACCCAGCCACTTGCACTTGTTTTTCTGCCTCGACAATTTTTTTTTGTCACAGCAGACCGCCTTCCACACCTTTCAAGTGTGGTTTTAAACTCTGCACAGCAACGCTTTGCACTTTCGCAAAAATTCTAGAATCCCTTCTGCATAACTCTTTTGTCTTCAATTCTTCTATCCCCCCCAATCTAATGGCGAGCAAACGCAGTCTCACTCCTGAGCATCCTACTCCTGAAGATCCAGACACTGCTGCTGCACGCAAAGAATTAAAACAGACCGTCATTTCTGACAAACCTAACCTATCTACGATGTCTACCTCGGAGGCACACCCCACGTCCAACGCCGCCGCTGATGGCGATAAGCCGTCTGGCAAAGGTGCCACCTCCGATCACGACTCCCTTAGCTCCCAGAACGACGATATGAGAGACCAGGTGTCGTCCCCTAAGAAGAAGCGAGCCCGCGACGAGGTAGACGAGCCTCAAGGTGCCTCATCAGACGCGAACGGCGATGTTTCCCCGATCGGTTCCGATGCCGGTTCATCTCTCAACCGCACTGTCCGATCAGAGCCCGAGAAGAAGCGTCCGCGTGATGTTTCAAGCGAAGCTAAGGTCAAATTTGGTGTGCTCATGGTAAGACTAATACATGAACAAACGCAATCTTAGGGTGCGCGCGCTGACTTTTTCAAGGCATCGTCTAAATCGACGGACACCTCCAAGACGGGCGATAAGAGCGAGCAGCCGGGTGCTAAGAAGGCGGCTGAGTTGGAGAAGAGCACCGTTCCCGAGAAACGAAAGGTAGCTACGACCTCCGACTTGGCCTTCAACAGTTCCGGAATAGCAGGATTCGCAAGTCAGGCCTCGCCCTTTCTCCAAGCTGCTGCGAAGCCCTTGTCTTCTTTTGCCAGCCCGTCTGGCTCACAGTCGCCATTTGCCAGCGCCGCTGCAACGTCTACAGCTCCTATTTTTGGCAGCAGTACCTTGCCTAACGGTACCTCGCCCTTTAGCCAAGTTGGAGGCGCCCCGAAGCCTTTCGGAAGTGCCACCTTTGGTAGCAAACTTGGTGGATCGCAGCCTTTCGGCAGCAATACCTTTGGTGGACCCACACTCAGCAGCTTCGGCCAACCTGGTGAATCGTTTAAGAGCAATAAACCAGCCAAGCCGTTCGGAGCACCTGTAACTGAGGAGGAAGACGAGGAGGAGGAGGCAGGCGGTAGCTCTGATGATGAGGACAGAGCTGAGAAGGAAGAGAGCGTCGCCCAAGAGGAAAAGGTCGCTGGGGCAGATGACCTCAAGAAGAAGCCGAAACTTCAGCGTGGTAAGTTATTGAAACATCGTCTTCGGATGGACTTGGTGCTGACATATCTTTTAGTCGATGTAGACGACGGCGAGGCTGGTGAAGTCACGATGCTGCAGGTTCGCGCAAAGATCTATTATCTGGACAAAGCCAGCAGCTCTTGGAAAGAGCGAGGTGCAGGAAATATGAAGATCAATGTCCCTGTTGCGTGCGTTGACTTCGACGAAGCAACGGGTGCACCTATTCCTGGAACGTTTGACGGATCTGCTCTCGAAGATGCCGAGTCGAAGGTAGTGCGCCTGATTATGCGTCAGGACTCAACTCATCGTGTCATTCTGAACACAGCTATCATTCCCGCAATGCAGTTCCAGGAGAAGTCCACCGTCAAGGCGACTTGCGTGCTCTTCACAGCTATAGAAGATGAAGGCGCTGTCAGTATCCAGCTTAAGGTATGTTTCGTTCTAATAAAACACGTGAATTGATGCTAACTAACCATCCTATAGATGAACGCGGCTAATGCTAAGAGCTTCCTGAACGAAGTCGGAAAGATTCAACGAGAACTCCAATCGGTATAGGACGCCGTTGGTACCGTTCCCGCTAGAACTGAGAAACCTGATGCTCCGTCCGGCCATGCGATGGACGATGTTGTAACCGCCGAAGCTACACAAGAGGCATATCTATCCGATGATTCCCTGGACGATTTACCGGACTATGAAGAACTTTATCCCGATGATGACAGAACTGGCGAGGAATTTATAAACAACACTCCGGACGACCCAGTTGCATATGCTCGAGTTTTGGAAATCGCAGCTGAACGAGTCGCGGCTAGACGAGCCGCAGCTGAAGGCCGTCTGGCTCTACCTGGCAAGCATGAAGCTGACACTAAAAAACCCGACTCTGCAGCCGCCGGCAAACAACTTACCGATGAGATGAACCTGGACGATCTGTCCGACTACGAGTCCGATATGGACCATTATGCTGCGGCCGACAACACCAAGCAAGAGGGGTCCGCAAGAGAGGAGAACCGGGGTGACGTACTAGATGATGAATCTAGCATGGAGAACGCCGACATGCAGGCATCCGACCCCAAGAGTCCTAACGCCGCACAGACATTCCCTACCGGTCTCAACACCCCTCCTAGATACACTGGTAATTTCCAATGGGGACAAGGCAGCACCCCGGTGTTTCCCGACATGTTCAACGCTGAGAGGATTACTATGAATAAGGTCTTCCTCGGGAGCATCGCCATGAGGAAGGTCGTCATGAAGGATATCCTTTTTGAAGGGACTTCCATTGCAGATGCCGTCGTTGTTTTTAACGCGTTGGAAACCGCTATCGAGACGGCCGTCATTGAAGAGGCTGTCATTGAGAAGGTTATCATCAACGCTGGCGCAGTTGTTCTAGAGGGGAGCGTTTTCAAGAATGCCACCATCGGAAAGCTCTACAACGGCATGATCACCATGAACTTGGTCGCCGCTAAGGAAATGGCCGTTGAGACAGTCGTCTTGACCAACTACAGACCTGACCAAGAGCCATGCTTGGGCCCTGATTTGCCTTGGTATTCGCCCAAGAACGGAGAGTCCTCACATAGGGGAAATTCCCACGAGTCAAGCTCTAGCAGCAGTCCCTCGCCGGCCTCTCCTGGCAAACGTAAGGCGACCACGACGGAAGATCCCATGACTCCACCGAAGAAGAGATCGCGTAGTTTCAACTCCTCCTAATGAACATGGCTGGACAAACGGTTAGGTACTTGGCGTTGGTGATGCATTTGGACAACGGAGTGTTTTGATACCAAGTGTTTTCAGGGAAGGAATGGATGTTACTGGTTATTATTGTGATGATAAGGGGATGGAACATGCAGTGATCAGGGGCAGTCTTGCCATACATTGCAGTCCACAGTATAGCATGGTGGTGCTTTTCGTTGGTGGCTCTCATCGGATTATCTGGTATAGTCGATATTCCGCCACCAGCATGTACCTAAGCACCACCAGACACTTGTAGTATGGGAACCTGTCCCTTTCGTTATACAATCCATTCAGCGAATAAATAGTGTCTTTCAACGACTTCATCGTATCGATCGTTTGACGATCATGGACTGCTAAATAGAATCAGTCGAAGTTATTTACAAGAATCCCTTCGAATCCTAGTATAAATAATAGATACCAAAAAGGTCGAGCCTGATGTAGTTTCCACCTACTGTAAGCATTTATCTAGGTAGACACAGATCTGAATGAATGCCGCTTTGAATCCTGATAGCATTACGTAGGTAGCTCTTCGTTTAGCAAAGGAGTGCTTGTAACAACCGATCGGTCACGTGCTTCCGTCCGAGTTTCGCGCCACAGACAATCGCGACCGCGTGGCTTGACATTCTACGACGTCAACCTGACGCACATCCCTAGGAGAATCGAGAACCCCCAGCTTGTCCTCTTAATAGGCACCCTCACCCTCATGCATCTCGACTATAAGTGAAATGTCTAGTCTCAAGGCTGCTACGGTGTCAAACAAAGTCATTCGACGAAAAAGAAAGAGGCAAAATGAAGAAGGAGATGAACCCTTAGAGGTCTCTGAAGAGACTGCAGAAGGATCAAAGGTTGCAAAATCCAGAAAGCCGACGACAACCCAGCGCAAAAAGAAGACGAATACGGAAGTCGAGTGTCGCGTCGAATGGCCACAGCTATTCAAAGACTTGGATAAGACTCACAGGGCGCTGAACCTAGTCTTTACTTTCTGCTCCACGCGGAAGCATTTGGTAACGACTTTTGATACAATTCGATCTGCAGTCGAGTCAAATACGAAGCGCGAGCTGAAAATTGAGGATGTATCAGCTATTGTAGCTCTGCGACCTGAGGGCATCAACTTTGCCTACGTCGATGAGGTGATGCTGCAGACTGACATCAAAGGAGCTGAGAGAGATACAACTTTTAAGTCTGGTAGATCCAAGGATATTACGGTTCAAGGTCCCGCTCCAGACGCCTCCGTTGGTGGTCTCACCGGCCTAGATGGACTTGGCAGTCGTCACCCTGATGATATTCTTCCCAGCGGCAAAGAAGTCTTGTACTTCGAGTTTGTCGACGAAGATCTTAAAAGGCAGGTCCAACAGAGAAAGACAGGAGAACCTACGAATCCTTTTAGGAGACTTCGCGATGAGGACTTGAAAATGCCCGTCTACAGTCAGAAGCAACTGACAACGCTAATCGAGAAGCGAAACCAAAAATTTACAAACGCCGTGAGCTCTTTTCTGAACCGTTGTGTAGAGGACAAACTAGACCCCGAATTGATGCTTCACCAAGAGGCTGAAGCTTATATTCCAGTTCCTTCTGAGCCCGAGATCAGCAGCTCTAAACCAGAGTCGAGCACTGTACCCAAGTCGATACCGAAGGAGAGAAAGAGTATCCCCGAAATCGTCCAGGAGCTAAAGGATAGTCCGTGGTACATTGGTCAAATTGTTCCAGACGGACATCGCGTGTTTGACGCCCAGGAACCTGTGTTCGGCGAATTGGATTTCCTTTTGAGTCAGGATATGGTGAATGCACTCTACAATGCCAAGGGAATCACCCAGTTTTATGCCCACCAAGCCGAAGCGATCAATAACCTCCATTCGGGCCGCCACGTTGTGGTGTCGACATCTACAAGTTCCGGAAAATCCCTTATATACCAGCTGCCTGTTCTGCATGCCTTGGAGCAAGATCGCAATGCTCGAGCGATATACATTTTCCCAACGAAGGCCTTGGCTCAAGATCAGAAGAAAAGCCTGAAGGACATGCTCGCATACTTTACGGGTCTAGAAAATGTTCTTGTCGAGACGTTCGACGGAGATACCCCGATGCACGACAGAAACCAGATTCGCGACGAGGCCCGAATCATCTTTACGAATCCAGATATGCTTCATCTTACGATCCTACCCCAAGAAGATAGATGGCGGACTTTCCTGAAACACCTACGCTATGTTGTCGGTATGTATACTTGTGTCTAAATACCCTAGTTTACTAGTTAACCGCTTCTAGTTGACGAGCTGCACTACTACAACGGCTTGATGGGGTCTCACGTGGCCTTCATCATGAGGCGGCTTCGACGTATATGTGCTGCTGTTGGTAATCGGAAAGTTAAGTTTATATCATGCTCTGCCACCGTCGCAAACCCGCGGGAGCACTTTAAGACCATTTTTGGAATCGACGATGTGCATCTAGTCGATTTTGACGGATCGCCGTCCGGACGAAAGGAATTTCTTTGTTGGAACACACCTTACAAGGATCCTGGGGACCCATCGAGCGGCCGTGGAAATGCCATAGCCGAATGTGCTCGGCTGTTCTGCCAGCTTATCTTGCGAGGTGTTCGCGTGATTGCGTTCTGTCGCGTGAGAAAGCAGTGCGAAGAGCTTGTAACGGCTGCCAAGTCCGAATTGGAATCGCTAAGTCGTCCAGAATGCATGGCTCGTGTTATGGGATACCGGGGTGGATACACGGCGCAAGATCGTCGAAGAATCGAGAGCGAAATGTTTGAGGGAAAGCTTATAGGCATCGTTGCGACCACAGCTCTGGAACTGGGTGTTGATATCGGCACCCTGGACTGCGTTATCACGTTGGGGTTCCCTTACACCATCGCAAACCTAAGACAGCAGAGCGGTAGGGCCGGCAGAAGGAATAAGGACTCGCTATCTGTCCTTGTTGGAGATTGCTTCCCGACTGACCAGCACTATATGCAAAACCCTAACGAGCTTTTTACTAAACCCAATTGCGAGCTCCAGGTCGACTTAGATAACATGCTTGTCTTGGAGGGCCATATTCAGTGTGCGGCATATGAGATGCCGATTAAACCCGTTGAAGATGCTGTCTACTTTACGAAAGACTTGGCAAAGATCGCTGAAGAGCGTCTGATCAAAGATGAGCTAGGATACTACCATTGTCACGACAGATTTAGGCCAATGCCCTCCAGATTTGTGGCGATTCGAGACACCGAGGATGATCACTTTGCAATTGTTGACATAACCCATGGGAAGAACGTCGTACTGGAGGAGCTGGAGGCATCGAGGGCTTTCTTTACTATTTACGACGGTGCCATTTTCCTGCACCAGGGTACCTCTTACTTGGTGCGCGATTTTCAGCCCGATAGAAAGATCGCCAAGGTAGAGAAGGTCAAGGTGGAATGGACAACGCAACAGCGAGACTTCACCGACGTGGACCCGGTGGAAACGGAAGCTGTACGGAAAATTCCGGGATCGCTCTCGCGTGCCTTCCATGGCTCGATACGCATCACACAGAACGTATTCGGCTACTTCAAAGTCGACAGGAAACGACGTATTCTGGATGCCATTCAGGTCGATAACCCTCCGATTGTGCGACACAGCAAAGGCATGTGGCTTGACGTCCCGAAGCGAGCGCTCGAAATCCTCGTAGACCGGCGTCTCCACGTAGCCGGAGCCATCCATGCTGCGGAACACGCCGTCATGAGTCTCATGCCCAATTTCGTCATAAGCATGCCAGGCGACGTCCGAACGGAGTGCAAGTCGGGGCTGAAGGAGTTTGCGCGAAAGGAGACGACGAGAAAGCGGCCTGCGCGGCTGACATTCTACGACGCGAAGGGCGGCACGAACGGTTCGGGGATCAGCACCAAGGCATTCGAGTTCGTCGACATGCTGCTCGTCCAGGCCCTCGAGCGGGTGCAGCACTGCCACTGCGAAACGGGGTGTCCGGAGTGCATCTGCTCCGAGTTCTGCAAGGAGGCCAACGAGGTGATGAGCAAGGCCGGCAGCGAGGTCATCATCAAGACGCTGCTGAATATGGAAATCGACGTCGACGCTCTCCCCATGGGCCCCGAGGATATGAGTCCGGCCGGCATCGAGACGGTCGTGCTGGCGTTGCCTGTGCCGGCGCGAGGTCGGAGAGCCGGCGGCGAAGTCGAGATTAAGGTGGAGGAGGAAGAGGATCAAGATGTTGTGATAGTAGATCAGGCCGAAGCTGGGTGATTTGAGATACCTTAGTTTAGCAGTAAATGCTAACGGTGTATCTCATATCTTAGACTCGAGTGAGTTTATGTGAGTATATGTCCCTACCTATACATACCTAATAACTCAGGTCCCTCTAACTTATAACTGGCTTTACTCCTCAAGAATAGCCGTTGCTCGGCAAAAATATTCACGTGGTCTTGCCCCTTTCTGCTACCGCCTTCGCAGTGGTACATTACGTCGGAGGAAAGAGCACCTGTGTATCAACTATGACTTGTCTAGGTAACGCGTACCTGCCGTCGCACGCGAAAATATCGGCGTAAAAACTGAATGTACGAGGAAATTTGCACAACCTCTACCTTTCACCCAACCACCGTGGAACGTTCCTTGAAAAATCAAGATCGCCCATCAAAGGGGGGAAATCTTGAGACGGTGAAGTGCGTATTCCACCATCTTAATAATAGAATACCATACTAATTCCTTGTTATAGAATATCCTTGCGTCTTAGGGCGCACTACCGAAGCTCGTACAGTGTTCCAGCTATTCCAATTTCATCACCCTACTTGGCCTGGTATCACCGGACTGGGAGGAGTCGCATATGAACCACGACATCTAGAACCGTACAAACAGCCAACATGAAGTCCTTCATCTTCCTCGCGCTCCTCTTCGCCTGCTGCATAATTGCTACAACTCCCCTCACCGTGGAGAAGAAGGATGAAAACACTGCCATCCACGGTCGCAAGCCTGCCATCTTCAACGACATCGACGCCGATGATGTAGTCTTGGAGCTCCTCCACAAGCGCGACGAGATCGACGACTGGAACAACGCGCACCAGAACAACCGCGTGGCCGGCTTCTACGTGTGCCCGGACGTGCGGGCGCTGTATACCGTCTTCAACTCGCTGGCCGTCTGGGAGGCCTTCTGCCGGGGCGTGTGGTACCACCAGCACCCGAACGAGGACCGGCCGCGGTGGAGCGGCCTCGAGTATCCGCACTCCATCTACCTGCCGGACTACCACGCGCGGCAGGTCGACATGGGCGAGGCCCACGGCGAGCTGTTCGCGTTCCCGCTGCAGCCCGGCGAGGGCGCCGAGTGGCCGGGCGTGACGGGGTCGCCCGTCTTCGGGCCGCCCGGCGACCACCGCGTCCTGTTCGACGGGAGCGGCATGTTCGCCGGCGTCGCCATCATCCTCCGCGGCGAGCCCGACGGCGAGCGCCTCGTCTGGTGCTACCCGATCCTCGAGCACGGCGACAGAGATTTCGGCGCGACGGCCGAGGGCAACCCGGGTGTGGACGAGGCTTGGATCGACGACTACTCTGGCCACTTCCTCTACGCGCCCGATCCTGCCGGCGGCTCGCGTCCTCCTCCCCGCTGAAAGCTGGTGGCGGTACTCCTAGGAGTATGGTGCTTAGGGACTTTTTTGGGGCGCGGGAGAGTACTCTGCGTAGCTTGTGAGGGAGTTGAGGAGGTAGATAGCTAGCTAGCTAGCTAAATAACATGTGAGTTTCTTGCTCTGAGATATGACGTGACCCGCCAATATACCAAGCCTTCCCATGTCCCCTTGTACATAGATGAGTGGACCTTCGTCATATAATGGAACCGGGACCCAACCTTTCTCTCATCTTTTCCATGTCTCGAGATCAGGGACGTCGTCTTGTAAACATATTCAGGAGTTTGTATCGAATGGTTATGTGGTGTATGCGCGGCCTTTCGCCTGGGAGCGTTTCAGGCCTAAAGAAAATGGGATTCAAGTAACTGGGATTTCTGTGATGTAGGTATGTTAATACAGTATACAGGTCATTGCGAGGTAGAGGACAAGAACCCACGGGCTGTGGTATACAATCAGTCCGGGTGTCTCAGGCTGCGCGTGGAAATTGCCTCCTACGCCCCTGTTCCAGACACGAACGTTCGGTTGAGAAAGTTAATCTACAAACCCGCGTGAAGGGCCAACCCCCTTGTCGAGCGGTGCGCTTAGGGTGGCTTGGATGCGATCGGCAGGTTTGAGGGACATCAGAGCACTCTTCAGAAAGTCGGTGCTGAGCTTGGTAATGTGCCGGTAGTGCGACCCGTAGACTTCCGACCTCTCCAGCTGGTCGACGTCGATCCATCCATATCTTCACCTTTCTGCAATTGGCCATCCTGTCCAGCCGGAGCCAGTGGAAGTCGTACGATTATCGAATTCGAAAGAGAGAAGAAAAGCCTAGAGGTTCTAAAATGATGCCTTGCCCTATTATTCTGTGCCGCAATCACCTGGGTACCAACATGCAGTATCCCATGTACGATATTCCTTATTACCATCAGGTCTAAAAACAGAGCTAGAGTCGTGTCAAAGCAGATTTATGCGTAAAATTCATCTATGCATTATATTAAGTACCTAGGTAGGTACCTGGTATCTGTACGAAATCAAAAAGCGCCTCTTCTACCTAATCCCAATATGCTGCCCAATGCACCGAGTAGTCTATATGCAATCTATCATATCCTATCATGAACAGTATCAAGACACGCCATTACAACGCACGGCTTTCCGGCAGGACGGCCGCCATCTCAATATCACGCCCGAAGGGCTTCGGCTCCGCCGCCCTTAGTACAGGCCACGAGCGGCGCGGCGAGCCCGCAGGGTCGGGCGCCACCGCCCGGTCGAGGAGGAGTTGCACGCGGGAGGCGCGGCGTCGGCCTCCAGCACGGGGTGGAGGGCCGTGACGTTCAGGACGTTGCCGCGCAAGTCGGCCACGTCGGTGCCGTTGACCTTGAGCGTGCCGACGAGCGGCGTGCTGGGCGGAATGGTGCTGGGCGGTGCGGCGGCGGCCAGCGTCAGGAAGGCGTCGAAGGTCTTGTCGCCCTGCGCCGGCGCGTTCACCGAGCCCACCATGCCCGCCTGGCAGTGCGCCTTGGCCGTCTGCGCGCAGTAGAACCAGATCGGCTTGTCGTCTTTGACCGCCACCTCGAAGGTGGTTCCCGACGGCGTCTGCTTCGTGGGCACGAAGGGGGCGGCGAAGCCGCCGGACTCGAGGGGCTGGCAGGGCTTGTCGAAGGACGATTGGACTATGGAATGGTTCTGCATATCTAAATTAGCCAAGCGAAAAAACACAAGGAGAAAAAAATGTGAGTATGTGCTTGACTCACCATTGGGTTGTAGCTGAACTCGAGGATCGTCCCGACCAGCTCGGTTACGTTGTTCGGGTTGAAAACTAGGCTCCCGTTGAAGCCGACATCGATGTGTAGCTTCCTCTCACCGCCGGCTGGTAGAGTCCCAACTGGCGGTGTGCTTGGCGTTGCAGCTTGTTGAGCCTTGGCCTTGTAGGCATCGAACGTGTTGCCTGATAACGGCCTACTCTAGTATTAGCAGGATGTCGGCACGGCGTTCTAGTAGATATCACTTACGCATTGATGGAGTGTACCATTCCATTTTGGCAGTGGTTCCCATTTGTCTGAGGACTTCATACTTGTTAGCAAGTCCATACCAACGAGCGTGGGCTTTCTTAGACTTACCAGTAGAACCACAGCGGCTTTGTGTCGTTCACGGTAATGGTAAAAGTGGTTGGGGCGGCGACGTCAGGAGAGGCATTAGGGGTGAAGCCGGAAAAGATTCCATTCTCTTGTAACTGGCATGGGGTGTTAAATGCAGATTGTGCGACGGCATGATTCTAAAGTCGCTGTTAGCTATAGCCTATGATGTATTCGTCCAAATAGGAGGTAGTCACCTTTGCAAAGAATTGATACGTGACAGTATCGCCAGGTTGTGCTGCTAGCGTTTCTGGTTCGAACTTGAGTTGGCCTCCTTTTCCGACTGTAACATCGAAGTGGGCTGCATTTGCAAGCCCTATGAGAGCTGCTAGCCCGATGGCGACTCTAGAAGGCTTAAAAGACAACATCTTAGTAGAATTCGGGAATGATTTGATTTTGATAAAAGTAGGGATAGTATTGTGACTGTGACTGGAGACTTACAAGATTGCACAAGGGCGAGAGAAGGGAAGCTTTATTAAATCCCAAGCCGAGAGAAACATTAGCTTGACGATATTCTAAATCAAGAATACTTACCAACTTGTCGGCATGTTGAGTCCCTAACAGAGTCGTAAATGGTGTAAGCTGATTGGATATGAATGTTTCGTTTCTATTTCTAGCTGCTAAGCCCAAGTCGTTGGAGCGCAGTCATCCCAAGTTGGGCTTCAGCACGTGGTCGAAAGCGTTCGGATGGGAACCGGCCGTTGAACTGCCACTCGGTAGCAGTGTACAATAACCATAGAATTCCTTCCCGAAGTCCTGGGTAAGGTAGGGAGGGCTGAGCATGCGTCGGCTTAAGCAGATTCCGGGCGTGCTGCGCCACGCTGTCATGACCCATTGGGCATTGGGCCACTCCCGCAACCTATTCTATTTATATTTCAAGGACGGAAATAAAGCTTTCCTTTAGTGACGCCAACAAAGCTCTTAATAACATGAAATGATTGAACGAACCAACAAATTGAATCTAGAGCGGTCATGTTGAAGGTGCCCTAAGGTCCAGTAAGATATGACTGAGGATTGAAAGGCCTCCAAGACTTCAGTGGTCTCCAGTAAGCAACTCCATAAGCGCCAGGCCTATAGAATGTTTCTTTCAGCTAACCTAGCCCACCCTACCCCATCTAGCCGCCTGGATGTTACCTTTCCGCTCGAAAAATAGGCATCTACATGCGCCGTAGCTTATCGACCAATGATACACTGGGAGGTACCTAAACGTTAGACCGATGTCAAGTAGCGACGGCTTATCCATACCAGTTAAAGAAAAAGACTCGAGAGAAATTCTAGCAAAAATGCCCTCGACGCGTATGGAGCGCTGTAATACGCTTCTTATGGACTATGGCAGTGAAGATAGGTATCGCAAGAGTAATAATGAAGGGACAGTGGGAAAGCTCAAACGTCTCACGGTAGACGCAAGCCTCTGCACGAAGTACAGTCACAGCAGTGCTAATGATTTACGAATATGTCACATCGAAGCAAAAAAAAAAAAAAAAAAAAAAAAAAAACTCATTGATGAGCGCAAAAGCTCGTTTTATTCAGACTAGAACCCTGGCATACAGCAAAGCGAAGAGTAACCTGCGACTCTCGAACCGGGCGATTTACCTAAACGCCATCATCGTAAAGCAAAAGACCGAACCGGCAAACCATTCCTTTCCTTTCCTTCCATCCCTTCCATCCCAAAGACCACCTAACGCGGTCACCGATGAAGTTCCGGATGTTCGTCTCGAATCAGGAGTAGTAGCGGCGCAGCTGGGCGGACTGGCACATGTAATAGACCAACCAGACGACGGCGAGCACGGTGATGAACAGAGCCGTGATGACGATGATCATGTCGCAGAGGCTGAAGCTGTCCCAGTATCCCGTGCCGCGGGGGGCGGGGTGCGAGCCGGCTTCCGACAGGGACAGGGAGTACGATCCGTACGAGCGATGAGTCGGCGCGAGCGACAGGCCCGGGAAGGCGATGAGAGGCTGTCGCTCCAAGTCCTGCGTACGCTTCTTGTTAGCCACCGCTTGTCTCGATTGCGCAAGTAATAGTAGGAGACTAGGTAGTTAGTTAGCCGGACTTACAGGCTGGATGCCCTCGGGCTGGTGAAAGTGCTCACAGCCGGGGAACGTGCAGCAGCTCCAGAGGTGCTGTTCCCGGTGCTCGATCTCCGCGACGGTGGCGGCGACGGAGGGGCTGGAGGCCAGTCGCTGGTAGCTGCGGGGGACAGACATGTTCGCCTGGGGGCGGCGGGGGAGCGTGAGACCGAACGCCGCGCGGACGTTGGGGGAGACGCTCATGGGGCCTCGGGCCGGGGTCGAGCCTTCTGCGGCGATGCTGCGAGGCGTGATCGTGGGCGTCTGCGAACCGTGGGGACTGCCGTTGCCGTTCTCCTCGGGGGCCGCGGCGACGAAGACCACGCCGTCCTCGCGAGCCGGCACGCCGCGGATGGTGTTGTCGGTAGGGGTGCTAGGCTCCTGCTCGCTGGTGTTTCCGCCGCTGGCGCCGGAAGCCTGAGTGCCGTTGGAAGCGTGGAATGAGACAATCTCACCACCGGGACTGGCGGGAGTCACGGGACCAGTGATAGCTTGAGCACCAACGTTGCCGAGAGGGGTGCGGCCGGTAATGATCGCGGCGAGAGCACGATCAAGAGGATTAACGGGAGTCACGGGGCTAGCAACATCCTCCCAGTTTCGGGCATTGCCGGGAGTGGGATTGCCAGGTCGAGCCACGCCGCTGGTGGGAGTGGCAGGAGTCGGGATGGCGACATCGCGAGCGCCGGACATTCCGGACTTCTGTGAAGCGGTCATGTTGATTGATGGCCTTGCAACGATGGGGAAATGATGTTAGAGGTGGAAGGAAATCTATCTCGAGCGGAAATGGGAACTTACCAGATGTCAAGCTGATGAATTTGTCCTGGGGAAATGTTGTGGAAGTAAGAAAGGTGCAGGTGCTGGGGGAATTTAAAAATCCAAAGCTATGGGCTGTTTACAGAATCAGGGCGGTCCATTCCCTAGGGGAAAAGCGGATCTGCTGTTACCAGGCCGTTTTTTTGAAGCTATTCCGCGATCCTTGGTAGCCCCTAGAGCATACCTGCCCTGCTAGGGACTGGGCTTACACTGGACTAGGTGCGTCCTTGACAACCGCTTACGAATCATCTAGATAGAGAGAATTCGAGAGAAATAATTTACCAAAGCTCCCGCATCCTCCTGTCCCCATGTCCTCGAGGGTCACGTTGATCTATATGATTGTCTACGTCCTGCGTGACTGTCAGGACGATCTTTGACGGCTATGAAATTCATGCCTGTGAATGCATACACATATTACATCATACATAGACCTCATATCATGATTTCCTTGCCACTATAATGGCATTTACCTCAAAGGATTGGGCTGTGATAAAGTCTTATATCGGTACGTTCCTCTACCGGCCGTCCTTCCGGAGCCGCAAAGGGGCGGCCCCACTTCCGTCCGGATTTAAGTGGACCCACAATACGGAGAGCCGCATTGAATAAAGTTCAAATGCCTCTACCTACCTACCTAGGTTAGGTACCTTAGGTAGGTAGGTGGATTTTTCAGCATCATGGAGCTAATATCAATGATATTGAATGGTCACGGAGTGGCTTCAGTCTTGGAATCAAGAATTCTATGAGAGCACATCTGATTAGACTTAAGATTATGGCTAGGTACGTTTTAGTAACATTTCGAAGATGCTTGTGCGTCATCTCGAGAACGAGTGGCCGGTTTACTATCCTGAGAATATGTACAGTTAAAGTTTGTTCGTTAAAATGGATTCATAATCAACATAAATTGCCATAATGTACCGTCCCTAGCCATGTGTAAACGAACACATGTCAGCTACTTTTGTCCAATCCCGCCCATTGAGCAATCCCGTCATATCAGTTCCAAGAGGAGAGAGCATCCATACCTACCTACCAAATAACATGATTTCCGCCCCATCGTCCTGACTCCTAAGTCCAACCAATAGTTTCCTGATATCCAATACTTAAAATACCCTGTCGCGGGAAAACGTAGCGTATATCAAAATCCCAGTGCCAAATCAACCTTGTCCCGAATTTGGTCTACACGACACGTTAGTTCTCATTCCATTCTAGATTGTTAGGATCGGGTTTTCACTTACCCCTCATGCCACCCAAGGCTTCAAAAGCCGTCGCATAATTCTCCAGTGTCACTAGGATGGAGACTAGTCCTTGCTGGAGACGGTCGCGAAGGTTATCCACGAGAGGACCAGCTTCGCCAGTCGAGGTGGGATACATGGACTCCGTCCTGTCTTTGACCATAAGCAACGCGTAGCTACATTGCATCGCGCAACAAGCAAACGCTGGCATCGTCCGGGGCGTGATTAACGTAGAACTCGGTCCGATGTAGCACGGCGTGTCGCAGAGCAGACCGGTGGGATTTGGATACGGCAGTGAATCAAATGCCTGGGCAATATTTAAAGCAGACTTTAGGCATATCTTTGATGAATGGTGGGTGCTGAATGGGTATGTCAGAACCGGCTCTGGCTGATAGTTGAAGCCGCAGCAATCTGCGTTGGGCGTGGATCGGCTTGAGAGCGTCGGTGACACGGAACCGGCAGAGGGACTTGAGTTCGACATGGTAGAAGGCGTGCCTCCAACAGTAGTACAACACGATTGCAGCTGTATGATATCGGGACTACCAACCGTCTCTTTGTCCCTCGTGCTTTTCAGGTCACAGTGTTTCGCAGAAAACACGGCGAGGTCGAAGAAAGCGCAATAGCGATGGACCTTGATTCGAGCACTACATAGAGATGTCAGCCTATGAAGGGTAAAGCTTCCGGGAATAAAATCTACCTGTTCAGTTTAATGCGCGAAATGCACCGCAGCGACTGCGACAGGACTGACTCCCTCTTATCGACAGGCTGCGTCAATGGGCAGTTTAATACCCATGTCTCCGATTTGGTAATAAGGGGTTCTAAAAGCCGTTCGAGTTCTCGCATTCGATTGAAGATGCGGGTCATGTCCGATTGCTCTTTTCTAGCCTTGTTGAATTCGATGACGAACTGAGTAGCCGCAAGGATAGCCTGCTGGGCTTGGACGAACAAGGGCCATGCCTATTCAAGGTTAGAGGGAAAATTACAAGAGTAAGCAGCATGGTATCTTACCTCCGGATCAGCCTTGATCGTTGGGTACTTGGCCGTGAAGCTAGATCCAAAGACCTCAAACGTCGGGGGCTGGCGAATATTAGCATTTATTCAAGCTATCCTTTAGCACGATCTACAAGCATACCGTATTGCTAACAATCGAGCCTTGACAGACGCAAATGTACGTCATCCACCATGTACGACGTCGCGCTTCTGTGTACTCGTCATCCACATCGTTACGCGTATGGAGCATAAGAGACATGGCCGACACCAGGGCCGCTCCGACCCTAGCCCTCATCTTCTTCAAGTTACCGCGCTGCGCATACTCATAGACGCTAAGGAGATCAAGAGCGATGATGCTCTCTAGCTCGAGAGGAACTTGCGAGTGGAACTTCTCTCGGAAAACCTCATCGTCAGAATCATACAGGGCTTTTGGCGGTTCGACGGACGACTCCGGCCTCTCCGTTTCCGTTTCGATACTCTCCAGGGCCGCCTTTGCGAGGAACTGCGAGTAAGTACGTCTCCAGTTGACCGACTCAGGTTCGAGTGGAGTAGGATCTTGGGGACAGGGTATGAGGGCCAAGATTGCGGAGATGGCTAAACTGATAGCGGAAGATGGTTCCTCAAACTTGTCTCTCTGCGTCTCGAGAAGAGGCATAACCTGATCAGGTACTGGCACTGTTTCCGGGGGCGGCAAGATGGGGAAATAGGGGTGAATCCAGATGTAATATGCGTTCAGTCTAGACTTTCGGTCAGTCAAGCCGTCTCGGAGGTTACGTGACTACCTACATGGCTCGATCATTGCCCCCGTAGGTCCTGACCATGGGGATCTTGACATTGGGGATAACAGCATCGACCATGGAATCTTGAAATAGATTGTCGTATATGGCATCGCTGTCTCTCCAGATATCGGCCAAGGGCTTCAGGCCGGCGCCCGGTTCTATGTAACTTTCGATGAGGAGAGCTCCAACCCAGTCAGCACTAACTAACGCATTCTCGGTCGAGTGGCAACTTACAATCCTGATGAATTTCTTCTTGCTGGGTAGGAAGCGAGATCGCGAGATCCTGATAGTCGGCGAGCGGTCGAGACTTCTTCCGAATGCGAGGTCCTCCTCGTCTACTTGGTTTATATACACACTCGCGATCTTTGGTCACGCACTGAGAACGGTTTGGCTAGTTAGAAATGCACTTCGGCCTTTCACTATAGGTAGGTATATATATAGGTATGTTGTAAAAGAGGTAAGGGAGAAATAAGCTTGAGGATAAGCGTACACTTGCGCATGGGCGCTCGCCGTTGCATCTCGTCCTCGATGCGCGGCTTCAAACTCCGTTAGCAGATTTACTCTCGATAACATGTTTGGTTAGGCAATTTGATGAGTGACGCTTGGTGCTCGATGCGCGCTCGCTAACTCGACTACACAGGGCTTGGAAGAAAACAATGGCGCAATGGCGCAATGGTTAAGCGTTGCGACGTACCAAGACAGACAAGCGTTCTTGACGGGAGGAATCGCAAATTTCTTCCGGGGTTGAGGCTGGGACGCCTGAGTGGTCAGTCTCTGTGCCCCATTCGTGCCGTCTCCCTCAGACATCGTCATGTTTGGTCTCGGGTAGGTGCAGATAACTATAGATAGTAGGCTACCCCGGGGAGTTAGGTAATTGAAATCTAAGTCAGTATAGAAATAGGGTATAGCGGCCGCGGGGCCCTTCTTGCTAATAAGTCGGCGGTGGAGATTGTCGGGCAGGGAGAAGGCTTCTGATTGACCGGATAGTGCGGATTCCGTCTCTTCTATCTTTCTAGACTTCAGCTGGGAGCGGGGTAATTACAGGATGTGCTTAAGAGCCGGGGTGCTCCAGGATGGTCAAGGATGCTGAAATGGATGGGTTTCGAGCGCTAAGCCTTTGAGGAAAAAGGAAAATCTTCTGTTGGTGATTGACATGCACATGCACATGCGCGATTCGATGGGTTCGGACGGGTTCGATGGAGAGCTTATGTTTAAATTTGGTTGGCAGCCACTTCAGCCGACCAGGGGGGGCAGAGGGGGCGCTGTCAAGTCTGCAAGAACGAGTACAGTATCAGCAGTATTAAGCATAAGGGGTAGGGTATGAGTATGGGTGTCAGGAGACTTTTGCATGAGCCTATCCCCGATAAGATCCATCATCTATCATATTTTCAAGTCTCTTTCGAGCGCTGCGATGTGCTCTGGCCTGCTGGCGTACATGAGGTAGCACACCTGTACACTCACCTGTACACTAGCACCTGTAGACTAGGTGCAATGTGCGATGGCGACAGGGAGCAGGGTAAAGGGAGTGTGGGTGGCAGTGCCACTGTGGTGGCTTTCCTGCCAATGGAAACCAATTCCTTCCTACCAGGGTATTGTACATACAGTACTTGGTACTAATCGCGATGGAGGCTGGGAGACAGGGGAGGATATCATCAGTTAGCATCCCCTATTTATTTGCCGTGCATGCGCTAACTCTGGCTAACACCTGTCTCCGGGCCGTACCGCTTGAACCTGAACCATCGGACTTTATCCACATGCAATGTTATGTTGATCGTTTGCTGAGCTGCTGAGCTGCTGAGCTGCTGAGATGATTCTTTCCCCCTTTCCCCGACTGCCCGACTCCCGATTCGCTTTCCCGATTCTTCACCTATTCCTATTGCAGATATCCTATTGCAGATATTGGATATTGCAGTACTATTGCCGGCCCTCATCCACCTGTCCACCTAGATCTGTACTGTTCCAACGAGGTCCTACAACCCTTACAACCCCGTTCACCCCATACAGATTCACCCCATACAGTCCAGCCCGCTTGTCAGAAACCCCATGCTGGGTAAGCAGCAACACGTCATTTATCATATTTCTCGTATGTTTGCGGATATAAACCGTCAAAGCTGGCGGCGACATAAGACTCTCTTCGATTCGACTTTGGCCTTTGCCGAAATGCTAGGTACCTAGGTAGATACAGCTCATTAAATTACATATGTTTATATTCGTACCTAGTATAACATATAGCAGCAAGGAAACGATAGGAAAGTCAAATGCCACGGCTGGGGAAAGAAAGAGGGTCACGCAGATAGAAGAGCTACGAATTATCGCCACCGGCTTAGACTGCCACTCCTGGATACCTATTCCCTATCTAACGTGCAACAAGCTGACGCAGCGCCAAACCGTATCACCTCCACACTTCTTAACCTATCACCCTGATCCCTCCTACGACTTTAGGATGAAATTTGGTTGACATGTTGCAGTGAAACCCCAAAAAATCCAACTTAACACGAACTATCAACATAAGAAAAGGAGAGAACCCCTGATAAGCACATAACTACTGCCAAGTGTCTGGCGACATCGGATGCAGTTCAGCTGCATATATCTTCCCGGTGAATAGAAATTAACACTGGGTTCCATATTTAACTAAATAGGACCAACTTGTCAAGCAACATACATACAAATCCCAGGCTCGTGTGTGCGTATACATGAAGAGGCACCGTCGCCTATGACTCCTTCCAGTAAACCCTACACCCATTGGGGTTCTTCTCTCCTCGCAGCCGCAGTGTCCCAGGGATTGACGCTTGCTCTCTGGTGGCGATCGCCCAGTTCTCCAGGAACCTGGCGGTGTGATGTAGTCGATAACGGGCTGGAGGCCTGCACGGCGTCCGAAAAGGAGACGGGGCTGACGGTCCCCTCGCTATTCCGAGCACTATCCCGCGTGTGGGTCCTTTGGAGGAGCCCGTGCGTGGTTTCGATGGAGACCGCGTATGGTGCCGGCGCGCCTCCCTTGCGCATCGACGCAGGTCCTCGTGAAAAGGGGCTCGCGGTCGGCGGCCGCGGAGCCGCCAAAGAATTATCCCTCTCGAAGGCCGATGAGGAGATATGCACGTCACCACCTGGGGGCACCGTGTATATGGCCCTAGGCTGAGTTGGCTACATGTTGTCAGCTTGCACAATTCGTCTTCTGCCGAGTGGTCGACTTACCAGCTCCACGTCGCCAGGCACAACCTCGCGTGGCTTGGATGCCTTGCGTGCCTTGCGACTACGCCACTTTCGAAGAAGCCAGGGAACCAACTTGTGAAAGAAAGGGGTCACCGCCAATAGGCAGGTCTGTAACCAGAGGACCATGGAGGCTTCAATGGCTATCATTCCCACCCTAAATGACTCCGACTTCGATTCATCTGGCTTGACACCACAGTTCACGCCGTATAACACAATCCAGGCAAGGGCCAGCAGGACTTCGGGAATAACGAGCCATATCGACCATATGTGCCGCAGGAACAGCGCAAACATGCTCCAGCCACATGAAAGGACGCCCGCCGCAATTGCTAGAATCATGAGCCACTGAGCCGGGGCTGACGTCGTGCACACATAAAACATTAGCGCCATGAATGCGGAAAAACACTGCGACGAGCGGACGACAGTGATGAGGGTGTTGCTATCGTAGCCTGCTGGTTTATTCTTTCCGTTGACGACCGAGTCTATGGTCCACGATGTGTCCCTGGGGTTTTTGAACCAACCGTCCTTTGGCTTCGACTTGCTGGAGCCAAAGAACCACCCTCTCTTCTTCTTCTTCTTTGGTTCGCCTAGTGTGATTTCTTCCATCGTCCACTGTGTCGGAGCCGCTGTCATGGCCGGCGCGGAAAATCCGTTGTCTATGAGTGTTCGTCGAGCCGGGTTAGGTAGGTGCTTTGGAAGTACTGTATGCCGAGAATGTCGATAAATAGATAGACTGCGCAGGGTGAAATATGAATGTTGGCCGAGGGATCTTGGCGAGAACTTTCAACTATTACTCTCCGAGCTCTTTTTATGCCCGTCTATCGAATGACTCTGAATTGCGGGCAAACACAATACATGCGTATGTCATGAAACATGGTTGCACTCATCTGATTCACTCAACCACAGAAAATACTAGATGGATATAGTCAGTACCATGAATCATAGGTATATGTTGAAGTCACGAACCTGATGCAAAAGCTGGAATACGATCATGAAGGATTCAGGTTAGAAAAGCTTTCCGGATCAAAACTCGAGCAACGATATACTAGTGCAATGTAATATCGAGTGTCCAAAACGAAATTGAAGACATAGTCATTAAAAGAAGAAAAAAAGACTTGTATTCATGTACTACAGGTTAGTTTGGTCTGATAATATATATATATATAGGTGTGTTGAATCGAGAAAAGAAAAGTATTGTCTGCAAGGCCAAAAGTGACGAACAATACCTGATATCAGCTCTGTTAAGTATGCGATCTCTAGTCGTAGCAAAATGCTTCTAATAATGACTAATACATGTAGTAATCTAAACAGTATTCGCTGTCACTGATTCCTATGCGTAGTTGGTAGCAATTTGCGTTGCTGGTAGTTTACATGTTTACTTGTAATGGTACAAGGACAATACGATATTAGTCAACGAGCCTTTTCTCACAGTGTTACACGAAGATAATTGAAGTCATACTTAGTGGTCGTGCTTTGATTCGTGGCAGGTATATAACATAGGAGGTATGTAGTGATTCGTAGGGCTGTTGACTCCACTAGCATACAACTCTTCCTCTTCGCTGAATCCACAGCTATTAGTAGGAGAATAGTGTACAGAAGGGGCCAGCATGCTAGATGCTTGGAAATAGCCAAGCTAGGATGCCACAAATTGGTCAACACATACCAACTGTTAGTGTGCTTATCATCCCATATTCTGACAGTATCGCTTCTAAGTCAAATCCTTATTCATACATTTTCTAGCCAGTCCTCTGCGTCTACATATTACTCTTCTGACATGCTGTCACTGCTGGTCTCCCCGGTCGAAAACAAACCGTTGCGCTCGTCGTAAATATCTTTGGGAGCCACCACTGTCTCCTCATCTCCGTCATCTAAATCATAGACTTGCCCACGAACGGACTTCATCAATATAATCCAAGACATCGTCCTCATGTCAAATGACTTGCGCGTGACGGCACAATATGCATTACGGCCTCTTAGGAAGCATTCGTTTGGTGAATGGCCCGGTTTGTCTCGATCTGCCGCATCGAGGCGGCAAGATTGGCTGCGGCGAGCATGTCCGTGATCTCGGTGCTTGCGTGCAATGCTGCAAGATACAGCGCGTTTTGCTTGCTTCAGTTTGACATGCCCACCTTTTCGACTTGCTCGCGCAATACCTCAGTGTCAAACCCTCGGAATCGAACAACTATCGGACAAGCTGCGGCAAAGATGGGGGACGAGTTCCTGAACTTGTACATAGTATGAGTATATCTGCTCTTTTTTGGCTAATAGGTATTTGAAGTATGGCTTATGAGCAAGGCAGGCCGGGCCTCTTTGCTCCTTTCACTCAAAACAAGGGAAATGCATTTCTTACCGTGAATTTCTGCAGAAAGGGAAACAAGACTGCCAGAACGTCGAGGCTGATGTGAACGGAGTGTCTCTAGCAAAAGGGTTGCGGTTGGCGTTAGGTCTCCTTTTCCATATCAGGGCAAAGGCAACAAGGATAGCTCGGGTCTCGGATCACGTCTCAACCCTTCGGAACCTGACCTTGATCCCCCAGCAAACTGCAGGATCGTAATGATATTTGGCGTAATTTATAACGGATCTATCCAGATATAGTTGGACACCTAAATAGTTTCCACATCCCTATACCCAGGCGTGAGATACATGGTCTCATGAAGAAAAGGGGGAACAGAGCGTTAAGTGTCGGGAGAAGACTCGTCCGAAAAGGTGTGCTCCGGGGCAGACATATCAGGCCGAGAAGGCAACGAGGCATGGTTGTTAGCCTTAGTTAGTGCTGGCAGCCTACGAGCCTGCCAGCCTATACATGTGAATTATAAGGCTGTTAGGATGGCCTAGACGTGAGTGTTTTTTCGCACATGTGGCCTTTTGACCGAAGTGCGCCAGCGAGTAACCTAGCGAGTAACAGCGCCACAATCTTGGCTGAGCCATCGTAGCTACCGGGGTATGTAAATAGAAGTTCGGGGACTTCATCGGGGACTTCACAATGAGTGGCAGCCAAGACCCTACTCCCCCTCGTTGAAATGATGTGTCTGCTAGGCTCCAGCTCTGCTTCGATGCCATTCGTTGATGATGTGCTTGTCGCTTTGCCTATTAAGGCCGCCCACCTTCTTTCCGTTTGAAGCCCTACTCGTTACTTGATTGTGAAGAGAACATGTCCAGCTAGCGCCAAGCGCAGATAGTCATGGAAACCGAAGCCTAGCCGCAGAGAAGGAGTCGAAAATAACGCGTAAGAAAGAAGCGCGCCTAGTCTTATTGAGAACAAGGCTCTTAAGGGGAAAGGACGACGTTAGAATACGTAGTCGTAGGATTTCCTCTGGATATTTATTCGGGAGTTGCAAGCAGATAGGATTGGTACCTACCTCCTAATTGATGAAGCGTACTGGCTGGAGGGTGGGTAGCAGAGTACCAGCTTCATCACGCCACAAAAGCTGACTAAGTACCTTATCAAGAACACTTGGTAATGAGTCTGAATAATTACTGACCTCGCCCGAGTCCTGGTTAAGCTTGACGTCCTTTTCCCTCATTCCTTTTTCTGCCCTTGTTGTAGTGGTGTAGTTGTTCAAGGAGTCACATCCATGACCGGGCATCCATGACCAGGGTGGTCTCCAGTTCACGACAGGGGCTGCTAGTTGACTCAGGCCCAGACTCGGTTAGGCTAGGCTGGCCTGTCGAACCACTACCCCGGGTTGGCTACCGGCTTTAAAAGAGACCCATCTACCCGTTGCTTTTCCCCGCAGTTCCACTCACGTACCTGTAGCTAACCCCCTGGCCCCCCAACGCATACCTACCTACACCTAATGCATGATAAATGTCTGCGCTAAGGCACATCTCGACGGTACTCTATACTCGAGGTCGTCTGTTTCCACCATGGGCTGTGATAACGGTCACACAGTGGTAACAGATCTGACCATAAGCTTCTGCTCTCCAACCGATCCTCCCTCCATATGCGGACTAGACCCGCAGAAATGGCACCGCATAGAGAAGGAACTCTACCTACACACAGCTCGGCAGACCGCTTGGCTGCATGTAGCACAAGCGAAGGAGGAAGACCTTACTGCCGACGACCTGGTAGTTACGGATATCAAAATTAGCGATTTGCATCCAGATCCTGACTCTGACAACTCGTGGGAGAGTCGACTCGCCGGCATCTGGGTGTTGAGAAGCAACTATTCGGGCGACCACGAGGCTATAACAGCTGTAGACGTTCTTTTTGGTGTGGATGCCGTCGAACCGCGACCACAGTGGGCTCTCATACGACCACCACTTCAACTAAAGGCCAAACCAGAAGTGCCAGTTGCTCAACTGAGCGTACGGCAAGGCACGGCTAAACCAAAACCAGATACCCCCCGGGCGGAACTAAGGATCAAGGAGGACGGCAAGTTCAAGGTCCTCCAGATCTCCGATACACATATGGTGACAGGAGTTGGTGTCTGTAACGATGCTATGGACGCCCACAGGCAGCCTCTGCCTGAGAGCGAGGCTGACCCACTCACAGTCAACTTCCTCAGCAAAATTTTGGATATCGAGAAACCAGACTTTGTCATCCTCACTGGAGATCAGTTGCACCACGATATCTTGGATAGTCAATCTACTCTCTTCAAGGTGGTTGCTCCGTTGATTCAGAGGTCAGTCCCATACGCAGCCGTCTTTGGCAATCATGACGATGAGGGCACCTACGCATTATCGCGTGAGTAACTTGTTTTGTGCTCAATATATGGAGCTGTTCATCGACAGCATACCTACCTCTCAGGGCTATCATAATTCGCAAACATGCCCTATAAGACAGTCAATATGCAATGCACTCGTCACAGGCTAAGTCTCGGATATACTTCTTTTTTTTCCTTTTCTTTTAGCCATGTTAACAGGCCTACGTTGTGTACTTTGCTACAGCCGCTTAAGATTTCTGCTAACTATGATAGGCACGGCACAAATGTCACTTCTGCAGGACCTGCCATTCAGCCTTAGCCAGCCAGGGCCAGAGCAGGTCGACGGTGTTGGTAACTACTACCTTCAGGTCTTCGCCCAGGCGCCATCACAGCTCCCATTATTGACCTTTTATTTCCTGGACTCCCATGGGGAAATACCGAGTAAAGTAAAAAACCCGGACTATGGCTGGATCACGCAAAGCCAGATCGACTGGTTCACGTGTACCTCCCAAATGCTACGAAAGGCGCACAAGAACGACAATGAACACGACCCCCTATCTCTGGTTTTCATGCATATCCCCTTTCCAGAATACGCAGATAGCGGTCTCGTTCTTAGGGGCGGCCACCGTGGAGAGCCGACTGAGGGCCCAAGCTTCAATTCTCACTTCTACGATGCTTTGGTGAAAGAAGGCGTAGCAGCAGTAGGCTGCGGGCACGATCATGTGAATGACTTTTGCGCTCTGCGGCCGCAGAAGGATGGCAGCAAAACCCCTGAGCCTGGTCCCTGGCTGTGCTATGGAGGTGGTAGCGGATTCGGAGGGTATGGCTCATACGGCGGGAGGAGGTATTACCGGCGAACGCGGGTTTGGGAATTCGACACGAATAACAGTGACATGAAAACTTGGAAGCGAGTCGAATATGCCGAGGAGAGAGTCGATGAACTAGTGCTTGTGGATGGCGGTGCAGTGGCCACTGCCCCTGATGACATAGGTGGAGGCGCAAGTGGCAAATCTACCTCCCAGGACGCGTTATGAGCCACGTTATCGATTGGAGATGCCTACCTACGTTGCTAGGAGCCAAATATGATTACCATAAGCTTAGGTAGGCATTAGGGGGTGCCCTATCCCACCCTCCAGCGGTTTGGAGAATATTCAGATACTTGCAATGCATGTCTTGGAGGGAACTCTTCAAGGAAGTTGATGGAGACCTCAGTCTATCCCTCTCGTCATTCCGCATTCGTATACTCAATCACCGTGAGTGTCTCGCGGCATCCTAACAAATGGTAGCCCAAAGACGTGGTCACATGGAAAACTGTATTACAAAAGTTCACATGAGATGCAAAGTCATTGGTAGGCTTTTGAGCGGGGTGTCGATGTCTCGCATTGTATCGGCCAATGCTGCGAGGAAACTAGCCCACTCGGCTGATAAAGCTAGTATCGAAATAATTAGACTTATGCTATTACTTGTGAGAAGTTTTCATCCCATGTTAAGCATATAAAACTGAACGTGAACTTGTGGCAGATAGAGATGTAGATATAGCGTCCGCGGTTATTTAAGAATGGCCGTATCTAGAGGTGACCCACTCTTTCTATAATATTGGCCTCGGTCGAGCGGTTTAGTGATAAATTAGATCAGACATATCTGCCTATATGCATATCCACTCGTATATAGGCATAAGCTAGCTTTCGACCGAGATATCTCCGCTCATTATCGGCAATTTGGTCGAATTCCTTCGACGCTATTTGCGCATGTGCAACGATCAAATGCTTCACTGAGAGAGCGACTGCTATTCTTGCTGTGATTTTGTGCAGTATTCTTTTTACGAAATTGCGTGCTCTGCTCATTTCCTATACCTCTTACCTATACTATATACTATCCGTATATGATGTGTCAGCGCCTTAGATCTTACTGACAAGGATGCGCCACTATTCTTCCCGTGCACCTCCCAGACTTTTGTCTGTTCGGACCATCGCAGGACTCGAGACAAGACGCGGCCTCTGCACTAGATGTCTGATAAGGACACAAACCGGTGACAGACGGCGAGGCGGAACCAGGTGTCTAAACGCAGGTCGTAGACCCTCGTCTAATACCCTGGCACAACCCTATTTCCCGCCGAGCAGATTTAGACAGCTTGCGACCGTCGCGTCGGTAACTGTAGAGGATGGTAAGGATCCCGACAGTGTCTTTGCGTGCTTCTGTTTCCAAACATCTAAACATCATGAATAGCTTCAGTAGCCCAAGTACTCGACAGCCATGGCCCCATCCAAGAATACGATCGGCGGGTTATGGATGGGCGCCTCCGAGAGGATCAACACCAGCGAGGGATCATACAAAGTCTACAAAATCTGCATAACGATCTAGTCCACTACCGAGCACGACCGGTTGTGCACCCGAGTCTCGAATCGTTGAAGCCTACGAAGTCACTGTTTTCGTGGCTTGGGCAGAAGGCGGGTACTACGGCAATACAGGCGATTCCAGATAACTTGCCACGCGGGCTATATTTATACGGCGATGTTGGAAGTGGGAAGACCATGCTGATGGACCTCTTCTACGACACGTTGCCAAGCTCCGTCCGATCTAAGACGAGAATACACTTCCACAATTTTATGCAGGACGTGCACAAGAGATTGCATCGAATGAAGATGGTGCACGGAAACGACATAGATGCGGTCCCGTTCGTGGCGGCAGATATCGCGGAGCAGGCCAATGTGCTGTGTTTCGACGAGTTCCAGTGTACCGATGTAGCGGATGCCATGATCCTGCGAAGGCTTCTAGAGTCGCTGATGTCTCACGGAGTTGTGCTTGTGACGACCTCCAACCGACACCCAGATGAGCTCTACAAAAATGGGATACAGCGCGATTCTTTTGTCCCGGCAATCCACCTCCTTAAATCACGGCTGCACGTTATCAATCTCAACTCACCGACTGATTATCGTAAAATTCCCCGACCACCTTCTGGCGTCTACCACACACCGCTTGATAGCCACGCAGCGTCGCACATAGAGAAGTGGCTCCGTTTTCTCGGCGATCCAGACTCTCCAGAGCCTCATTCAGAAACCCAGAAAGTGTGGGGCCGAGACATCCACGTTCCGAGGGTTAGTGGTCGTTGCGCTTGGTTCACGTTTCAAGAGCTGATCGGCCGTGCGACGGGAGCTGCTGATTATATCGAACTGATGCGTTGCTACGACGCGTTCATCATCTCCGACATACCTGGCATGACCTTCCGGGAACGCGACCTTGCGAGACGGTTTATTACCTTCATTGACGCCGTCTATGAGTCTCGCGCTAGGCTCGTTCTCACTACGGCTGTGCCGCTTACGGAGCTGTTCATTTCGCCTCAGGAGTTGCGGGAATCGTTGAAGAGAGATGGCGTACCTGTAGATGACGAGGAGGAAGAGGCTACCAGTCATACTATGCAGCATATGCTTGAGGACGTGGACAGCAACATCGACCAGCTGAAGAACTCAAGTCTCTTCTCCGGCGACGAGGAGCGCTTTGCGTTTGCGCGAGCCTTGTCGAGACTGAGCGAGATGTCCAGCAAGGAATGGGTTGAACGTGGTATGGGTTTAGAGAATATGGGAGGGAAGAGTGAGAGAGACGGCTGGGCAAAGGCTCGCAGTCGGCAAATGGAGGACAGCATGTGATGCTATCATGGAGCGGTCTTTCGTTTTGGTTTTGAGGCGTAGCAGGTGTTCTCTTCCTGCTTTGATGATTAAGGTCAAGCCGCATAGAACTATAGATGGGTTAGATAGAGGTCGACCATGAACTTTGGCCCTGAGATATATACTACATCATGTACGACATCATGAAATCGTTTCAGAGCACGCTACTTTGGGATCATTGAAGTTTGCGGTTCACATAAGACAATGCCACCACCCAAAGTTGCTTTGCCCATACAGTAGTACAAAATGCTACCAAGTTAGCGCAAATTATGAGAAAAGACCAAGAAAATTGACGATGATCCGAAGAGGCGTCCAGTGTGGCTGTGTTGTATCACCCTTCTGGTACTCGAATAGTAATTCTAAACGGCTCGAGCCCTCGGGCATATACCGCATGCAAGTTTGATCTGGTTACACCGCATCGGTTGGCTGCTTGCTCCGTGTATCGCTGCTTCAAAACGGTTACTCACCCGCTTAGGTACATGGAGTACACGCGACGCGATGGCGTTTATCAGTACCTAGGTAATCAATCTAATTTCACGCCTCTACAGGAGGGATCGGCGGGGTCGGGCGAGATCCCGCCTAGGGGGTTTGACCGAGATAGGAGCTAGTCGGGATCGAGGGCGCATCGTATGTAGGTAGTTCGGCGCCTTGGGGGTTGGGGGATTGGCCCAGACCTTCTCCTTTTTAGTACTTCGTACTACCCAGGTACAGTATCTAAACTCGCGGACCTCGCCGTTCTATTAAAGGAAAAATGTATCATTTAGACGCCGTATATAGGCAGCTTATGCTGAAGCAGTTAGATAGATCGGAGGTTCATCTATTCGCCCTTTAATAGGGGTTCATATTCCCCATACTAATCAGCGGAGAATTTGATTGCAGCAATGATTTAATTGGACCCAAAGTCCTGCGCGGCCATTTCTAACGTAGGATTTCTGACCGATGCAAATTTCGATTAAAGTGAAGCTGAGCGGCGGTCCCCTGTTTGATCCTTCAAATAGGAAGAGATGATAGCTAACATGACCTGCATACTCCATGTGGCTGCTATCATAAAGTTGGGTTTGATGGCGTTTTCGACAGGTAGAGGTAGTAAAGTTCCGCGCCGTGTCTTAGAATATTAGAACCGTCCTTGTGTACTATTACAAGCGCCCGCATTCCACGTTCTCTTCAGCCATTGTCTTATCTCACTTAGCGATGCATGTGCGGGTGTGGCTTTTTTTCCCTCCAGTTGCAGAGCCTCAATTCGATGTGCTGTACTTCGCCTCATAGGTAAAACCCTATCTGAACATTTGTTAAGGACTGCATCTCCATACGGGAATAAGCAACATATTATGGTCCTCCATCAACCGAATCCAGTCAGATCTATAATGCATCAATAAATCAAATCGGTCAGCAGTCAGTCGGGAAATGTATCAGTAATACATTGCAGATAACCTGCATCTTAACCAAGCTGCCTGAGCTTATCTACGTCAAATATGTACATAACCTTGGCATGCAGCGTTATGTAGCTTTTGCCCTAAGATATGCTGATGTACGAACAAGGATGGCTGCAGTTGTTCTTGTACCTGATGATCTAATACGACACGAGAATATGCATCCTGTTGTTTGTATTGTACGAGACAACAATTGCATTGTAATTATTGTACCGTACATGGATGCGATTTAACATGTCAATGTGTTAGAGGGATATTTTACACTACGACAAAAGCAAAAGAGAGATAAGCAGACGGGGCAGAGTGATAGATCAGGGATCAGGTACATTTTCTGCAACGGTTGGCTTTAGTGTACCTATGGCAAATTACCTAGATCAAGCAATCTACTTCTAGGCGCTTGTATTATGGGGTATGTACCCGGCGTATTGGACAAAAGGAGAAGGAATTGGCCAAGGCCACCAACGGCGTACCTTCCCATGTTAGCCACCCCTTCTACACCGTTAATGCTAATTTGCACTTCCTGTTTGGCAGGCGGTGGGGTACAATCATCTGCAACCATTTGCGAACCGGTCGTTCTTTCCCATGGAAAAAGTCGGCGTTAGCCCACCATACCCACCTTGCCCACTTCCACTTCCACTTCCACTTCGCTTTCGCCCGTGCAGCGTCCAGCCGTCCAGCCGTCGAGAGGTTCCGTCATTCTTTACGGTGGAGTTGAGTCCAATTTTGTCCACCTGAGGTCCTTGTAAATCACGGTACCCTCCACTCCTTCAAGCTTGTTCTTGGCTTTCCCAGGGCTGCGTTCCTCTATCTTTCTTTTTTCTCCTCTCCTCTCCTCTTGCTTGGCCTGCAAGACATCTTTCTTTTCTGTCTCTTGTAGGATCCAAACGGAATGCTGAGCGAGCGAGACGTGCGAATTGCCTCAGGAATAATACGCGAAGGCTAACGCACGTTGCTTGGTTATTTCTAACCCCATTCCCTACAACAAGGATACCTACAACTAGGATGGGTCCCATTAAGACCGCACTCTCCTTGATCCCGTCTTTTCGACACTCGGGATCTAAGATCGCTTATGAGGAGTTGCCTTCGCATGATATGAGCCATGCCAGTTCACCGTTAGACGAGTCGCCTATTCTGTCGGACAGCTGGCGCAAGGGACTATCGGCACCTCGTCGTCGGTTAGGATTTACGCTTCGCACGTCGCCCAGAAGACTGTTCATAGTCGCACTCGCTGTTTTCTTTACGCTCGTTTTCATTGCCGGAGGAAGCTTTCGAGTGCGCCGCTACTACACAGAGAAGGCTAAGGCGGAAGAGAGGATACCGTATCATTGGGAATTATATCCCAGGTGAGATAATATGCCCACATCATGTCTCGGAAGTGAGGCAAAGCTGTAGCGACGATTCTAACACGTTTGTTGTGTTATAGGTTGAATGGCTTCTATAATGGCGTCCGTTCGCTTGTGAAGTACTCGGACTGGGTTCCTGAACAGCAAGCCGCACCAAAGACCAAGATCGAAATTCACAAGGCACCTCCTTTGGACCCCGTCTCTGTTAACCCGTATCCCGACTTCAGTTCGGAAGAGTATCTCAAAGAGCACCACCCTGTCCAGAGATGTTATGTAGATGACAACGAGAAGTACCCGGCACCTGATATCTTCGCATACCCTGGCATTCCTGCTGGGATGACTGCGCCTTATTGGGGTTCGTACGAGAGCCTTGGAATCGCACCCGACAAGTGCTGGGAACGCTTTGGTCGCTTCGGCCCCTACGGCTATAGCTACAACCCATCTGAAGGAGGACTCGGTCTTGCAAACAAAACGGCACGCGCAGGTGCGGACAAGGTCCTGGAGATGTTCACCAAGGTCGACTACCGCAATGTAAACTGGGGCAAAGCACAAAAGACGTGCTTCGAGAAAAACAAGAAACGGTTTGAACCCGAGGAAGCAGCCGGTAATGATGAAGGTGCAACTGGACAGAAGAAGACAGTGAAGCGATCCGCTTACGTACTCCGGACCTGGACTGGTTACAAGTATAGCGATATTCAGCTCCTGTCTCTGCGAGCAATGATCAATGAGTTGTCTCTGAAGTCGGGTGGCGAATACGACGTCCATCTCCTTGTACATGTCAAGGATGACAAGATACCGATCTGGTCGTCCGAGGAGGTTTACAACCAGACACTGCGGGAGAATGTGCCAGAGGAGTTCTGGGACATGACAACGCTGTGGTCGGAACAACTGATGCGACTCTATTATCCCGGCCCGTTTCGCGACGAAGACAATGTCGAGAACCACTCCAAGTCTGACATCCACGGCGTCTACCGATCAGCCCATTTCGCCTTGCAGTGGTTTGCGCAGCAGCACCAGGAATACGAATCCTTCTGGAACTGGGAGATGGATTTAAGATATACCGGACACTACTACGAGTTCCACAATGGCGTTTCGAATTGGGCAGCCGAGCAACCGCGGAAACTCCTGTGGGAACGAAGTTCTCGATTTTGGATCCCGGGCATCCACGGTTCGTGGGCCAAGTTCTCCCAACTTGTAGAGCGGGAGACCGTGGAAAGAAACGAGAAGCCCGTTTGGGGACCGGTTGAATTCCCTACCTCCGGTCTCGGTAGAATCTCACCTCCGAACGAGACCACGCCCCCGACGACGATGGAAGAGGACGACTATCAATGGGGTGTGGGTGAAGATGCCGACTTGATCGTATTTGATCCTCTGTTCGATCCAGCCAAAACGAATTGGGTCTTCCGCAACGATGTTACGGGATATAACACATCCCTTGAAACGCCACCCCGCCGTGCAGCAATCATTACTGTCGCGCGACTCTCCAAGCGGCTTCTCAACACTATGCACGAAGAAACCTATCGTACGCACCACACCATGTTTCCAGAGATGTGGCCACCGTCTGTCGCGCTTCACCACGGGTATAAAGCTGTGTACGCGCCGCATCCTGTGTATTTCGACCGGAAATGGCCGCTAGATGTCATGGACAAGATTTTCAACTACCCCTCCGCGCCACAGGAGAGCCCCTTCGCCTGGGGCGAGCACAACATGCAGGGCGGCAGCTTCTACTACAATGCTGGCTTCAGTGGCGCGCTCTGGCGGCGGTGGTTGGGAGCCAAGGAGAATGGCGAAGGTGGAAAGAAGATGGAGAAATCCGGCTCAGACCGAATGTGCCTCCGAGGAATGCTCTACCACCCGATCAAGACGGAGAGCATCGAAAACTGACATTCTCTAATGTGGTTGTATGATTCTGGCGTACTGCGGCGTTAAGGGGGACGACCGTATATAGGGCTTCTGCTTTAAGAGCATCCAGGCATTTGCACAGTGGCGTTTTTTTTTCTTCCCCATGGCATCCTACAGCATCCGAGACTCCGGTTCTCTCTTCGCATATGGCAGCATGGGGATTTGATACCCGTTGATTTGGTGGACGGCACCGGTTTTCTTTGTTTCAGTCGATACGAGAGTGAACGATAGGGAGATGAGGCTTGCACGAAACCAGATACATGACGGGCGAGGCCACGAGAGGGGTTGTACAACTTGTGTATAGTAGAAACTCAAGTACTCAATGCTTAGTACCCTAATTACTCGGAAATATGCGCCACTCGTTGTTATGTGGCTTATGGCTTGGAATTCCACTTGTATCTGCTCTTAGCAGTTGAAGAACGCGGAGATTACGTCATTTTTACTTGGTATTTCCGTACGTACTGATAACGAACATTGGATACTGATAACAACCAAAGTCCGAGGTGCAGGCAGCCAGGGGTGACGGGCGAGCTGCATCAGCTTCCGAATCGGGGATAGATCGCAGTCAGCTGCGTAACAAGCTCCGACTGACCTGTACCTGTACCTGTACCTGTACCTGTACCACTTGACCCAACTCGAAACAGTTCAAGGTTGAAGCATCTTCTATCATCGTTTCTTCTTCTTCTTCCACACTCTAGTCCATTTCAATATCGTATCAATCTAGTTATCCTCATTTAACTCACTCCTTAAAAGCAATAGGATCGCAACGATGAAGGCATCCCTTATCGCACTGCTTCTGCCAGCAGCAGCCAGTGCTCGTTTCATCGAAGCAAACGAAGTGAACCGAATCCTCCCCCCCACAGATGCTCTTCTCGAGAACCTCGAAGCTCCAACACGATATCTCATTGAAGTAGCCCCGGGGTATACTGATTGGGTAACCGAAGAGCAGAAATGGGAGCTTCGCCGTGTACGTCTACCTTTATCTTCCTCACTCTTGGCATGCCCGAGAAGTCAAACGAGTATGGGAACTAATAGCTCCAATATAGAAAGGGATCCGGTTTATGGATATCACCGACAATGTCGACCTCGGCACGCTGCATGCGAGTTCCAAAGCGACAACCGTCTTTCCTGGGAAAGTACAGCTCCAGTCTGACATCCACCCAATGCTCGGGAACCTGTCCAAGGACCTGATGAAGGAACACCTTGAGAAGTTTACGAGCTTCCACACACGATACTACAAGTCGGACTACGGCCGCCAGTCCTCCGAGTGGCTGCTACAGACGGTCCAAGATACAATCAAGGAGGCTGGTGCTGATAAATACGGAGTCAAGGCCGAGCACTTCAAGCACTCGTGGGGCCAGAACTCGGTCATCGCGACGATCCCCGGCCAGTCCAACTCAACCGTCGTCATCGGCGCCCACCAGGACTCCATCAACCTTTGGCTGCCGTCGGTTCTTCCGGCTCCAGGAGCCGATGATGACGGAAGCGGCACTGTCACGATCCTTGAGGCCTTCCGTGTTCTCTTGACGTCGAAAGATGTCATCCAGGGCAAGGCGCCGAACACTATCGAGTTCCACTGGTACAGCGCGGAGGAAGGCGGTCTCCTTGGTAGCCAGGCCATCTTCAGGGACTACGAGAAGAATGGTCGTGACGTCAAGGCCATGCTGCAGCAGGACATGACGGGCTACGTCCAAGGTACCCTAGACTCGGGGAAGCCCGAAAGCGTCGGGGTGATCACGGACTACGTCGACCCCAGCCTGACGGCTTTCATCAAGAAGGTCATTGAGGAGTACTGCGAGATTCCTTGGGTGGAGACCAAGTGCGGCTACGCGTGCTCCGACCACGCGTCCGCCTCCAAGGCCGGCTACGCTTCGGCCTTCGTGATCGAGTCGACCTTTGGCGACTCGGACCAGAAGATCCACGGTACGGACGACTTGATCAAGTACCTCTCCTTCGACCACATGCTCCAGCACGCGCGCATGACCCTCTCGCTCGTCTACGAGTTGGGGTTCACCGACTTCGAGAAGCTGAAGAGGGAACAGGAGATGGGCGAGCTATAGATTAGACGCAGTCCCGGGCTAGTTAATGTGATCACTTTTGTTAGTTCATTGGTTTTGGTAAGGTATTATGTAGGTCTTCGAATTCTGCGTCGGCCATGACCTACGGGCTGTGGGATAACGGACAACGCACAGCGGATAGCGGATAGGAAATTGCAGAATCAATATGTTAGGTAGCTAGGTACGTAGCTAGAAACTCAGCTTTTTTACTTGTTCCTTGAATCCCAGATAATGAGCAGCAAGCTTGCCGGGTTTAACTCTCAAGGTGTACGACCGAGACCGGGACGTGAAGCTCGTATCGAGGCCTAGCCGATTATCCGAGCAGGACGCCTCGGAACATGGAGCTTGCGTCATGCTCTCCGCAATCTACCCACTCATAGTCGTGCCCCTAGCCGTTTACCCTCGATATCGACAAGCACATGCCAAGAAATATAACTGAACCTCAAGTCTTGGCATCATAGGCTGATATAGCCTTGTTTTAACCTCGAAAGGATCCAAGTCTAAAGTATGTTCATATTTGAACATATATTACATCCGGCCGAATGAGTGCAGACAAAATGCCTTATAAGCCAAGAATACCTCTCTTTTCTTCTAATGGATTGTCTGTAAAATATATCGAACCTGGGATGAGTTATCCGTCGTATCCATTTTGCGTCACCTTTACACGCCTCGCGAATTATACATGATAATCCCCTGGCAGCAAGTTACCTACATTTCTAGCTCCCCCTGCTCCCTTACCATGCCCGCGATCCAAGACGCCGAGGTACCCGCCCAGTCTATATACAAGATCAGCGAGCGCTTATACGAGCTGTGCCAATCCTCCGAGAGCGTCTCGTCCCTCCTCGCCGAAGACCCGTCTTTGAGCCCCGGTGAGGCGTGGAAGAAGTTGTTTGGTCACCACACCGTCGACGGCTGTTCCAAGGAGGACGTACGCCATATCGGGAAAGGTTCTCTTGATCCTGAAGAACTAAACAGAGCTAAGGCGTGTGGGAATTGGGGATCACAAGAGCCGAGTGATTTGTTCCTCAGGGTATGTTCTACGGTGGTTTTACTTATAAGTGTAGAATGCGAAGAGCTAACTACTATTGCTAAGATATATCACGATGCGCTATGTACACTTGAAGATGATCTGGCTTGTGGCATGGTGAGCCCTTCTCTAATGGGGAGCTGCGGGACCGTGCCGCTCACCATTCTCTCCGTGTAAGTGCCCCGGAACTCCTAATGAGTATACCTTATTCTAACTTGCTTTTGCAAGCATCCCCGACATCGTGAGGCACATGTCCAACCTGATCGTCCGGGCCGAGAAGGAAGTGTACCTGGCGACCAACTTCTGGCAGAACGGCGTGGCCTCCAAGTACATCACGAACGCGATCAGGGAGCTCTCGCGGCGCGCGGGCGAGCGGGGCGCGACGGTCGTCGTGAAGATCATCTACGACCGCGGCAGCCCGAAGCAGCTGCTGGAGCCGCACTACGCGGTGCCGGAGAGCGAGTACACGGGTTCGGCCGTGGGGCTGCCGGCGCGGCGCGAGATCCCGCACGTCGACCTGCAGGTCATCAACTACCACCGCCCCCTGCTCGGCACCTTCCACTCCAAGTACATGATCGTCGACCGCCGCGTCGCCGTCGTCCAGAGCAACAACATCCAGGACAACGACAACGTCGAGATGATGGTCCAGGTCGAGGGCCCCGTCGTCGACAGCCTGTACGACGTGGCGCTCCTGAGCTGGCACAAGAAGCTCGAGCCGCCGCTGCCCATGATCGGCTCGCCTGCTGCTGCGTGCGCAGGTCAGAACACAGCGGTAGATCCGGGCCGGAGACCCGGGGAAACGGCCGGCGGCTCGGAGGAGACGCTTGCGCGGAGACAGGCGGGAGATGGGACGGGTCGCGTCGACGGACCGGCTAAACAGGATCCTACCAACCCCCACCCCCTCGACGGCGACGCCACGGGATCCAACTACCGCCAACACCAAGACGGCCGCAAGACTGCTTCCCTGCCCGAGCACACGGCAGAAGACCCGCACTACGACGCCACCCTCGCGGACGAGATCCAGCGCGTGCAAGCCTCGCTGCGCCCGCGGCCCGGCGAGACGCCCGCGCAGGCGGTATCGCGCCACCTGAACCACACGGTGAACGCGGGCTTCGGGGGCGACGGGCCTCCGAGCGCCGCGGACGACGCCATGACGCCGTACGTCGCGCACGCGCCGCCGGGCGCCCCGGTCCCGATGGCGCTGGTGTGCCGGGCGCCGCACGGCCCGCCGACCCACGGCTCCGCCGCGAACCCGCAGAACGCGGCGTGGCTGTCGGCGCTGCGGAACGCGCGGGAGCGCGTCCTCGTCCAGACGCCGACGCTGAACGCCGCGCCGCTGCTTTCGGCCATCGCCGAGGCGTGCGAGCGCGGCGTGGATGTGTACTGCTACGTGTGTCTGGGGTACAACGACGCGGTGAGTTCTGATACCTGCGCCCTTCCCTTGCCATCGCACCCACCACATGGAGGTTTGGGCTGACGTCGGACAGGGCGAGATGCTGCCCCTGCAGGGCGGCCACAACGAGGCGACGGCGCACCGGCTGTACGCGGGACTCTCGGCCGGCGCGCGGCCGCGGCTGCGCTGGTACTGGTACGTGGCCAAGGACCAGACGCGGCCGCTGGTGGCGTCGACGAAGCGCCGCAGCTGCCACGTCAAGCTGCTCATCGCCGACGGCCGCGTCGGCGTCGTCGGCAACGGCAACCAGGACACGCAGAGCTGGATGCACAGCCAGGAGGTCAACGTGCTGGTCGACAGCGCCGCCGTCTGCGGCGCGTGGGAGGACGCCCTCCGCCGGAACCAGAACACCCACCTGTACGGCGCCCTCGGCGCCCGGGACGGCGTGTGGAGGGACGCCGAGGGGAACGAGGCCGAGGGCGCGACGGGCGTTGACGCGGGGCGCTTCAGCTGGTTTAGGGGCGTTGTGGGCGCGGTGAAGAGGGTGCAGGGGACGGGCGGGTTTTGAGGATGGGTTTGGAGAAGGGATAGGGGGTTAAAAGGGGCTGATAAAAGAAGACGTATAGCTAGGAACGCAAGGCTTGATATAGGTTCTCAAGTGCATTATACCTAACAAAATAATGATAATGATTACTGCTGAAAATTATCACTATGATAGCATGAGAAAAGCTCCTGGTGCCAATCCCAAAGGTACGGAATATTCATCGATGATCTTAGTTGCGGTCTTGGTAGATCTACCTAACTGCTACGACATCGAGCAGGTAATGATGGAAGACCTAAAAGATGATCATAATCAACCGACCAATATAAAGAAAGCTGCCATTGGAGTGGTCAAGAGATAGAATCCCTATGCAAGAGAAGAACAAATGCAGCTGGAGGTCGACTTATTCAAGAATATTTGGTTCAGTGAAAAGAGGACTTGGAGTCGCACGAAAACGGGAAAGTGGAATATATTAAGCTATTATCCACAAACAGATCGCGAGAGAGAGAAAGAGAGAGAGAGAGGAGGAAGAGTCAAAAATGATGAGATAGCGCTGTGATATCACATCGTCGCGACGGACTCCCCACGGACCAAACGAAAGGACAACTGCTATAAGAGCGATACGAGCAACTTCCCTTTTCCTGGAAAGCCGCACTTCCAAGTTGTGCGTGTCACAACTTCATGATTCCACCACAGAGGGCGAACAACATTCGGGTGAACTAAACGAATTTGCCTACGACTTGCGAAGATGGATCGGAACAATACTATCGGCCAAAATGGTGCCAAACTCATTGTCAAATATGCCAACAACAGCGAACGAGAAGGGTGCAGCAAATTATGAAGATCAACTATCAATTTAGATATATCGGAAAAATTCGGGGACTTCAAGCTTTGTCTTGACCGTTTGACTGAGAAAGCGTAAACCGTACACCACACGACCACACAACCTCCTTGATATCAACCACCGGGTGGCTTACCTTCCACTCAAACACTCTAGTGTGCATGAGGCTTACCAACTGCCATAACTAGCCGTGTCTCATCGTCACCTTCAGCCTACCAAATGACAAATGTGTGGCAAAATGGGTACTTAGCCGAAGATGTGATGGATAAATAATAAATATTTAATAGTCCCGCTTGAGACAACGTCTCTGCATCAGCCGCACTATGCGCCCAGATGACACCACGAGGAGGTTGCAGAGTCCGATTTCGTCATCCGCTAAATGGCAAATATATCATATGTCATATATCGTAGCCCTCCCCAAACCTGGAGACAGGAAAAGAAAAGACAAAAGGCAAGGGTGGAAGACAGCGCTGAATTTTTTTTTGCAATTTTTCAGACGCTGTAGGGAAAAGGGACGGAAACAAGCGCTCAGATACAGAAAACAAAAGAAAAGAGGGACTGGCAGGGTTATGGACGCGCTGAATATGGGCACGCTAAGAAAAATATATGCAAATCGCTGGCTGGAGATGGGACCAAGCGAGTGGGCAGGGATAAGGGGGGGCAAGACAACTAAAGACAAAGCGAAAAGAATGACTTACTGGAGACGAAACGAAGGCGAAAGGAAGAAAAAACGAAGGACCAGAGAGAAGGGCAAGCCAGGAAACAGGCAAAGACAGGACGGCAACCGAAGAAGACCGGGGCGAACCAGAAGAAGGACCAGAGCCGAACCGAGAAGGCAAGAGACCGAAAACCAGCGGACCAAAAGCCGAAACCGAAGAAGCAAAGTCGAAGGGCACATCCAAATGGATACCCTATATAAAAAAAAACAAAAACAAAAAACAGGCCACACGGGGCAGACAACAGAACAAAGGAAAACGGGCATCAGTGGGTATGGGGATGGGCAAGGGGGACAGCGGGGCGTGGTGTCGGGCGTTTACCGGAGCAGCTGCGGTGTTCTTGGGCAAGGAATACAAAGCCCGCGACGGAAGCTAGGCAGGGCTAGGGAGATGGGTGATGGGGGGGAGGGGGGAAGCAAAGCAAAGAAGCAAAGAAACAAAGAAACAAAACCTTTTTTTGTCGGGTTTTTTATTTTCAAATTTTTTTTCGTTTTTTTTTCGTTCAACCGCACTCTGTCCGGAAGTTAGTCAAAGATAAGATGACGAGGAGTGAGTGTCAATTACCGTCGCGCCCGGTTAATAAACCAGGTCCTCATCCTCGACCTCGACCTCGTCCTCCGATTCCTCCCTGATGGTCGGCATCGGCGTGAACTCCTCGTCGAGGTACGAGCAGTGAACCTTGCCGTGAGTCGGCATAGGTATCACCGCCTTCTTCTCCGGAGCCACGAGCCCATCCATCGAGAATGGGTATGGCGTCGGTTCGGCGGGTCGCGGGCCGACGGCCGAAAACTCCACCGACACGTCGTGCCAAATCCCCAACGCCTTGACGGGCTCCTTTACGAGAGGAGCCTCGTCGACGAGCGTCTCGAACAGGGACGACTCATCCGACTCGAAAGAGTCGAATGAGTCGACCGACGAGGAAGCACTTGCAACTGACTGAACAGTTGCGACGACCTCCTCGTCGGCCACCGATTCCTCCACAACGGGAACCGCGACAGCGAGCTCTCCCTGCTCCGAACACAGGAGAGGACGCTTGTCGGATTCGGAGGCTGCGTTTCTGTTAGCGATCATTCATTTGGCTCAACACTAAAAGGTGAGATGATATGATGGCAAGTATAAGACAAAGAAAAAGTGACAAATGTCGAGATGGAAAAATAATAGAGGCGGCGATGATGTGGTGGAAAATGATGAAGTGATGATTAATAGTGGGGGTGGTTGGCAGCAGCAGGGAAGTAGACGAGGAGGAGGGGTGGGTGGAAGTGGGGAAGGTACAGAGTGTGGGGGGGAAGTAGACGATGAAGGCAAGTGGATGGTAGGAATGGAGGGGAAGGGATAGATGAGACAAGAAATGTGAACTTACTGGTCTCGGCCACCTCAACCCGCTTGGACTTCTTGCCGAATCCAAGCTTCTGCTTGACCCAGGTCTTCACCCGGCGACCAAGAGCATGGCCCCGATCGACCATGGTGACCGAATCGGTCGTGTCCTAAGGGACCGATCCGATTCCCTGGGCCAGCAGGGGGTTGAAGCGAGGGTTCTTGATGCACATGAGACACATGATCAAGAACCCGAGAGGAGGACGGAAAGAGGGGGGAAAGAGCAAACAAGTGCAGTTGAACTGCAAAAAATGGGGGGAGGGGGCAAAAGTGGTGGGACGGGCGTAAAGAAGTGAGGCTGTGGCGAGTGTGCAAAACTAGTATCTTCAGAAAAGATAGATGGTTTGCGAGCAGAGAAAATGAGAACGGATGGGGAAGAAAAAAGAAACAAAAGCTGAAAGATCGAGGGGGGGAGCCAGCCTTTATATACCCATAGGGTGTGGGTCCTCTCGAAACTCTATCAGCGGCCGCGTGGCCTCCACGCGGCCTTTGTACCTCGATACCCTCATGGAGGACGCGTGGAGGACGCGTGGCCTATTCAGAAGTACCGATTTCGTCTCCAGACTAAGCCAAAACCAACATTTTCCGCACTCGAGAATCATCACAGCTAATTCATTTCCCCAGCTTCCCCAGATTCGCCCAGAGATCTGGGATCGGATCTGCAGATCTGTAGGGCTGCATTGTGGGGGACCCAGATCCCCGGGACGCCAACTGCCGAATTATATGGGCTTGCATCGTCCTGTCTTGGTCGCATATTCGACAGACGCTCACCTGCGCAGAGAAGTCCCGGCGATCCCGACTTATCCTGTATTGGCATATTAAATCTACGTTAGTCCGGTTCTGTCCATTTTCAATTAATATTTTCTTGAAAATCAATTTTTATGTCCCTTTTTATTGCTGGAATAGGTTTAATGTTGCGGAGTATCCTCCTATTTCTTGAAACATGCGATGACGAATCCTGCCTCAAAACAATCCAGACTGGGTAAAGGCGCGAGTTGTACTTGGGAGGTACAAGAGGTAGTCCGAGAAAGGTACATCGAGGAGACTGTGGAGCTGGGCCGCGTACCCTACCACGGACGTCCGGGGGGACTTCTCGCTCAATCTTCATTTCTTCTCAACTTACCATTCTACATCATTTTTGGGGGCTGTCTCTGCCCTCGTCTACGCCCTCTTCCGCCGCCGGGGAGGCTTCCAGACACCATTTTATGGCGGGATGGTAGATGTATTTTATCTAGGAACCCATTGATGTATGTAATTAATGATCGCGGGCCAGAACGGGCTTGTATGGGGTGTAGCTAGCCATTTCCCGCCTCTAGGATGAGCATTGCCGTAGCCAGTAGCAGTCTCCTACGCCTGAGGAGGTGCGCTCCTATGTAAGAGCAGAGAATTCAAGGTAATTACCCTATATAATTCTCCCATAAGTGTGTACACTTCAATTCTTACGTGTACGATGCAGTAGGAGGGTTTCTCGGTCATCGATGTAGGACGCGCCTTCAAGGCAGCGAAGGCAAGCTTCCCGTTGGCTTCTATACCCCAAACTCGGCGACTACTGCAGCGAGTCTCCGGCGTCTTGAGGAGAGATAGGAATGACGGACCTTAGTAAGTGTAGGATGATGCAGACACGGCCGTAGCAGACGGCACCGTTCTAGGCCTTGTCTGTTTTAACATGGATTATATTACCGTAAGTGAAAACATGGAGATAGATTCGATGGTTATGCTATGCGGCATAAATTCAGTAATTATAATGGGAAATTATTATACTTGATGAATTTCGAGGCAACAGTGGAAATGTCAGGAGAGTCAGGACGGTCTGTCGATGTGCCTATCCTGTCAAATTTTATTTGGATTTGCGGTACGGTAAAATAATGCTGGGAACTTCAAGGTGTACGGGATGGTAATTGTTTACGGTCTAGCATCGCTCTAGTCACTCTAGATAAACACGAATGGAACACTCAACTTCTGCTTTTGTATAGGTTAATGTCGGCACCTAAGAAAAGCGCCCCCAAAAGTATTGAATTGAACCTGCTTTCAATATATACGTCTAACTAGCAAGATGGAATGGCAGCAATTGTATCCAATACCATCCAATTTAACCGGAGATCCCAGTGTACTTATTAATCCACGCAAACACTTGGCGATGCCACTCGAGCGAGTTCTCCTCGTTGAGTACCCAATGGCACTCGTCCGGGAAGGTCAAGAACCTAGATGGTGTGCCCAGTAGCTGGAGGGTATTGAAAGCAGCCAGACCGTCCGTGATGGGACATCGGTAGTCTTTGTCGCTGTGGATGACGAGCATCGGCGTCTTCCAATTGGGGAGGAGATCGGGCCGAGCTGGATTGTAGCGTTCGAGACCCTCGATGTTTTTCCAAAGTATCGGGGGACCGCCGAATTCGGTCGTGCCGCCGATGTAATCGGTCTGTAGCATGAAGGACGGCACGTGGAAGACGCCGTCGTGGCAGACCATGGCTTTGAACTATCATCGAATGAAGGAGTTTAGTGGTACTGATAGGTAGAGTGGTAAGTTGCGGGGTTGAAAAGGAAAAGGGAAATACTTACACGTCGGCCGAGGGGATTCCCTTGAATCCAGTTCATCATATATCCTCCATAACTACCGCCGGCAGCGATGGCGTTGTTAGTATCGATATAGGGGACCTGCTTGAGGTATTCCATGCAGTTTACTAGATCATCGTATGGGCGGCCTCCCCAATTGTCTCGAACCGCTGGTAATGTGAGCAGTCTGCACCTACATCTAGGTGTCATGGTAATTTACATACCGCCTGCAAATTCTGCACCGTATCCTGTGCTTCCGGTGATGTTAGGAGTTACAACGACGTAGCCTTGCTCAGCCCACAACGCTGGATTCCACTGCAGAAATTCGTTAGTCAAGCGTCGCATAGTGTAAGTAGATAAGGGGGCGGGCCACTCACCCTTGTGCTCCATCCGTCATTCCAGGCACCCATGGGACCTCCATGCACGAGAAGAGCTAACGGATATTTCTTGCTCTCGTCGAAGTGGCGAGGTCGTATCATCCAAGCATGGACGCAGTAGTCCCCTCCGCCTTCAAAGTAGATTTCAGAGACTTGCTTTGGGGAAAGAGCAAGCTTGGATCCATTTTTGGTAGCTGAGGACACTACTATGGGCTCATGGTCGGCGTCGGCATCGATGATTTGGAAGACAGAGCTTTCCACCAGAGTTGAGCTGGTAACTAGGAGTCGTTCGTTGTTATCCTCGCCGAGCGGGCAGTATGACATCACAGAGCCATTACGCAAAAGCGTCTTCGGATATGCACTTGGCAGTAGGTCAACCTTGTATAGCCCAGATCTCCCGGTATCATCAGCAGTGATGTAAAGAACGTGGCCATTGGGAGCGAACTCAAATCCACTCGGAGTCAGTGGCCATTTCTGACCCGTCACCATATCAAATACGTTAATAGCATTTGGTGACCCAATCTGATGTACGAAGATCTGCACTTTCTCGTAAGCCGATCGTGGCCCACGTAGGAAAGCGATCAAGGAGCCATCAGGGCTGAATCGAGGATGGGAACTATAGCCGTCGAGGTCCTCACTCTGCACACCTATCCTCACAGGTCTATGCACGTTTGCAGTGGCAAATGAATTTAGGCGGACGAAGTAGATGTCACTGATACCAACAACCAGCGGGTCTGTGATGCCGGGTTCCTCGGCCGCCAACGTGATTCCTCCTTGCGATATGTCGTAATTATCTCTAGGATCAACAGGTTCGTACATGCTGGCGGGAGCCTCGAGTTCGGTGTTGGCAAGGGCATTATGCAGAAGCCCTGCAATCTTCCATCCGTCTTCTTTCTTCAACAAGGTCGAGTAGAAGATCGAATACTTTTGGAGGTTTTTATATGTATTCCACTGCAACGCATTGTTAGTTCTCGCCTAGAGACCTTTTACTTATTTATATGGAAGTAGTGACGCTGTAATGAGATTGGAACTTCCTACCTCTCTCGCTCGATATGTATCGTATATTCTTCCGGTATGAGCTGGCTTATTAACCTCCTTGTTGAATAATTGGCCATCTGCACCTGCAAGACCAACCACGGCAAATGCAATAGAACCATCTTTGAGAGCTTTCACTTTCAGATTTTGCACTGGTGCCGGGATATGGCCAACGATAAGGGGGTCAGTGGGTGACTTGTCGGCATCAATTGTGATGAGAAAGGTGGTCCCCTCTCCCCCTTTCTTCAGCAAGATCACCGTGTTAGAACCATCCCCCAGCCAAGTCGCGTCCTGGGCCTTTTCATCATCAAAGAGCTGTCTTGAGTCTCCGGTTGCGATGTTCATAACTCTGATCTCCTTGAGGGTTTCTCCACCGATGGTATGGGTTGACATGGTGTACAAGGCCAATGTTCCATCGTGATTGGGTATGGCAGGCCCTCTACGGGGTGCCGAGATCAATGCCTCTGGCGTGAACTTCTCAACAAGCATATTGAATATTGGATGCCGATGCCTATCAGTTTGCTAATCCAAGTAAAATGTCAAATAGGCCGACACAGGCACGGGTTTCTACGTTGAACTACTTCTCAATTCGGGGGGTGACAGATACATGTAGTCGCAGAATAATGCAACACACAGCCTGGGGTCGTAAGGCGAATGAGATGACGCGGTCTTCGTTGAGCTGAGGGGCAGCAATAGGAATGCTACCTATTGGCCTTCTTGATCCAGGAAAGTGGCAGCCTGTAGGATCTGGGCCTAGAGCCGAGAGTGACCGGGTATTTGATTCATCGCTGATGGCATTTTTTGTAAGTTGATACGAATCTCCACGAAGCATTAAGAGCTCATATGAATTTAAGATAAAAGTAAGCTCATTTCTAGATTTTAGATGATAATATTTTGTATCGCGTAGCTACATCATTATACTGTAGAAGAAATTATCGATAGATACAGGTAAAGTACCTACAGTACCTGTCTGGTGTGGAAATTTGGAGTCAGGATTTATGGAGAAGCTTGATACCCTGCTTCCGATGTTGCATTTATGCGACTCGCTCGCTACGTTAGGTTAGGTATTTAGAATGTCTTCGTGATATGCATTAGGCAACTAAAACAAGAGAATGCCGATATCGATGCAATGTCAACACGATTGAGTCAAGGGAGACTTGTAATAAAGAGAATCTCCAACTCGAGTCAGGGCCCAGGCTTGTCAGGGGTCCCGACCCAGCGAATCGGTAAATATATCTCCGATCTCGGTCAGAGCTTATAAAACTCGTTGGATGGATAATGAGCTGAGCTGCGTCGATGCGCTCACACCATAGATAGGCATTTCTTTCTCGGCATTCGAGGTGAAAGAAACTCGGGGAAGTTGACCAAGATACTCGAGACTAAGAGTTGATAGACAGCCAGCTGTTCCAATGTCTCCCAGCTCCCGTTCTTGTCCTTTTTCTTTTTTCTGATTTTATTTTAAACTTGGGGTAGGGCGAGCACCAACTCGCGGTGGTCGTCGAGGTGTCAGACCAGACAGCAAAGTCCGAAGCCGCGATGAAAGAGAGCCGAGGCGTCGATAATCAGCCGGTCGCTCCAGCATCGGCGTCAGCAGCCTCGCCAATCCCAATTCCGAGTAAAGACGCCGTTGAGATGCCCTCCTCTAAGCTTCAGCAGCAATGGAACACCAAGAACCTGGGCCTACGGCTGGGCGCCGACTTCACGAGCGCTGCGTCCGCCGCGTCCATGGTTGCGCCTCTTATAGCTATCATTGATAGGTAGAATAACCTCTTTCAATCGGATGTAAACTTTTCATTTAAAGTAGCCTGTTGTTGACCACTTCTACCCCCCAATGTAGATCGATAATGGAGAATGCGTCCGGTCGAAACACGCTCGCCAACAGCCTCAAGTCCTCGTTCGGCCAGCTCCTGGCGCGCCCCCACACGATTCTCTTCTCGAAGCCGGCGGCCCTGATCTTCATGCTGTACGGGGGCACGTACCTTACGGCCAATGCGCTCGACACGGCGACGTCGACGGTCCGTTCCAAGCCCGCGACCCACGTCACGACGGGCACGACGAAGTTCGCCGCCTCGTCGGCCGCCAACGTCGGCCTCTGCGTCTACAAGGACCAGGTCTTCGTCAAGATGTTCGGGCCCGGCGGCCCCCCGCGCCCCGTGCCGCTGCCCAGCTACCTCCTCTTCACCCTGCGCGACTGCTTCACCATCTTCGCCTCCTTCAACGTCCCGCCGCTGCTCGGCCCCGTGCTGACCGCGCGCATGGGCGCCGAGCTGCAGAGGAAAGTCAGCGGGACTACGGTCGCGCAGTTCGCGGCCCCCGCCGCCGTCCAGCTACTCTCGACGCCCGTACACCTGTTAGGTCTGGATATATACAACCGGCCGGCGAGCGGCGGAGTCTCGTCGCGCGATCGGTGGACGCAAGTGCGCAAGAATTGGGCTGTAAGTACGGCGGCAAGAATTTGCAGGATCGTTCCGGCGTTCGGATTAGGTGGTACGGTAAACATGAAGGTACGGAGGAGTCTCATGGAGAAGCTCGCTTGAAAGCGAGTCTTATAGGTCGCACAGGGTGCAAAATGGGTTTGGTAAGGCGTTTTATGGATTACGGTCTTTTTAAAACCGGCAGATACCAAAAGCTACGATAAACAGTGGATGGGGGATTCTACATAGATATGAACTCGGGTACGATCACCAGGTTTTGGGGGGGAAAATTAGATAGGGTAAACTTGGATGTATTAGATAGGAAACAATTAACGACAACAACGACACAATTTATGCTATATAGTAGAGTTCAAATAAGGCGGTCTACTCCGTTAGGCATTGGGCAAAATCTAATGTCTATTGTGCTCTAGATAAAACCACTTTCCTTCAAAGCCTTCATAAGGTTATCCACCTCCGTAGCTTGTGTCGGCGGCTTATTGCGGTACTCCCCAGTATCTATATAATTCTCCCAGAACTTAAGTCCTTCTATACCTACCTCGCGGCAAAGAACACCTCTCTCTTCAGCCATCTCAAGCTCTTCTTCGGCAACGCCAATGCTCCATCCGAACCGCTCAGCGGCATCCTGTGCGGTGACACCACGGCCAAATTCCTGCCAGTCCCAAGCAACATCCTTCTCTGGTGGGATATCATGCAAGTCTCGAAGCCACGCCAGCAAGGCTTTCACCGTGGTTTCATCCGTTCGATCGCGGCTTTGAACAACCATCACGCCGCTCTTGAAGGTTCGTAGTCGGACGGGTAACCTGAGTTTGCCCCATAGACGAGCAGCCTTCTCGAAATCGTAAGGACTCACAAGCTCGACGCCTCCACGAGCACGGTTGAACATGGCCCATAAGTCTACCAGGCTGATGATGCCGCCTGCTTTCTTTAGTACGCCTCTGGCATCATCCGTCAGGAACTCTGCAAGATTTCTTGCTAGCTCGGATAAGTAGAGCGATTCCGACCCCGAGCCACTTCCGCCGCCGACAATGTCTTTCGTCGTCACAAGCCCTAGCTGACTGGCTGACTCGGCAAGCAAGGCGTTTGCTTCGGTCGTCGCTTTTTCGGTGCCGCCATTTACCTGTCGAGCGAACGACTCGGCAAGTGCTACGATTTGCTTGGCAGAGGCCATCAAAGCTTCAAGATCCTCGAAAGCGCTTCCAATAACCAATTCGTTATTCTTTCGTCTATCTAGGCCCATCTTCTCCAAACCAGCAATACCTGCAGTCTTGTTCCGACCGGCGCCTAGTCCCGACTTCGAAAAAGAATTGGTTCGAGCATTGTCGGTGCCTCCATTCGGAACGGGTGGTGCTTCTTGCAATAGCCATTTACGTTGGGTCATGGAACTTTTAAGTCGCTCATAGAATATCTTCTCTCCTCCATTCCTAAAAGACACCTTGACACTTTCGGGATTCTCCAGGCCCGCAACATTGGACAGGTTTAGTGTCGGTCCCGGCGAGTCTGTTCTTGGTTGGCTATGCGTCATTGATAGAGGAACATCGTGGGAAATGAGAGGTGCGCCGCAGATCTCGCAGGAGAGAAGAGACGGGTGGTTCAGAAAGGTACATCGTGGGCACTCAAAGCCATCCGATTTGGAAGAAATAGTTGCTGATTCCCGCGACTTAGGACCCGCTTCTAGATTGCTCAGATTGTCGGACGTGAGACCTATATTCTGCGGTCTAGAGGGTGTTGGAAATGGTGACTGGGGTATAGAGCTCGAAGCAGCCTGCCTGCTGGTGACACTTGATATGGCAGCTTTGAGCATGTGCGTCAACGCTGGCTTTATGCCACACGCTAGACATGACGGTAATGGCGTATGCGCGTTCGCTGTCGTTGGATCGAAATTGGACGGAATGGGGTTCGGGAAGCTGCATATGGTACAGATCCATGTTGCAGAGCCGGCTTGTGGCGACCCGGTGGACGGTGACCGAAATGGAGAGTCCGATGTTGGTAAAGGTGCGGCGCTGGTGCGGGAAATTGTCGATGTTGCTGCCGCTGCTCGTGACTGAAGTGAACCTCGCTTGGCTGGTTTGGGTATAAGAGTCACCTTAGGTGAAGATTTCAAAAATCCTGCCTAAACATTTCTTAGCAGACCGAATCGACCTAGGCAAGAGGGGAGTACAAGTGGTACGTAGAATTCATATCTCTCCACATCCTTCAAGTCTAGAGCGACAGAGTGCTTTCTGGGTTCCTGCTTGTCCACATAACATATTCGATGCGAAGTCAAATACACCTGGCCATTCTGCTGGTTTGGTAGTTTGTATTTTCTGGAAGGGTCATCGTCAGCGACTCATCTATAATGCAGATGGCGTCGTAATCGACTGAGCATCAGGTAGGTTCTCACCCCTCATAGAGCCCCACGTTGTCCTGGACAAACAGGAGCACCTCGTCGGGAAGATAAGACGGCCTGAGGGCAGTAGTGAGGTCGATTTGTTTTAAAAACATTCGTCATATCGGTAAGTGTAAGAAAGGGCTGGAATGTAAGGATAAAAGACAAAAGACTTGGTTGAATCTGATAATACTGGTCTTTTGAGTTGATGCAAGCTGAGATCATTATCCCTGTGCTCCTTCCTCACCTACCTAGGTACTTCTACCTGCCTCTGTTATGTAATAAATGTAATAAATGTAATAAAATTCTTACTGTACAAGGTTTACAAGGTTTAGCGCACGAGCCACATGGATTGGCCCAGACCTACCTACCACCTACAATGCCAAACTCCGAAGAAAGTCCATGAAGTCTGAACTAACTGGATGGTCCGTGCGTTTTGACACAGTCAAAGCCTTAGCGTGGTAAGTAACTAACACCCCTTTGGTAACGTGTAAGCCCAAATGCCAGCACACGCTGCACACTACTACTTTCTGACCGCTAAAATTCCCTCTCTACCTAACTCTTCCACTCCGCATCTTCGCCCTCTTTTCACAATCACGCACACATCCCGTTCTTTGTTGTCAGCCACCCGTACTGCCATCACACTCTTCTAAACCATCTCAGTCGTAAACACCTTTGTGTTTTTAAACCCTCAAATTTTGCAAAGATTGCTTCGACTCTCCTCATCTTGTAGAAGCCTCAGTTTGTATAGCAACACTAACCTTGGGATACCTATCGCGCCGGACAGATCTGCTCCTACCTAGTTCCGCTTCCTGGATAATCTCTACAAAGATGTCCTGGGCTCAACCACCGCCCCCTGGCGTTCAGACCATGTCTTATACCTATCCAGGTCACAGTATGTTATTTCCATCCCCGTCCTTCTTTGTATCGTCCTCATCGCTGGTTATGCTAACTTCGCTTCTTCCTAGACGCTGCCTACACCGCAATCCCAGTTCGCCAGGGCTTTAGCCAGGCGTACCAAACTCAAACTCAACTTCAACCTCAAGTAGGGTATTCATACTCTGCTCCCTCTAGTGCCTCACCATCCTCTGCCACGATGGCGTCGGATTCACCGCCTCAGCAGCAGAAATTCGACTGGCCCGATTCTGTTCGCCGCTACGTTCAACGCTCCTTTCAATCCTCGAACCTAGACCCTAGTGTAAGCCGTGCCGAGATGGAGGCAAAACTGAAGGAGACTATTAGATTCAGTCAAGATACCGGCGCAATGTACACCACGGATTGGGATTCGATGCCCCTACCGCAAGCCATCGTCAAGAATGAACGCCAACAAGCCTTGATGCAGGCAATGGCCTCACCACCCATGGCAAAAACGCCTCCCACGAGCAATGTCGCTACTGCTAACCCCAAGAAGAGAAAGTCTTCAGACCTCAGCGAACCCGTACAAGTCAATGATACCACAGCGCCGTGGCGTATGGCCAAGGGGCCTTCTCTCGGAGACCGAATCACGAAACCTTCCATGGATGGCCCTCTACAGGGCAAAAGTAAGTCTCAGAAAAACGCCGAAAAACGACAACGCCGTGGCGACGGCGGTTATCAATCCACATACCGATCTCCCAGCCCGGAACCTCGTAAGGGTCCCATCGTGGGAACAAACCAATCGTTACTGAAGAAATATTTCCGCCTGACCTCGGAACCTAAGGCGAAGGATGTACGACCCCTTCACATCTTGGTCCAAACATTGGAACTCTTGAAGAAGAAGTGGCGACAGGAGGCCAACTATGGCTTCATATGCGACCAGTTCAAATCGATGCGCCAGGATCTGACAGTGCAGCACATTAGAAACGACTTTACCGTGTCCGTCTATGAGATCCATGCTAGAATTGCCTTGGAGATGGGAGATTTGGGTGAGTATAACCAGTGCCAGACTCAGCTACGTGCTCTGTATAGGGCTGGTAACAAAGGCAATCCCATCGAGTTCAAGGCCTACCGTATCTTGTATTTCATCTACACAGCGAATCATATAGTGTTGAACGACGCTATTGCAGATCTAACCACAGCAGAGAAAGAAGAGCGGCCTATTAAACACGCCCTGAACGTACGTTCGGCGCTGGCCTTGGGCAATCACCACCGATTCTTCCAGTTGTACCTTGACGTTCCCAACATGGGCGCATATCTTATGGATAAATTTGTTGAGCGTGAGCGAATTGCTGCACTTGCCGTCATTTGCAAATCGTAAGTACTATACCCAGCTTTAAATAGCAACTACCAGCTAACCTAATCGCAGCTTTCGGCCTACTCTGAAACTCCGCCAGATTACTGAAGAACTCGGCTTCGAGTCTGACACTGAAGCGGCACAGTTCATAATCGACCACCATGGCGATGAGCTGCTGAAGGAAGACAACGACCAAATTCTCTTTCAGACTACCAAGGCTGGACAGCTGTTCGAGGAAGCTCGAGCCGGCGCTTTCAGTAGGGTCGACCTTAAAGGCCAGATTTGATTCCAACCTCTCTTCTCTCGTCTCTTTCTCTTATTTCGACACGGCGCTCTTCATTTCTGGCTTCTCTGTGACCGCACTGGTCACGCTACATCAACCCCCGTAGACCCTACTTCTTTACATTTCCGACGAACACTACACATTTGATTTTAACGGGACAGCCTGTACGAGAGAGCGACTCGGGAAACTAAACTTTGACCTCGCACGAGTGTGAATACTTACTGTGACGCGGAACGTTCATACGTCTTCTCGATCGACCCCTTTCTGGCGTGGTTCGTCAGTTCTTTCAAATACCATTACATTAATCTTCAATTGCAGCAGACAATGGCAGTAGGCATTTGCATGGACGGTCGGCCGGTGGAATCTTGAATACGGAGGTCTAGATTTCGGGGTTGGTGGAAGAGGTTAGGAGTTAGGGGCATGAGATACGACCGGGCATCGCCTAAACATGATCGATGTCTAGCCAGAGGTTCTGCTTTTAAAGCATAAGGAGTTGGTGGTTTAGGCCAAGTGGCGTTATTTTCACAACCGATACCCAACACGATGAATGCAGATTGTGCATTCGCACAGTCGGACTGATTCCGGGTACGGCGTTGCATAGGAATGCTGGACACAAAAAAGGACGATGCTTTCTCAAAATTAGTTGAGTCATAGATAAGTTTCTGCGAAGTCGACACGCAGAAAAGCATATCTCTGATGTCGTCTAAAATTCATACGTTGCTTTCTACGCTCTTGATGATGCCGCCAGATGTGTACTCCCGATAATCGTGAAAAGTCACCATACATCATACCTTCGTAATGTAGGACGCCGCGGTTTTGCGTCTGGAGCATGTGGTCCGCACATTTATGTGTCTACGATGTCATCCATATTCTACGATTTTTATCTATCATAGCGATATGTATTCTGAAATGTTTCTCACATTGGCATCCCGAAAATGGACCATTCTCGAACCTGTAATCAATGTCTGTTCTATCTTCCTTCCCTGCCTGTATACTATCCCGGTGTATCATTCCCTTTACCGACAGTAGTAAAGCTATTATTACAGCTAGTGGTAATTACGCCGAGAGGGGCGCTGACGGAGACTTTACAAACCTAAGACATGCGTCTACCGTATTCTCTGACTCCACGTAATATGAGCTGTTGCTCGGTGGCTAACCTATCTTCCCCCCCCCAAGACATTACACTCGCGCGGGATAGGTCGTACGGCCTGAGACAGGGAAGCAGGAAGAGAGTAGAGCAGCAAGGGCCGGACTGATTGATCAGCGGTCCTTCCCGTAGAGCCGTTCGTGCTGCGGGAGGCCGCACACACGAGCGCAAGATGAAGAAGAAGAAAAAGAGCAGGGCAGGGGGAACGGGAAATCGTGGCGCTTCCTCGTGGTGAATCTTGGTCGGCTCGACCTTCTCGAAAACGGTTGGGTCACGTACGAATCTCCTGGTGCGCTCCTCGGTCAATTCTGTGCTTCTCTCCTTGTTATACCTACCACCTGGGCCACCTGAGGTGAGGCCTAATTTAGCGTACGACCACACGAGAAGCCTTTTCCGAGTTTGCTTCTCACCGGGTCGGACTGATGTGACGGATCGTATTTGAAATCCAAAAAAATTCAAGGTCTCGGAGGGACGCTGAGAAGCGAGAAAGGCATGACCGAAGTAGAATCTAGTTGAGTCTAGTTGGTGAACCAGACCCCCTTGTCGTGAATATTCCCTGGCGGGGATCTGTGATGTCGTTATTGAACAACCAGGAGACCCTCGCCGGTGGTCTGATTATCTACATCACATGCAAGAGGATCAAAGTCTCACAGACGTAATTAGCACGCAAATCCAGATTTGCAGAGATCATTGCGGGATGGCAATGATGTGCTTCTGGCGTTCGTAGGAGTTTTTGCGAATCGCAACAGGGACGGGCCGTCTTTCTCAACACTGTCACTTTGTTTCAGCCCTTCGTCCAGTTTCATGATGCTTGGCAGCTACCCTCGGGAGGGGGATGATCCGGGCTTCTACGCATAAACCACCAACCTGCATATGTATGTACGGTATGTTCTGCGATTTGGAATAGTCTCCTCCGATCTGTGATCTCTTATACCCGGGGAACTACCGTGCGGAGGATCAGGGATAGTTCGTTCTGGAAAGGCCCCGGGACGTAACCTGTGTCGACCGGACCACGTCCGGAAGAGGAACGCTAGTATGTAGTTAGAAGCGTAGATGGCGAATCGTATGGCGTTGGCCAAGTACGTCATTCGGTAAGTCTGATTCATCAACGTAATCCGGTCTCTTTCGCCGTGGCCCGGGAACTACCCGTAGCACCAACTGTCAAGATACATAATATCTGAACTAGTGAAAAGCCATCGTATGCTGATATACGTGAAACCTCGTCGGTGGGAATAGATAGACCTCAGCCTTCTGCAAAAACAATCCCACTGCCATTTTGAGGAGGTAACTCTAGCGATGGCGATAGCTGCTAGATCCCTTAGGCTTCGAGGTGTCAGCCACCAGTAAGCCATAATGTATCAGCGATCCAACGAGTTGGTACTAACGAGCATGCTAGGCGCACAATGTAGCAACCGCGCGTGAAGGACTACTTCAACTAATTAACTTAGATGCCGTTTCAGGGTCACCCTGCATACTTCGTTGTCGCATTTGCTTCCGAGGGATTGCGTTTGTTGGGTGTATGAAAGTATTACCTAGCAAGTCAAAACTCCCAATGATTAGAGAATCTGACACTGCCAGGACTCACGGTGATAACGCACGGGTTGCGAAACTCTAGACGTGCGAGAAGATTACCTGTGTAGGTTTTCCTGGATAGTTGTATGAATATGAAGGTCATCTTGCGGGACACGACACTTTTACATTGCGACGACGTGCATATAAAGTCGCTATGCGCACTGCAAGGTACGATGCAGAGCCGGTTTAAGGATCTTTCCCGTGCTTGAAATATGTACCTAAGCGCAGGGGGAGGCCCCTGAAGCTTGGGCATCAGGCATGAAGCATCAGGTCCTGGGCTGCTGGGATCGGCTTGGCCGGTCGCTTTTCCAAGTCCCGTTTTAACGCTGCCGCGATCTGTTGACGGATATCGTCATATGCTTTGTCGTGAGACCAACACAAGAAAACATTCCGGATTACTGGTATATGAAAAAGGATAGGCTTGCTCAAACGGTTCCCTTCTGATGTATATGGCTACACTGATTGACCGATATCGTAATTGTGGAAAGGTCTAGAGTTACCGAAGACTTGCTGAAGACGGTGGTTTGCGTTTGGGTGACGACTTCGACACTCGTAATCCTGGGCGTGACTAACGAGCAAACACTCCACCTAGAGTACGATGTCAGGATGTTCATAGGATAGATAGTACGTGGATCATGTTGGAGAAACGCACACACATTTTTATCGTCAATGCGATCTTGCGTCGGTCGATCAAGAACCAGATTGTTTGAAGCTTTATTAAGATTGGAGGGGCACAAAGTAGAGGAATGGAAAAAAGTGGCGGGGAGGGGTAGAAGGGATAGAGGGATAGAGGGGGTTGGAGGGGCAAACGAAGTACCTAAAGCTTGCATTTATCGATACTGAACAGCCAAGATTTAAAGGAAACGGGCTGAACGGGAGAGCTGTCGCCTCACTCGTAATTAAAGTCAAAAGGGAGACTCTGTAAAGTACCTAATTATAAGATACCCCAACTTTAGATATAACCCTGGAGAACACGAAGGGATTCAGGCTGGTTAGGCAGAGTAGGATGAATCATATTTCATCAAGGTTCATGGAACGCCTACTTGTTATGTATTATACAGAACTAATTCCCCGGCATTCTAGGCTGCTTAAAACCCCACTAATCCCGTGGCTCGCAAGTTCCAGTATTCCTTCTTCCCTTCGATGGCCCACTCCACCCTTTAGCTTGATGTACCTAAACATATGTACCTACATACATACATATGCTGTTATGCAGCCTACCTCTTCCTCTTATCCGCCCATCCAACCTCTGTCCATCCAATCCAGCCCCAAATCCAACACCCAATCCTAAAAAGCATCCCCGAACCCCGGGCGCACACCACCCACGGCGCAGCCTACCAATGTTGCGAACTTGTCGCCTGCTAACGCCCGACTCAATCTATCCCACTTTTTCGACGTTTCCACCCTCTTCTCTCAGCCAGTCACCCACCCCCCCAATCCTGGTTAAGCGCACCTAGTCACTGCAAATCCAGCCAGTCCGGTCCCTCTCCTTACTCCTCCTTTGTCCTTCTGACCTCCTCAATCTCTTCGAAGAGATACCGTCGACACTTTTTACACCGACATCACGATACCAGGGCGACGATTACACCGACGATCACGAGGCGATACCATTATCGAGACAGCCGCAATTCTGTTGTATGTGAGCTATCGCGCGTATTCATCCGAAGGAAACAATTGATACCCGACTGTGGCTGCGTTGGGACCAGATAAAGAAGGAAAAAAAGGCAAACCCGAGAAGAAAGGAATAAGTGATTAAGAAGGTTATATCACAGAGCAAAGTCGAAAAATTATTAACCATCACTATCTGGCTTAGAAAAAAAGGAGAGGATTTCTTTTCTCATCACTCCTTTTTCTTTTCTATAATCAGCTGGTTATTTGATTGCAACTGGTCGGACAACGAATTAATTAAAAAAGAGGGCCAACGCTTTTACACATCGATTTTTTTTTCGTCCTCTTGACGCTGCGAAAGGTCTCACGTTGACGCACCTCGTTCAATCCTGCCAACTCAACTACCACAAATACTTTTTCGCTTCGCGCCTATTACACGTCGTTGCACTGATTCAGAGGACCTCGCGACTTTGTTACCTTGGCGTAACTATACCTGAGCCTTGGGGATAGCCAGTCTGCCATTTCTGGCCTGCGCCCACTCCTTGGATCCTACCTTTACACCTCCGCCTCCTTTTAACCTGATAGTTCGTGGTCCACAAGTCTCCGATCCTGTACAACGATGAAGGTGCGCCATTAAACCCAGGACTCCCCTCCTCTGTTTGTCTTGAACAGCCTTTCCTTTCTGCCAGACATACGTTCAGATGTACCTAGCTACTGCGCAATCCCATCGCGCCCCGAATCAACCCGCGCTCTGGTCGCATCCGCTGATACCGTTGCTAACATCATGCGCACCATCCAGGCTCTAAGAAGATCTATCAAAGGCGAGAAGGACAGACCTCAAGTGTCCATCGCCCCCAAATCCGCCGTCGCTATTGTCCCCCCCAAAAAGGTCGGTACTTTCACCTTTCTTCCACTAATCCTGACCCGCTTTTATCACCTTCGACTTGACGCTGATGCCCGAGACATCTATAGGTTATTCGAGCTCTTTATGACTATGAAGCCGCGTCTGCCCAAGAGCTGAGCTTCTCGCGGGGCGATTTCTTCCACGTCATCGGCCGCGAAAATGATACCGACTGGTATGAAGCATGCAACCCAGCTCTTCCAGACGCTCGCGGTCTTGTCCCGGTCTCCTTCTTCCAAGCACTTGGACGCACTGAGAGAGATAGCGGCTCGTCTGATACGGGTCAGTCGTTGGCTATGAAGAAGGATGACCATGATTCCGGATTTTCCGATACTAGCACGGCTGTACCATCAACACCCGCGCTTAGCCAGCGTAGTTCTAAGTCGGTCGTTAAGAACGGCGCCATGGTATATGGTATCGTCATGTATGATTTCCAAGCGGAGAGAGCCGACGAGCTAGAGGCGAAAGCTGGCGAGGCGATTATAGTGATCGCGCAATCTAATCCGGAGTGGTTTGTCGCTAAACCGATCGGACGTCTGGGTGGGCCTGGACTCATTCCTGTTTCGTTCGTCGAGATTCGAGATATGTCAACGGACACCGCCGTCCCGAATCCCCAAGAGGCCGTGAAGCGAGCTGGGGTACCCCGAGTCGAGGAATGGAAGAAAATGGCAGCCGATTACAAGAACAGCAGCATCACTCTAGGCAAATTCGAGGCTGGCGGTCAACCGGGTTTGGAGCAAGGCATGGAGCGCATGAGCCTGCAACAGGGTGGCAGTCGCCAGAGCCAACAACAGAGTGGCTCATTCGTAAGTCGTGGCTTCACTGGTACGGTTGTAAATCGAAATATGCTAACGAAATTGTACAGCAACAGTACCAGCCGCAAGCTCAACCGCAGCGAAACACGTTGCAACAGAACCAATTTGCTGCTAAGTCTACATCCCAACTCTATGCGCCCATTTCGGCTCAAATACCGCGATACTGTTTCGCAGAGGACAAATACTGGTTTGTCATTGAGGCAACGCTGGAGGATGGTCGACACTGGGAGCTCTCACGTTACTACGAAGATTTTTACGATTTCCAGATTGCGCTTCTGACCGAATTTCCAGCCGAAGCCGGAAACACCACTTCGCAAAAGCGGACATTGCCGTATATGCCCGGTCCTGTCAACTATGTAACCGATGCGATTACGGAGGGACGACTGCATAACCTAGACGCATACGTGAAGAACCTCCTAGGACAGCCGGCCTATATCTCCAAGTGTAACCTAGTGAAGCAATTCTTTGCGCCGAGAGAGGGCGATTACGAGATTGATCCTACATCAACCGGCGACGAGTATAGGCTATCCGGCGGCTCACGCTCTTCTGTCGACTCGCCTAGGGATGGTAACTCGCGGCAATCCTCGAGAAATAACTTGAACGGGAATGGGAACGGATACTCGGGATTATCAGCAGCTCCTAGACAGATGCAGAACGGGCAACCGCAGGTGACCCGACAAGCATCGTCGCTCTCCCAACCTTCGCAAACGTCGTTATCTCCCGGTATAGGCCCGGGCGGGCCATCATTCAAGGTCAAACTACATTTTAACGGCGAGGCATTCCTGATACGTGTGCCCTCCGACACCAACTTCCAACAACTGTACGAGAGAATTAGGGAGCGAGCCAAGGTCCCTGGCGGAGACCAAATCCAGCTCTTCTACAAAGACGAGCAGAGCGGTGACAAGCTCAGCCTCCTGAGTAACAACGACCTCAACTATGCTCTAGAGCACAACGAAAAACTTGTCGTCTTCGTTGAGCAGGTGTAAGGATATGAAGAAACAGTCGGATACCCCCCAGATCATTTTCATTATACAATATACCCCGTACGCTTCGTTTTATGGCATTTACGTCAATGCATTAGCAGCCGCTCTCGGGGGTCTAGGGCATCACTCGAGCCCGCCGACAAATATATCTTGCCGCCATGGCGTGCAACGAACACGACTGTTCCTCAACTGAAGCAGTATTTCCCTGTGCATTTGGGTGGTCGGTTTGGTTGTGTCGTGGGACACATCAGAGATAGTAGTGTTCGAGGCAGCAATATGAGACGAGACCTAATGGCTGTTCGAAATGAGCATTTTATTGCGACCGTCTAATGCATTAATTTTCTTTCTCGTCACTTTCTAAATTTCGACTCTTTTTCTTCTTTTTTCTTCACTGGCTCGGGTCGAAAATGGAATTCGCTGGACATCCTTTCTAAGTTCTCTATACGGTATACCTTACGGTTCGGCGTGGTTAAGGGCTTGCTTTCTCAACGTAATGGTTTCCCTTCCGACTGCATTTCCATTTTCAAGTTCCCAGCAGCTTCTTTGTTCTATTATGCCATTGTGTACCGCAGGCGATAAGCGTGTGGGTACTATAACGAGAGACGGGAATGACGGAACAACGATGGAACATGCGAGGCTGTGATCGGAGGGGGGCTGAGATGCCTAATGGAAATTAGTGAGGGCACCCAGAGGCCTTGCAAAGTCTGCTTATAGGGTATCGATCCTAGGATGCGGTGAATAGGGACTTGGAGCAGATGTCCTATGGTCAAATGAGTGAGTTTTGAAGACCGCAAAGCAAGCTACGGGAAGGGTGTTTGAAAGAACTGACAGGGTGACATGAGGCTATGATTCCCTAGCTCGAGACACTTCTGCTATAGCTTCAGGGGAATGAAATGGAATGCTGACTGAATTACACTGTGTTTTCGTGATAGTGTTTTCGTGATAATATGTGAGCCAGTCGCCAGTCATATGAATCGCAATTAACGAGATACACGTACGCTCATGAATCTACACATTAGGTAATGAAGTATAGGATTAGCTGTTCGTATACAATACAATTACGGTAACCCTTTGGAGCAATTCATCTCTGCATACAGGGTACCTTAGGTAGGTACCTTAGGAGGTAGGTATGCAAGCATCTACGGCATATTCGATACGAAACAAGAACCATAAGGCCTGTAGAGTCATTTTAGCCGTATGCAATATTATTAGCCTACTCCATGATTTATTGCTTCCTGATTTATTCAAGTCGGATTGAGGGGCACGATGGAATCCTTCCTTCTTGTTTAATTGCACATGTCCGAGTCGAGGCTAACAGGTTGAGGCCAGGATGGGGAGAGCATAATAGCTAGCGATAGGAGGATATACGGATTTGTATTTATTCGAGCTCTTCATTTGGTCCCTGGTATGGCGATATTCTGGTGCAGGGTAGGCAGGTGGGTAGGCTGGTAGGCAGGTGGCTAGTATGTAACGGTGATTTGCATTTGCATCGGTGGGCGATGGGGCGTTCAGTCGCATAAAGCTGCTCAATGCAATGAGTAGGCACCGACCAACTACTGCTTATGCCCTTTAAATTGAGGGGCCCACCTTACCATTGGTCGGGATTGGCCAGGAAGGACTACTTGGCCCCTGCACCTTCGAGGCTCCACACCCGCTTTTGCACAAAAAAAACCCTCTCAAGCGACAAAAACCCGCGCAACTCGATTTCTCCTCCTTTCATTAAGCACAACCTCGCCCCCTTTCCATCCAAACCCCGGCTTGCGTTCGTTTAAGCATTAGACCGGCGATAGCAATAGCAATTGAATCAATTGCGAATAACACAATCTTCATCATTCTAAAAGCTGACTACCACTGAAGCTACCCGTCATCATGTCGGACGTTCCCGCTGTCCCCGACACACCCACCGCGACTACTCCCAAGGAGCGACACTCGCTGACCCTCGATCAGCGCCGCGCCCTTCGCCGCTGGGCTCATTCCCAAACAACGCGACCCTCGCATAAGGCTTGCATCGAGTGGTTCTTCAGCCAGTACGGTCAAAACATCAGCCAGTCCACCATCAGCCATTCGTTGTCGCCTAAATACGCGCGTCTCGACAACGATAATCAATTCAGTGGTTCGCGTCTGCGCTTCGGCAATTGGCCCGACGTAGAGAAACTTGTTCTTCTTTGGCACGGCCAGGTCGTCGCGTCCGGTCGCAACCCTTCCAACGAAGAACTAGCCGAGAAGGCCAAGTCCATCTTCCAGCAACTTCCTCGATACAAAGACGAGAACCCTCCCGAGTTCTCACCCGGATGGATCCATCGATTCAAGAAACGGTACGGTCTACTAATTAGACGCCAGCGACGCCACGGTAACGCATCCAACCCTGCTGATGATCTTCCGTACCTTATCGACGCCGTGCCGCGCTTCATGACCATCAGCGCAGAGACTAGCCCCGCCGCCATCCGCGACGCTGTGCTTAGAGTTGTTGGTGTTGAGGCGAGCCTTGCCACGTGCGCACGCGTCCGTGACGAAATCATTCGCCGTCTCGAGAACCCCAGTCCTGCGCCTCTTCCTACCCTTGCAGGTGCACCAGTTGGCCCAGCCGAACCCGCATACACGGGTAACGAGGACCCCGAAGTTGTACTCCAGAACGCCCTACGCGCCATGCAGCAAGAGGAAGAAGATGCCGAGGCCGAGGCCGCTGCCGTCCGTGAGCAGCGTGAGAGACAAGAGCAGGGTCTACCTCCCATTGCTCCTAGTCTACAAACCCCTACAGCTCAGCAGGGCCCAAGAACTGGATCACGATTCACTCCTGGCGGACCTGAGGAGCACTCTCTCACTTTGACTCCCATCTCAAGCGGCAACGCCCTCTCCGGAGCAGACAGACCTCTGCGGTGCCCCTTCTGCGTTAACCAACGCATGCTTCGCAGCATTAAGGAAGCTGTGGAGCACATGAGCACCCACGTTGTCGTCTAGACGATCTACCATGGCCCGTCGTCGACTTCGCTCAAGCATGCAACATTTGTAGCTGCACTGCAAAATGGGTCGGGGTCTAAATGTGTATGAGTATGGTGAAGGGTTTGAGAGCAAAAGGGGGGGTTTATGAGGCGTACAGGGAGAGCGTTCGAGGCTCCGGCGTTAGGAAGGCTTACTATATCCGGACAAAGATGCTTTTTTTCCAGAGCATAGTCTATTCTTGCAAGGAAGCAAGGAAGGGTTACTTTCCAAATCACAAGTGAAGCAATAGGGAGTTAGGTGTGGTTGAGACGGGACAATACGAACCTCAGTATTTGCTTCATGTCGACTTTGTTCTTTCGAGAGCCAGATCGCGTGGCTGTCGCCTCAAAATAGTGTATGCTAAAGTTGACCACATGGTCATTCTACAGATCAGATTCGTGGTGAATGAATGTCGACTATTCATCTTCGTGTTCCTGTTTTTGCTGCATAAGACTGACAATCCTCAGTTGCATCGTGAAAATGTGAGGTCAGTCTCTCAATACTAGAACCCACTACTCGAATAATTCACAATCTCTTAGTATGTCTGCCAACTAAGTGCAAGATATTTTTAGTACTTCGTGCTTTGATTGATCGAAGTACCTAAACTCTGCAAACGCGAAGCGATAGCTTCTCTCCATCGTCATCTATAAAGGGTAGCTTCATAATATCTGCAAGAAGAGTAGTTAAACCAAAGTCCCAAAATCCCCGAGACGCCCCGGGGCGCATAGCAGCAGCCCGACCTTTGCCTTTAAACCCAATTGACCGACCGCCATGGGGATCCAACAAACCAGCGCCGCCAACATGCAAAAAAAAAAAAGCCAACCAAAAAAAAATATATCCCAAAGAACCGCCCCAAGATCTACCAGGTACCGTATAACCCAACCGCCCCCCAAAACTCCTCATATTAGTTATTCGTAAAAAGTCCGCCGTTTTTTTGTACAATTATAGGCAAAACCCAGCCCGACCCCCCTTGTAAACGTATATTAGCAGCTTATCGTGATCATTACAACCACATCAGGTTGCGCCCCTGCTGCCGGTTCTGCTGCCACAGCGGGCGGTTCCCGATGCCTCCAGCGCCTCCCCCTCCCCCTCCTCCTTCTCTCGTCGGGCTCTGGTTGCCGCCCGGAGACGCCGTGCCGGGGCGCGGCGGGCTGTCGTCGGGGTTCACGACGGCGAGCGGCCGGCGGCCGCCGCCGTCGTCGTCGTCGTCGTAGTCCGTCGTGTCCTCCTGGGTGCCGATGCCGGCGCTCGAGTACGCGCGCGAGAAGTCGTCGATCTCGGTCGAGCGGGCCGGCCTGTGGCCGTGCCACACCTCGTGCTCGCGGTCGTTGTCCGACTGCTCTTCCTCCGCCACGGGCGCGAGCCCCGTGCCCACGCCGAGGGGCACGGCGCCCGCGTGCGAGGTCGCCGGGTGGTACCGCAGCGGCTGCGAGAAGCCCCGGCCCGTGTTCATTGTCCGCGCCGGCGCCGCCATCGCCGCCCCCGGGTGCCACGGCTCGTGCGACGGCGGGTAGTACGGCTGGTTGTTGTACTGGGTCAGCGGCCGCCTGTCGTCCTCGTCGTCGTGCCACCCCGGGAGGGGTGCGAACGCCGCGCCGTGGGAGCTCATCGGGCTGTGCGGTTTGTTAGCTACCTAATCATAGTCTTTGCTATGAGGTTCGAAGTCCAAGCTTACCTGATATACTCTGTCCTTGGCGGCGCATCCATGGGCAGAGGCCCGGGGCCTTCACGATCATTGCCTCGCCGCTTCCGTAGGTACAGTAGTATCGCCGCAATTATTATTCCTATGAGGACGGCAGCTCCACTGATGGATCCGCCGATGACGGCGCCTCTGTTGGTGGTGCCAGTCCCTGCTGGAGCCGGAGGCGCACTAGTTGCTGATTCTGATGGTACGCCGTCCGAAGCCGTCAAATCTGCCGTAGTATTCGGTATGTCAATGGTCGAGGAAGGAAGTGTGGGGGATGTAGACGAAGACGTGGTTGATGATGATGAAGGTGAGGAAGAGGAAGAAGAGAGGATTGGCAGTGAAGCTGAATCTGTCGACGACAATGCTGGGGGTAAGGGTACGGAAGTGGATGGAGGGGGGTCCGCAGCTGAGGATGTTGCCGGCGTGGTGTCAGACACGCTTGAAGGAGTGTCGTCAGGGTCATCAGGGTCGTCCGTCACACTCGTGGGTTGGGTCCCGATGGTTGTCGGTTCGGGAAGAGGACTCGGCAACTCCGTCAACGGCACTGATGTCTCTTCAAATACTAAGCTTGTCATGCCATCGACAGATGTCTCGACAGTTGTGCCTAGAGATGATGCACTTCCGCAGCCGAACTGAAAGTACCCGCCGGCGAACTGATTCCTGTAGCAGACATCTGACCCTTGGCACGTGTAGACGTAAGGATTGCTTTCGGTCTGTACGCCACTATTGAAGTCGACGCAGCCCGTAAATATACCCGACTGGCAAGTTCCGCCGTCTGGACAACAACCCACCACCCCGTGGTCCTGTTCTAACACGCAATGGGACCCCGCCAAACATGTCGCAGGTAGGTTTGGATCCCCTCCGATATAACCACATACTGTATTCTGTGCTTGTCTTCGTAATAAATCGGAAAGTAAGATTGGCGCCTCCGTCGGCCTCGGCGGAAAAGGGATGACGTTCAAATCGTGCAACTCCACCGTCTTGGTCTGTCTAGGCAGCGCATGGCCACGGGTCATTCCAAATACTGCGCTGAGGAGGAGGACAGCGGTAGCGGGAGGAAGACGTAGAAAACCGACATTGGATGTTGATGTTGAATGAGCCATGGCTCAATCCACTTCCAAGTCCCAGCCAAGTTGAATATTTGGGAAGGAGAAGGAAATGATAACCAAAATCGGCATCAAGATCGAGAAGGAATAGGAAAAAAGACAGGAGTAGACGAGAAGGATCTTTTAAAAAAGAGGCGAAGGCAAGGTCGCAGTCAACTACTGCACATGCATGACCAGGCGAACCAGGGTGTTACACAACAAGGCTGAGACTTGCTCAAGTTCCTGTGTGGATGTATGCAGATCTAGAAATAGGTACCTGGTGCAGCTGGTGCAAGTGTGAGTGTTGTCTTACAGTCGCTATCCATAGAACGATGCATAGAGACAAGAGATAGAAATCGAGTCAAGCGACTCGGACGAAAGAAATCGTATTCGTCTTGGTTACCTCAGAGTATCCGAAGAATACCTATGAAGTATGAAGGCAAAAGGTCTTCCATCGTGGAAGCCTTGCCACCGGCAGAAACAGGTTCCCTTTTGCCAGCACAATTATCTCGAGCGATCGACGTGCTGCGCAAAGGCAGTCAGTTCCGGGGTTCCTTTCCAGAGGCCGCTAGGCCCTAAGGACCCCTGGCTATAAGCTGTTCATGGAAAAGCCTATGACGAATCACAAAGTGTATCTGTGTCGGGATTGCTTTTTATAGACATGTCCGACCAATTAAGGTAGATCCATATCATGTACAATATGCACAGCCACGGCTGGGAAGGGATGTATGCGTGAGCCGTGAGCCGTGAGCTAAGACCCCTGCCACCCGCCGACGACTTCGGCAAAGATCATTTCCCTGGCAGCCTGGTCTAGATTTCAACGGTTGGATCGTTAAAAGACAGAAAGAATGACATAGTGGCTGCGACCTTGCGGAGCGCACCCCGCGATGCCGACATTCGCTTATTTGAATGGCTGGTAATCTATTTCTTCCATCACGAAATCCGTTTTCGAAAAGGCCGTTCCTTTGTTTTACACTTTCCTTTGATGGACGAGACACCGGTAGGTATTGATGATACCAACAGAATGGTACAAGCGTTTGTTCCTGGATCTAGGTGCTAACCCAGGAATCGGATATCTGCATTACCGAACCTCGTGTTAAAGTCAACTTTGCTTTAGGAACTGGAATAGATCTGGGTTCCGATTCAGGCAACTTAAACGGCTTCCGAAAGGTGTAGATATCTTCGAATAACTCTATCTAGATCCAGCCGCTCGGGGGGTCCCATCGGTATCCCCTGAAAGGTCGGATCGGGAACTCTAAAGATGTTGTAAAGTACCTAAGCAAGACGTGAGATGCCTTTCGTACCTGCATGAACGCGGTGATACTTGGCAAAGGCGATGCAGCTAGAAAACTGCCATTCCGGGTATCTGATTGCTGACGGTAATAAGCATCAAAATGCATCGACCTACTCTGCCACGAAAGCGATGAGACAGGCCCGTACTATGTAGCGAAGCACGAGTCGGAGTCCAGCAGGAGCTTTGAAAACGACCCGCACCGTATAGCATGCCGCGTCTAAAAGTACCGACGACGCCCGGTGATTTGACCGCCCACATAGATCGACAGCACTACTGTAAACCTTGATGGTGCAGCATCGCGACATAGAAGCAAAGTTTAACAGGTCGCTGCGGACGTCCACTGGTGAATAATGGTATCAATCACGTTCGTAATCACGAGTGGCCACCATGTCGATCAGCTAGTATAGGCTCTGACTCCTATCTAGCTTGTCCGGCAAGGAGAGCGAGGATAGCAGCGGTGGGTGGACGGGACCCGAAGACTGACGCTGGCGCTAATGCGCCGTGATGGATACGAGGAATTTCGAATACAGGGTCTTAAGGAAATTGGCGATCTGTAGCCGAGTTCTGAGCAAGACGGGGCTGGACTCCCGACTCCGTATTGATAAAGATGTTTATCCCGAATATTTGTATGTAGATCCTCGCCCGTCAAGCGGCAAAAGCGCCAATCGAATGTTGGTTTATCGCCTTCGCGAAGTACGAGAGGAAGACAGAACCGGGGAATTTATGTAGTTCTAACGGCTGCACCGCCATAAAAATAGATAACCAAAGTGGCGTTCGATTGATCGCCCGCGTGGCTAGTACTGAGTGGCGGGTACCTATAGCAGCGTAACGCGCTGCTTTCTTATAAAAATAGAGGAGTACTGAGTCAAACTGGGTCAATAACCGTTTCACCTGACACTCACTAAATTAAAAGGGTCCTTCGTGATGATAAGGGTATTCCTGTTTTTTGCGGGGGACTGAATGATGCTAAATCTTAGCTGCAGTTGCGATAGCGCCAGATCTGCTGGAAGTGGTGAGTTATGACGCCGTGCACGGGCTATTGAGGTTTTTCAATCTAATAGTTTGTCCATCGTCGTTGAGGGTCAAGAGTCAAGAGTCAAGTTTCAGACTCCGACTCCGCATTTTGCGGATCAGATTCCTTTCTTATACCGTTGCACTTATTCCCCAGCATTGATATTTCTTCTATTAAACTTATTGTCTTTCATGGGACGAACTTTCGCGGCTGCTGCCACGTCGTCTGAAGCTGATCAAGATGCCAATTCGCGTCAAGTCGCGTCCCTCAGGGACCCCGGATCGTGCTCTGTCGCCCGTCTCTACCCGGCCTGAAATACCACTTCCCGACATTGCAAATGAAGATGTCTTTCGCGATGTCATTAAGAAGCTGTCCCTGTAGGTCGAAATGCTGGGCATTGACTTTTGACACGGTACTAATCATCTCTCCAACGTAGATACATAGCTGAGGTAGTATATATGCCAAGCACTTTCGAACAGTTAAGGACTACATCAGCCGGGGACGATCTACGGATCCTTGTCGAGCATCTTAGCAGCCGAGTCACAAATCCTGCAGTCGTGAATGCTTTATTGTGAGATGTTCTTCCTCTTTTGATGAAGCATTACTAATTATATCCGCGATAGAGCATTGAGGTGGCATTACGGTGCTGTCAACGATGGCCGAGGAATCGGTGAAGCTCGTGCGAACGCCTGCGAGATTGTCGCTTGGCGATTCTTAGCTCGCCTATCGGAGCGGGAAGCTGTAGACTTTTGTCTATATGAAATTCCCGATACCTGCGATCAGGATGATTCCTCCCATGCCGATGGTCCTGCGGATGGGGGTGAGAGCAACGAGAGAACCGCACTACTGAGCCACGCATCTAGCTCCTCATCACCAGACCGCAACCTTTATATTGGATCTCTACGAAGGAATCAGCTGCTTTCATCCGTCTCTAAACTGACCATGAGTCGGCATGCTAGTGACGTCGAAGAACTCGAAGATGACCCTACAGCGCCCTTCATTCACCTCAATGCTCTGGAAATCGCGGCCATTGCTGATGCCAAAAGGTTTCTTAGCCAGCACGTAGTACAGAGAATCATTACCGGCATCTGGAACGGTGAGATCATCTTCTGGGACCGTCTTACGGTCCATTCGGAGAAGAAACCTCGGTTCTATAATCCCAACACGGCTGACCCCTTTTCACGGCTTCGTGTACCGAAGTATCTCAAAGCGTACGAAGTCGCATTCTTCATTGTATTCCTGATGCTATACTACAGTGTATTGATTGAACAAAATCGCTACACCATAACCCCATTGGAGGTATTACTTTACATCTGGTTTGCGGCTTTCTTCTATGATGAAGTCAGTGAGTACATTGATGCTGGGTCCATCTTCTATGCCGCGGACATCTGGAATTTGTTCGATATGATCATGATTGCCATCGGCGTCGTCTTTGCAGTCCTAAGTAAGTGAGTCTTGTATTGATTACGCTTGATACTAACCCTTCGACTGCAGGGTTTGTTGGTCTATACAAGGGTGACTATACTCTCGTAGATATCGCCTTCGATGTCTTGTCGCTAGAGGCCCTCTTCATGGTACCTAGGGTTTGTTCGATTCTCAGTCTATCCCCGTACTGGGGTACTTTGATTCCTTGCCTTAAGGAGATGGGGAAGGACTTCCTGAAATTCATGGTTTTGGTTGTCATCGTATACGTTGGATTCCTGACGACATTTTCTCTCGTCGGAAGAGAGATGTACACATTTCCGCATATGGCCATGATCGTGACCAAGATCTTCTTTGGCTCTAGTTATGTTGGATTCGATATCATGGAGGATATCGATCCAATATTCGGACCACCTCTCATGCTCATTTTTGTGACACTGAGTTCAATATTGCTAATGGGCTCCCTCACGGGTATGCTGAGCAACAGTTTCTCCCGCGTCATTACGCATGCACGCGAGGAATATCTGTATGTCTACAGCGTGTATGTGCTCGAAGCCTCAACTAGCAACAGGCTTACCCACTTCTACCGTAAGTGCCTCAGCTTTCTACGATTGTTTATGTGAACTAACTTGAGCTATGAAGCACCATTCAATCTCCTTCCCCTCGGCATCTTCAGGCCGCTACGTTTAATTTTTCCCGCAAACGACAAATTTCGTCAAGGCCGTATCGTACTTTTGCGGGCAACGCACGCGCCTATCGTCGGAGTAATTCAGGTCTATGAATGGTTCACGAAGAAGGTCAACCCTGATGGTTTCGACAGCTTCCGCGGCCCGAGGCAGAGCCCCTTTAAACGAAACGCGGCACCACCGGCTAGTCGGCCAGACAGCAGACCCCGATCAGGATATCGACCTCGTCTGCCCGCGTCACGGCCCGCTAGTTCAGAGCTGATTAACAGACCGAAGCCTCGAGAACTGCCTCCAGACGACTATGTGGGAGATGCACCTAGCGATGTAGAAGTACGAATTTCAGAGTTGTCAGCCAAGATTGATAGGCTCACCGCCTTAGTCGTCGCCTTACAATCTGGCGCGGGAACCGAAACCATTCGCACATAACACAAGTCGGCAACGCATACAGATACGGAAAATAGGAGATGAAACTTCTCACCTCCCCCCTCTCACACACCCGCACACACGCTGCACTAGAGTATACGCATACTCGCACACATCATGTTCTACAGGTCGTCATTTTTGTGTCATACGTTGCTTTAATTAGTTAGGAGGTATGGACTTGTACCCCCGAGAGGCGTAGCATAACATCCGGAGTTTGATAATATGTCTGTAGAGCACTTCACCCCCTTTTACTCTAGATAGTTGCAAAGAATTCTATTCTGCTGCGCGTCCTGAGGCTATAGAAGATACCTACGTTTAAACTAGTAGGTCTCTGCATGTTGAACGAAGGGCGCCGGCCATTGTATCATTTCCAACGTAGAGTCATCATCGCCGTTTCCGCACTTTTAACCTACCCAGTCCACAAGCCTTCTCAGAGAGGATTGTTCTCGACCAGCAGTGAGTCATCCTCTAATAGTCCTTATATATTTCTTCGATTTCTTTAGGTAATTTGAACTCCAGCAAAAAAGCGTCAACCTATCATTTTACATTTCACAGGAGAGACTAGGGTAGCAGGCTTAGACATGGACCTCGCCGCTGCTGGACGAGGCGTGACGCGACAGCTTCGTGTGCCGATACTATTACGTGGGCGGGGACGTGGACGTGGACGTGGACTCCGAGGAAATAGGCGCGAGAGGCATGCGCACGCGCATGGTAGAGCCGGGGTTCGAGGACCCGGCGACCGGCAGCGCGGCGTCGGCGCTGGCGTCGTACCTCACGCTCCAGGAGGAGGGGAGGGGGACTCGGTTCGAGCTCACGCAGGGAGTCAAGATGGGCCGCAGGAGCGATATCAGTGTTGAGACAACGACGAGGGAGTCGGAAAGTGGTGTGGAGCTGGTGGATCTCTGGCTCGGTGGGACGGCGGTTGTGGTTATGAAGGGCAGCTTGACGGTCGATGTTTGACAAATCGGCTGGGGTTACTGACTGGCTTGATGGTGCCATCTTGCCGTAGGGTACATAACAAAAGAGGTATGTATTATTTTTACATACGTATTTTGTCATCCCATGTTCTTTCCAATCTACACGTCAGCACGATCTAGAAGAATCAATCTATTTTTGAGCATTCTATGAAGCAATAGCGACTGAGCCTAGTTTTGGGTATCATCAGCAGCGAACTCTCTCCAAACAAGCAGGTACAACATTCAGGGGCCGCCTAGGGCGGCCATGCAACTGGAGCCAACTCTGTAACTTTTGGACCTTTTTTTCAGTCCTGCATTCCTTCTCTCTTCGCAACTCGCATATTCAATTCGGACATGAGGAAGAAACCCGAGTTCACGATATCCACCGGATGCTGCGGTGTGACAACTGCAAAGTTGAAGCGTCGAAGTAACTACGGTATAGACTTGTTTAGCAAATGGTAAAACAGATAACATCATATTGAATAGGGATCGACAGGATAAATATAATGAGAACCTACCTCGACAAATACTTTGTTCAGTTCTACCTGCGCGATGGCGCGCCCGAGGCACTTGTATCGGCCGGCCCCCCAGAGGGTCTCCACAACCCCCGTCATCATCTCCATGGTCGCCTTGTCTGCTTCGATCCATCTCTCGGGACGGAACACGTCTGCATCTTTGCCCCAGTACTTCTTCGATCGCATAACGCCCAAGACGTTGTGGCCGACCTCGGTACCCTCGGGGACAGAATATCCACTAATAACATCGCCTCCTTTGGGTACCTTCTTGAAGAACGTGGCGGTGACGACAGGAAACACGCGGACCCCTTCCTTGATGACAGCCTGGAGGTACGGCAGCTGGCGCGCTTCAGCGTCCTTGATAGGGGAACTGATCCTGCCCCTTGCAATACCCTCGTCGATCTCCGATTTGAGCTTCTCGTACACGACCGGGTTGCTGGTAAGGAATAGTAACGTCATGCGGATGGCGACTGCGGTCGAATCTGTGCCTGCAACTCTGCGAATCTTGTTAGGTCGAATGTCACTAGAAGTACTGATGGAAGACTCACACTTGTAGCATTAGCTCGTTAATCGCCTCTTCCCTCGTAACGCCATGCTCGATGAACGATGCTAGCACATCGTTGCGACGATTCTTGTCGTCTCCAAAACTTCGCTCAACTGCCTCGTGGGCAAGCCTAAGGTATAAACATTAGAACACTAGGTGCGTTTCACATGGATCTTTGAACTTACGCCATATACTTGCCAACTCCGTTCTCATCACGGGTCGAGGGGTAAATCTTGTTGAAAGGAGGTCTAAAGAAGATCTTAGTCAACCAGTGGAAGTTAGCAATGACAATGGCAGTGGAGAAGAAGTCCTCGTTCCACTTGGTGAACTTATGAACATCGACTCCCTCGTCGAGACATCCGAAGGGCTGACCGTAGGATAGGTCACCGATGCAGTCCATAGAGAAGAAGAAGGTAGCTGCTGTCAGGTCCAAGGGCCGGTATTCGCGCGAGGAGGACAGGTATTTTCGCTGGATCAGATCCACTAGACGCGCCAGCTGTCGGTCTATGCAAGCTTCCACGTGAGCATTGCCCGTATAGCCAGGGCCGAGGATGGTTCGACGTCGTATGTGTTCATGGTCGTCTAGGAGCGAGAAAGAGTGGTCCTGTGTAGGGTTGAACCTGAAGGTTTGGTAGAAAGGACCTCTAGTGTATGCTGACCTGGAATGGGCCATGCGTCGGATGACATCGACATCGGCTGTCATGAGCTGGTTCGGACCGACACGGAAGAGATCACCTAGAATGTGTCAGCTGCGTATAATAAAGGATAATCATAAAAGACATACCGTATTGGTCTCCAAGCTTCTTCAATTCATGGTACCATCTTCCTCTCAGCTGGGTTCTGATCTGCCAGAACTTGGAACAAGATATCCAGAATGAACCTGGGATATGTCGAAGTCGATGCCAAGTATAAAGGACGCGAAGAATCGAAAGGGCGAAAAGCAAAATGCCGATTAGAAAGGTTGTGAAAAGCATGGTGGAATTGTACTAGTCATTCGACGTATCTCACAAAGAAAAAGTACTAGTGTGGTTACATATCGAGGTACCTGACGTATATTTGGACGACTGCTCTCAAAACGCTGCTCAGACGAAAGAATTTATCAGCCTGAGTGAAGTACAAAGACACTTGATCCCAGAGTATCGTTAAAGGTCACTCGGTGAACAGGATGAGGATGAGCAAAGCCTTCTTAGATGACAAAGTGTCGTTCAACGCAGCTGTTCAAAGTAAAACAAGCAGCATTATTTGAACTAATAACCAGGTACATACCTACACGTACAACACTTTGTTTAGACCACTAGACTTATTAACACCTCCGCAATCTTGAAGTGTACGAAAAGGATATTCGGTTATCTCTTAATTAAAACGACACGCCCTATTGGTCCACCGTTATACCATAAAATCGCATAGTCAACCAAAGCCGAGATCGGTATAAACGAGTTACGGTTTCCGATTTCGACCAAGTAGGGGGTGCTAGGGGAACCGAAAAAGGAGCCTGTATGCAGTATCTCGGACAACAATGTATGTATAAACTCAAATAACTACTCCGATATTCGCCATCAGTCATCTTGTTACATGAGCATGGCATTTGTCGAGCGGTCTTATCCGATGCCTTTCGAGGTTCGACCAACTCCAGCAGCGTCACCGTTATAGGTTGTCAGGGATACCGCCAGTAGGTATTCCTACAGTATCTTTTCCGAAACATGTGGCAGAATCTCTTCCTGAGCTGTGGTATATGTCCGACCATGGTTTGTACATGGGCCGGTAGAAATGTTCTATCGATCTGGCATGGTTCAGGATATAAGGACATACTGCGGACTCTACCGCCTGTGGATGTGTCTCGTTGCACCACACAAGGCTTGTTTACGTTGCTTAGACATGCATAAGCCTCGTGGTTCAGTTTCACATGTGGAATCGTCTGAGGTGGATTGTTCAGAGGGACACTTCATATGGCAAGCTTATATAGTCTTGGCTACGCATCCCTTAAAGCCGTAACTAAGGACTGTGCCACTCTAGTTCACTATTTCTACGATGTTACTCTTGACGAGGCTCGGAGCATCCTCCGAAGGAGCTTGGATAACGCTACTCTGCCTCTTTTAGGCGGACATTCATACGTATCTAAGGTAGGTGTCGCCACAACATATCGGTGTAAGATTGGGTTGCCTGCAGTTGCCCAACCCTCGCTTGTTTCCGATCTGCTATTCGGAGAGTAAAAAGGGTTGCGTCACTCTTGCACTGCGATCAACAGGCGCCTTCGGGCCGCCATTGGCTTCGCGTGGATGCGGGTATCCGGCCTACGCATCATGGTACCATTTCCGAGGCTCCAAAGAGTACGGGGCCAAGCCGAATATTACAACGCATAACCTCTATGCGGCGTGACATGATAGTTGTGATATCTCTGTGTGCTACGTGGATGAACGATTCTGAACCTAGGGGTAATGTACCTAGTTGGGGGCGCCTCTATTAGGGCTGTTGGGGGAACAAAGTTGAAGTAACACTGCCTACGAGTAAAATTGTGACTGTTATCTTACCATTAACATGGCTCTAGCTACTGAAAAAGAGAGCATCATGCAGGAGCCGAGACCCTACCAGAATCTAGACCCCTAAGCTCGTGCCTCTAAGAGAGTCCCTCCTTACCACCCTTGCTCGCTTTCTGTTCAACCCTCCGGGCGCCGCCGAGGAAACGTAGATCTCGACTAAGTCGACACATGACGAATGCATGTAATATCGCCAAGCGAGATCAGATACCCTTCCATGCCAGATCAGATTGGTGCGCACGTAGGACGACTGGCATTACGAGATCCGAGATCTGGGGAATGCCTCGACCCCCTATCTCTCCGAGATCCAGGCAGTTCAGATAAATTGAATTGAAAATACGTCATCACGCCCCTTCTTGAGATCCTGCAAACTTCCGGCCCAGACTGCTTTCTATAGGTCGAGACACGATCCGAAATGCAGCCACCCGATGTCTATATCGACTTTGCCGCCGATACAAGAGCTCGTGCCGAAGCTGGTGGTGTGACGTGAATGATTACCGAACATATTCATTTCGAAAGGATAGACTAAACTGAGGGACCAGATCTAGATGTGCATATTCTCGCAATTAATAGAGAGTTGGATATAGCTCTCAGCTCTGGGTTGGGAAAAAGATTATTCATTTCGGCTGTAGTTATACCTAAGTGTTGTAAATGCCATCATTTTATTCTCTACCCCTATTAAACGAAAGAGGCGTTCAAGTTATAACTAGATTGACTTTGCTTATTTCGTGCATGAACTACCCCGTCTGTAGTTTTTCTACATAATTGACCAAAGCAGAGTGCTTCACGATGACTTGTGATTAAAATTACTAAGAACCCTGAACCCTTTAGAAAGGCAGGTCTGTTATTATTAATGTGATTGGTATTAAGGAGACCAGGTGCAACTCCATGTTATCGTCAGAAGTCACCAGACCCGGAATCAGCTAACTCGAAACATCTTGAGTTAGATCTCCCGCCCTACATATGCTATACTCCGAATGTCTCCCCTCCAGCTTCTTATAGTAATTCGGGATGCCAGAAACGAGACGACTTCCACACTATATCTTCCAGATCCATGACGTCCATGAGGCTTGGGCTGCCTATTTTACTTTGGACCCGACAAATCCAGCCCTGTATCGCTTTGACCTTCCTGGCGAGTGACACGAAGGCTTTAACCATAAAAGCATCCTTGCACTGGCTGCTCGCGAGCTCCCGCAGGTCTATGTTATCGGACATGTCTACTACCTCTAGCACAAATTTATCCATGACCAAGGTGGGTAACCCGAATATCTGGCAAAAGGGGGTGGCCGACCAGATATTATTCACCGATTCGGGGGATACTTTGAGCCTCGGTAGATCCTCCCAAACCCGACATATGTTGTTCTGGAACTCGCTAGCTCTCAATACAGATCCAAGAATCCACGCGTCGATTAGTTGATTGCTGGCTAACAAGTTGTCATCCTTCAACCATAAATCGGTGTCTTCAAGAGCACGGTGGTGACAATATTTTATGAATAATACCATGGACTCTCGGTAATTGTCGATCCGTGCAGAGTTTTCACGCCACCGAAGACGCACCGGCGTTAGGTTAGTTGATCTCTCGCTGAGCTCTGCTGCAATGTACTCGTCAATTGACTGAGAATGGTGCCTCGCGATGTCCTCCTGGATGTAGAAAATATCACCCGACTCGATTTGGAGTGCAACTATACGCATTTTCCCACTAATTATTTGGAAAGTCAGTAATGTTACGTGCAATGAGTGTTCGCCATAGCAGTCAGAAGACATACCTACCTGAGCTCAAAGACAGACATTCTGGCGATGGCAAATTAGAAAGTTGGCGTTCTGTTGTTTAAAAGTTCGTGAGTACACCAATAGACGCCGCCTATGTATGCTTCGGTAGGGCTGGGAGCTGTGTGTAATCGGGGGGGGGGGGGGGGGGGGGGGGGAGAATTTTGTGAATGTTGGATAAAATATAATTTTATAAAAATAATTATATTTAAAAGAATTTATTAAAAATAAAAAAAAAAAAAAAAC
>MU399495.1:837430-855360 GCA_022578845.1 Hypoxylon cercidicola | reverse complement strand
GCGCCGCCGCCCCCCCCCCCCCCCGCCCCCCCGGCCCCCCCCCCCCCCCCCCCCCCCCCCCCCCCCCCCCCCCCCAGAATATGAGGATGGTTGGTGAATCTAGAAGTTGATTCAAAGCTGGATTGGTAAGAGACTTGGTGTCTCTTATACCTAACAATCAAACTGGCATAGCCCCCTAAGGTTTATGGATACCTAGACAGAACCTACGATATCCCTCCATAGGTCTGTTACAGGTTAGACATCAAAGAAACATTAGCCTATAGACTCCCCGACTTGTTGTTTCTTCTAACTCTCGGGATGCATGACGGAGAATCATTAAAGAATCGACGGGAGGTTTGTACGCCTAGGTTAGAATACTGAGTGGTTTTAAATAGCTTTGATACTTGACTTAGGTAGGCAGCAAGCAAATATTTTTATTAAATACCTGGGTCATGGCTGACTAGGGCATAATAATGATGTCGGGCGAGTTAGAGTAAATATGTGATGAGAAGCTGGAAAGTAAAGCTATATAGTCGATTTTGAAAAAGGGGCGCCGGGGCTGTTTTGATAATGGTACGTCCGATATGAGAATTCGAAAACCTGAGATTCACCATGCAGCTGATGCGCGGAGAAAGGATGAGAAAAAAGGTATTGGTACAAAATAGAAGCGGTGCTAGCTGCCTTATAAACCTTTTACGACCATGGTAAGTGATGCAGCCTGTTATGTACCATAAGGTCCTGATTCCAGGGTTCAGCTTTCCGTGGTCAGGTCTAACTGTCAATGAGGAGTACCTGATGTTTATTGACAATTTTAGTCCAACGATGACACTGAAAGTACGACAACATGTCGCTCAGGGGACATCGTTAATTCGTATCACTAAAGGATCTAGTGTTCTCCGAGTCATAGTTGACACTAGGGATGACCAGATGTATTACTTAGCCACTATCCGAATCGATGAACTCACTCTCCTCGTCACTCTCATCATCGGAAGATACCACGCGCTTTCTTCGAGACCGTCTGCGTGTAGACTGTTTCGATTTGGCCTTCGGTTTCGGAGCCGCCTTCTTTGGTGTCGCTTTAGCTGGGGCCTCTGGCTCGGAGGGCTGCTCAGCAGGAATATCCTCATCATCCCCCTTGCCGTAGTCGACTTCAAAGGGATTGTTACCATCATCCGAATCCTCGGCCTCGTCAACCGGAAAAAATCCAGAAGTTTGGCGAGGCTTTTCCACTTCGGCCGCTTCCTCCTCTTCGTATCCTTCGGGTAAGAACCCGCCGGCCATATCCTCGTCTCTTTCACGCATGTCCTCGAAGTCCTTATCGGCAGTCTTATCGTGACCAAAAACGTCCACCGACTCGTCAAGGTGTCCGTAATCCTGCCGAAATCTGTCCGCAATTCGTAGGCCCATCAAGAATTTTCGCCACGTGGTCAATACTTCTTTCCGTCGCTTCTCGTTCTCTTTCCTCGCTCGCTCCGCCTCGTCCTTCTCAAGTTCCTCCATCACGCGCTCGTAGTTCTCCACAGCAACGACAACACCCTGGATAACAGGCACAGCCATCCGATGGCCAAATTCAAACCCGACGACAGCTTCTGCGTAGTCGACCTCAAGTCGCTTACAAACTCGAACAACACCGCGATATGGGACGTGGACCGCACCTTTATTATTATCAGCTAGGAAAAACATTAGACGACATTGCATGGATAGTTTACCTTCTGGACACATGTGTTCGGCGAACATGTCAATATTCCTGTGCTTGCGTTAGTTACAGGTAGGACGTGAAGGGATATATCAAAATACCCGTATTCGTTTTTCGGAATGACACCGTTTTCAATAGGGGGAGGTATGATCCAGTCGGTCTGCTCAAAACTGTACAATGGTTGCAGAACCTTCTGGCCGGTCGCTGCTTCAGCTTCAGCAATCTCTCTCCGCCTATTGGTTGTCGCCGCCCGATAAGGAGCATGCTTGAGCGGCTGAGCTCCTGATACTGGAGCACGGCCTTGCTTATGCCAGGTCTCTGCGCTCTTGACTGCTACGACATCCTTTCGTAGATATACGTCCTCTTCTTCCACTTTGGAACCCTTCCCTTTGTTTCGAAACACCTTGACGGGAACAGCATCGGGGAGTAGAGCTTCTTCACGCTTTAGATGCCGTTGCAAGACGTATTCCTTCGACGTCTTGTAGTACTGTAGGGTCTCCTCCCCTTCCTTAACCTCTTTCTTCTCTGGCTTCGCAGGCTTGAGATCAGTGGACTCTTCGTCCTCATCTATCTCCGTGATCGGATGTTTCCTGTCACCTCGGGTATATCCTCGCATGACTGACTTGAACCAGTCGAAGTGGTCATATCTCTTCACTTTGCCATGCTTGTTGTACACAGGTATCTTCTCCTCGGGAAATCTAAAGCCCTTCGTTTTCCCAGGAAAGAACTGCTTTCTGAGATACCTCACTGTAACATCTTTAGCGGTACCGTCTTGAGAGAACCCGATACAGTAAGCCGTGATTTGTTTCGCTTTGTCGGCTTTGCCTCCTCGTGGCTCTAGGGATTCGACGAGGTCTCTGCTAGTTGCTACGACTGATTTGACGATAGGATCAACCGGAAGGAATTTCTTCGTTACTGGCGACAAGACTTCACTCCAATAATGCGGAAATTCAAGGTCTTTGTCATAAGCTTTTGATTTTGGTCGTCTTGAACCGAGGGTGTCGGTAACGTCGACTACGGAGGCGTCGTCGTTGCTCTCTTCCGTTAAAGGCTCGCCATATTCATCTGATTCATCCAAGTCCATCTTCAGAGCATGCTTATCACTCTTCTTCGCCCGACGACTTTTTGGTTTGACCGGTTGCTTTTTCTTTCCGTTCGGTTTTCCAGGGGTAGAAGTAGAAGATTCGTCAGCATTCGTCAGGCCTTTCTGGGCGATGTTTTCATCATCTGCGTCCTCGATCCTGCTGAAACCAAACCCAAGTGACTGAAGATTTGCCACCATGCGCACTTCGAGCCCGAGACCACGTAGAAGTGCGGTAAAGAGCTGGGATCCAACGTCGCGACTACCATTACATTCCTGGGCGCGTAATCTGAATTCTTCAAGAGTCTTGATGCGCTCTCCAAAACGGTCTGGATCATGATCATCGGCTTCGAAGCTTGTCATTAACTTGGCCAGTCTTCGGGCGTCCATGTAACCCCATTTGCGTAGTCCAGGTGAAGTTATCTTGAATCGTTGTTTCCACCATGATACAAGACACTTCATCAGCCTAAAGAGGGGATCGCCGTGGCTCATGTCAGGGACACCCTTCTCAAGTCGGTCTGCGGCATCGCCCCAGTCTCTCGTTGATGCAGAGGCACGCTGCTTGCCTTTTCCCTTCTGGCTGGTCTTGCCCCTTGTTGACTTCTTCGGGATATCGTTCGGTTTATCGAGGCCACTACTTAGTCTCCAGCGATCCACTTCGTCCCAAAGTCTCGGGGGCAAATGTGAGATCATGATAGCTTGGAGTTCCTTATCGCATAACCAGGAGTTCCGGATGGCATTATGCCAAAGTAAAAACTGAACATGCATGCAGTGAGTCGAAGCGCGAATGGCTTTCTCCCGTTTCGAAGGGCCTTTCTTTCCCAGCTGGCTAGCCAACGTAATTTCATTATGCTGGTGTAAATTTAACTCGAGGTCGCCCTCGAATTCGTGGTCTGGCTGCTGAAATTCAAGAGAAGGGACATCCTCGAATTCCATGTCCTCGTCATCTGACCCCTCTGAGCCATGATCCACCTTCTGCCGCTTAGCAGTGGGAACATCCTCAAAATCAGCGTCGGAGAGAGAGCTGAGAGAGCTATCGCTATCATTGACATCCTCGTGCATTTGCCGTAGAGCTTGTTTAGTTTTCTCCGCTGAGCCCTTCTTCGAGTCGGAGTCTAGATCTTCGAATAGCGTAGGCTTTCGAGGTGTCACATATGCTACCGGGGCGACCTTGTCCTTGCCCTTGCCTTTGCCCTTGGCCTTACTCGACTTCTTCGTAGGCTGACCATCGTCATCTGTTGGACTGCGCAATCGTTTGCGCGGTACGAGTGGAGGCATGTTGATGATATCATTTAATAAGGAGGAATAGAAAATGACAGACACGTCATGTCTTTTGTTAGATCAGAATGCCACGATCTCTGGTCGAGGTACTTCTTCGTCGTCATCGAGAAACGCGAAACCCCGTGACCCTCCCCCGAATTCAATTAAACCCCTTAATTGGGACTAGCCAGTGAGCCTAAACGCATTGCTGGAATTCCGCCTGAACGCCACTAAACTTGCCGCTAGGCCAGGGACAATTAGCGCCTTATTCAGCCGCAACGGGGTAAGTTGCAGCCCCGTGGCCCGCCACTATCGGCCTTCAGCCCTTCATAGCTCCGCCAGCTCCTTCCAGACTCTTCTGTAGCCTCTTATTCATCTGTCTACGCCATCTTCGACGCTTACGAGTCCACCACCTGCCTGCACTCACTCAATCTTACTCATTTCCCTTCCGACCGAGAACCAGTACATAAGAGAGTTCCCTTACGTGTACCGCAACCATGGCGTCCTCATCCGCAACCGAAACTCCCGACACGAGCTACGTCAAGATGGACAAGGAAGAAGACGCCACGCTCATCGGCAAACACTGCCAGCTCGAATACTGCAACCAGCTCGACTTCTTGCCCTTCTTCTGCCAGAGCTGCAAGAAGACCTTCTGCCTCGACCACCGCAGCGAGACCGCCCACAAATGCGCCAACGCGGGCGCCTGGGCCGAGCGGCGGCGCCAGGCGCAGCTGTCGCGGCCGTCGGCCGGCGAGGGCAAGCGGATGCGCGACCTGGTGTCGCAGAAGCCGTGCGCGGCGGACAGCTGCAAGACGACCGTCGGCACGGCGCTGGCGCCCGGCGTGCACTGCACGGCGTGCAACCGCGACTACTGCCTCAAGCACCGGCTGCGGGAGGAGCACGACTGCAAGAACAAGGTGCCGATCGGGGCGCGGCCCGCGCAGTTCGACGCGGTGGCCGAGCAGACGAAATCCGCGTTCGCGCGCCTGAAGGCCTGGGGCGCGGCGAAGAAGGAGTCCGCGAGCCGCACGCTGCCGAAGCCGAGACCCTCGACGGCGTCCGCGCGCATCGTCGCCGTCAACAACCTGAAGAAGAGCGCCAAGGGCGACGCGAAGCTGCCGCCCGAGAAGAGGGTGTACCTGTACGTGGAGGCCGAGGCCGAGACTACGACGGCCAAGACTTACAAGGGCGCGTTTTTCTATTCAAAGGACTGGGTCGTCGGTAGGGTGCTGGATGCCGCGGCCAAGAGCCTCCAGATCGAAAACGTCAACAACCAATCCTCGCAGGAGAGGGACAAATTACGGGTATTCCATGTCGAGGGCGGACGGGTGTTGGAATTCAACGAGAAGGTCGGTTCCGCGCTCGTGAGCGGTAACACGATAGTATTGCTGCGAGGCGTAGGGCCACCGCCGGATTTGATCGAGATGTAAACGAGATTTCATGAGGCATGATGGGCTGCATTGAGAACGGCGTTATTAGACATTGCATTTGAAGCGGAGATACCATAGCAGGGAGTAGGGGAATCGATGAGGTGAAAGTATTTTCATGCATTGATATGGGCATAGCGTTCAAGTATAATATACAGCTTCTACATCTGATGTTGGCTTCGTGATGATATCTTATCACACATAACTCCGTGGAGTAGAGACATCCCAATCCTAATTTTAACATTCGTAATCTTATAATTCCTTCTCTTTCGGTTGCGTCTTTGGTCTTTGATTCAAAGCTGCTTCTCGGCCTGTCGACGGAGCTTCGCCTACGTAATCATGACCGCCGTACATCGCGAAACCCGTATGGAACAGCCACTCGACCGCCGTCTCAACCGGCTTATCAAATAACCTGGGCAGCAGCGGGACAACGGACATACCGAGCCCTATAGGTCCCCATACTCTGAGCCTCTTGTTCTTCACATCCTTCATAGCCCTGCTCGAGTACTTCACTACGCTGTGGATCGTAAACGCGGGAAGACCCATGGAAGCGAGGCTCTGGAAAATGCCTCGCTGAACCATGACGGTTCTGTAATCTTCCAAGGGTGAGATCACACCGGGTTGGGCGTCGGCGGGTGCCGGTATCGACAAGCCGGTCACTCTCTGTTGTTTATCCGAGAGCACTAGCTGCGGGTTCAGGATGCGCTGGTTCTGCCAATACGACTTGTAGCCCTCGTACGAGACGTCGCCGAGAATGTACGCCCACGACACGCCGTATGCGCTTCTCACCAACCACGGATGCGCGACTGGCCTGAAAGATTCGCCTATATCTGAGGTGTACGCTACGTATCGGTGGGCCGAGAGCATGATGGTTCGCAGTCTGTTAGCGTACGCGGCATATCGGACGTTGGATTCGGTGGAATCGGGTGCACTGGCAGGTGGCGCGTTAGCCCAGCTGTAGCGTTAATAATAGGTCTCGCGACAACCTACTAGCCCTCTACAAGCTCGTCGAAGAAGTTATCGTCCTTGTCTGACTTGTCCACGATACTCTGCAGTCCCTTCGGTAGATCTCGCCGGTCCGGCAGTTTGTTGGGATCGAACTGCGTGGCATCGTTGCGCGGATCGATCTTGGTTGCCTGCGCCGGCGGGGCGTCCGAGGGCTTGTCCTTGGGAGCTTCGGGTTTGTCTGGTCCTTTCCCCCATAACATCTTGGCCGTATACTATCTGCAGTGATTATGTAGAAAAGGTGAGTTAACGGAAGAAGAAATTCTCGGTCGCAACCGAAATACGATTCAGGAGGACGGTTTATGGCGGGCTTAGGGAAAGGAAGGAAGCTTGCGACGAATCGAGTCTTAATGTTAGTGACGTCGCTAGCTTATCGGGATTCAGGCTTGTCACTTCCCGTGAGCGTCCCAAGAACCTTGGGGTGGGGTCTGGCCCGGGCGTGCCGGGATATTCCAGTGGACACACCTCGGCAGCAGTAACACAGTTCTGTCGAATCAGAGGGTGCGCCTGTGTGTACTCAGGGACCCACTAAAACTAAGCCCATCTCGGCTAGATTCAGATTGGGGATTTCAACTCGGAGCTTCTAAGGGCTTGAGAGTATTATTTTGACAGCTTCACACTTCGGACTCCCTTTGTCGTCATCGTCATCGTCCATTCGCCAACCAATCCTACCTGAACCTATTCGCAAGCGGTCAATTCGCAAATACCATCATTATGGTTTCTTACTACACTGTTTTCGGCCGCCAAGTCGGCTCTCACTACGTAGGTCGCCATGAAAGATCTCTCAACATCCATGTTTCCTGCGGAATTCCGTGCTAATTGCCTCCATTCTACAGCTTGCGATGGCCGTTCTTGCTGGTCTGTTCGGCGGTACCTACGCCAGTCTTAGCGGTGGCAGCAAGAAGCCCGCCCAGATCCCTCCTATCAACGCATCCACCCCTGACGAGGCCGATTTCATCCAGTACGCAATACCCCGGATATCCCGCGACGAATCAATGCTAATGGCCACAGAAATTTCTTGAAGCAAGCCGACGCCGATGAGAAGAAGGCGAAGCACTAGACTTGGTTAGACGTTAAATCGACCTGAGAGATTGGTCGACTGTACATATTAGACATGGTCACAATGAGAAGCAGCCTATGAAGGAGTATTGGCATCTACCGCAAGCTCTCCTATTATACGAAGAAATCCAGCCGTGATGTATTTTAGGGAATATGTTACGATCGCCGTATACTCGGTATCAGAATTCGATTCACCAGTGCACTTGTTGAAAATTTCCTTGCTCGAACTCCCAAAAGGTTCCTGACGGTATCTCAAAACGCCTTGACTCTAACAACCTCGCAGTGACTTCTGCTCCTTCGAAAGGATCTTTGAACCCCCTGAAATTGTTGAAAGCGGTTTTGCAGTGACCCGGGATCCCCGCCCAGAACGTGATTCTGTCCATTTCCTTGGTCGCTTCAAATTCGGCATTTCGAAACTCGATAGTTAACGAGATTGAGTGCTGCTTGGAGCAATCATACACCCACTGTTGCGTAGGTGGCATCTTGGAATTTTCTTAGCATGTGATCCCTGAAGACTTGACGTGGTAGCAAGCACCCTACTTCAATGGACTCGTTTCTACTCAGGCCTCCTCGAGCGCTGGAGATCATGATCACCCTTCCCCATTCTGCCTTGCGAAGGAGTGGCAAGAACGCTTTGGTAACAAGGACTTGCGATGTTACCAAACAGTCGAAGCCTTATGCCCAATCCTCTCGAAGCTCTGTTAAATCATCCGACTTTGGACGAGAGACCGCGCCGGCGTTGTTGACCAGAACTAACTCCATCAGCATCGTCAAGGGACATGGGTATAGAGGGGTAGGCTACTTACCGTCAAGTTTTCCGTACCTTTTCTCGACAATCTATACAGCAGCTTTGATACTCTCATCGTCAGTAATAATGATCTCGAGGGGCCCAAGCTTTGCTGGGACACCCAATTCTTTAAGTTCTCTAATAGGCTCCTCGGCTCTTTCGATAGAGACTAATACGGTAACGTCGTGAACCCGAGTTCCTACTGCTTGGACTATGGAATTCCCAATGCCACGGTTGCCGCCTGTCACTAAGATGATAGTCATCTTGATTTACCTAGGTTTAAATACGTCTGAGGATAGGGGAGAAGTTTAAGAACTATAAAAATACTCGGGCACTCCCAACAGATCTATAGGCAAGTTGTTATGCTTGTATGATTGATTACACTGAATTATCGGCGTCAAAAGCATCATTACATGGGGTTGATATGTGATACAGTGCTCACTGTCGGTTGCACACTATTACAACACCGAGCCTTTTTGTGAACATTCGACTCTTGGATTAAACCCAGACCATACTATATAGTATGCTCGGTCTCTATATAGCTCTATGCAATTCTCATTTCTCATTTCTGTACCTGTTGGGCTACAACTTGAAATAAGGTTGGTACCTGACAGTGAGGGTAGTTCAGTCTTGGCACGGTAATAAAATATAGCTTGCATCACCATTCTAACGGCAACTTCGAAGTTGCCAACCTACCTTCTAACCTCTTCTAACTGAGCACTATTGCACCACAGTTTTAGATACATGTGTATACCTTATAATCGATGATTGAAATCTATAGATACCAAAATGACATCCCTAGCAAAGACCGGCATAAAATTGTCCGCAGTACATACCCAAGTAAGCTATCTATCATTACACACCCAACCAATTACTTCTAGCTCATTGTAACACTCGTAGATTGAGGATCTAGGCCCAGGATTTCAACCAAGCGCGTTAGTTCTCACTTCTGCTACCAGGTTCTTCTACTGATTGTCCACAGTAAACTACCACCCAATTCAAACAACATCGCCGTGAAACAGTATCATCCAGACTTCGAAAAGGTTACCGGCTCAGAATCGGGGGTTTCATTACTGCTCTCTTCAGATGACTCATCAAGAAATCCCCTTTTTCGCAATGGCTGTGTGTATGTACCAGAGAGAGACGAGCTCTATGTCATGTCGGACCTTCTGCAGTCCACTAATAGTTCGGCACTACCGACGATTCTAATATCACAAATCTCCCTCCGACGCGAATTAGACAATCCGCAACAGCCCATCCGCGCGGTTGAATGGTTGAAGCTCCGGCCACCGCAGAGCATGCCTATGCCCGCCGGCGCGTGTCTTGTTAGGGGTGGTATCTTGTACTGCTCGCAGGGTACGCTAGCTTCCGATACTGGTGGCCTTTGGTACATGCCGTGGAGGAAAGCTCCGGTTCCCCTTCTTACTAGCTATTTCCATAAGCCGTTCAACTCGATCCAAAACGTTGTTCGGGATAGCGAGGGCGGCTTGTGGTTCACGGACGCCTCCGTCGGCTTCGAGTTAGATATCAGATCTAAACCTAAATTACCAAACCAGGTCTATCGAGTCGATGGAAACGGTCACAACGTACGCGTCGTCGCGGACGGGTTCGGTAGACCGATGGGTATTGCACTGAGCCCGGACGGCAGCACGTTGTACGTCACTGACACGGAGGCAATGCGCCCCGACGGAAATACGGACCCTACACGGTGAGTATATATACGATAGTCGCTCATCCAGTTAGAGATTATTTTCATCCCTCTAACACACATACGCCTAGGGCTGCAACAATCTATGCTTTCGACATCACGCAGAGGTTTGGCTCATATTTCCTAATCAACAGGCGTGTATTCGCCTACGTTAGAGATGGCGTGCCTATGGCAGTGATATGCGATGACGCTGGGAACGTGTATACCGCGTGCGGGGACGGCGTCGAGGTCTGGAGCCCCGGAGGTATAGCACTTGGATTGATCGAGGTGCCCGGTTAGTTGAAACATATTACCTTCTTGCCTTGGTTCCTTTTCCTACAGAAATACAATCTAGATAAACCCTTTTATTTTATCATATAAACGTTGCTAATCCTCATGCAGGTGGTTGTACGAGCCTGTGTTTTGGGCGAAAGGGGGAGCTCTTCATTGGTGCTGGACAGCGCCTATGGCTGTTTCGGCTACAGCAACAAGAAGCTACATAGTTTAAGCTCGTCGAATAAATGTCCCTAGATCGGTAAAGATGAAGAAGATATGTGAGTTAAGAATTCATTCTATTGTTTCTTTAGACGAGATCCTAAGCTCTACGTGATTTGAAAGGAACTGTTGAATGGAATTGAAGGCGATATATGGCTCTTTGGAGTCACTCTATATATATCATACATCTTCTAAGCAAATATCCAACGCTGTGTTAACTACTGATTTAGGTGCCCAAGGGTTGTGACTACTTGTAGCAAAGAACAATAAGAGGATGCTCATTGTAACAACTCATCTTATAATATCTATTTACACTTACATGTTTTCGACCTCTTACAATAGTCTCTATCACGGATTCCATATCTCCCCTCGTGGAATGAGGAATAATACTCCTTGGTCAGGGACATTACACAAATTATTCGATATCACTTGCTAGCGAATATGTTGTCACCCTCTTTCTATAGCTTCTAATTAACTTGCAGTCGAAATGCTATGGTGATACATATTACCCCCTATATTATTTTATATTTTACATCAGCTAATTATCACCTGAAGAGTGACGTCGCACACGGATTGATACGCTACTTCCTCGGTGGATTTAGCGCCCTTCAAGCTTTATCGCTTATCTTCCATCCCTAAACCCCGCTGTCGCTGGCTTATCACCGGTCGTGCTACCTCCATCATCAATATTCTGTTTCATTCTTGAAGCTCCATTCTTTTAATCCAGCCGTCGGCTGTCGTGCAACTTACCCTTTTCTCGTGCTCCCGAGCCATGTGAAGCTTGCAATATGGCATATATAGCGCCTATCCACCGGCCCAACAGCGTTCGTCACGCATTGCGTGTCAACCTGTTCCCTAACGAGGACGAGTGCTTGATTATTGCGTAAGTAAAACAAGAGCATGTGTAGCGCTCGACAAACGAGGCAAATACTGATATTCTATAGCAAAACGAATCGCCTGGAAATATGGAAGCTCGAGGAGACCGGCACCTTGGTGCATACGGACACAAAGGCTGTCAATGGTACCGTCTCCATACTACAGAAGCTACGCCCTCGGGATTCAGAAACCGACCTGGTCTTTGTTGGAACCGACCGATTTCACTACTTCACATGGGGTTGGAATGCTACAGATGGAGGCCTCGATACGGTTGATTCGTTCTTCGATATCCACGAGAAGCACATGAGAGATGCTCAGAGCCAGGACATGTGCGCTGTCGATCCCACTGGACGGTTCATGGTAGTTCTTCTATGGGAGGGAGTCATCAATGTGCTGCGCATGCACACGGTCAAGAGCAAGAGGCAGAATGTACACTGGATGGACCAAATACGAGTTTCCGAGCTCTTCATCAAATGCGCAACCTTCCTACATGTCGAAACCGGCCACCCCAAGATCGCATTCCTATATCAAACCCAAACCGATATCCCCGATTCCCAACTTGTCACCTACCGTCTAACGGCCGATGATAAAAACACAGAGGTGTCCCGATTTGAAATTCGGGATCAGGTCGACCGTATGGAGATTGAAGACCCTGGCGCTTCTATGCTAATACCCGTGGGCAGGGGTGAGGAAGACCAGAAACGCTACATAATACGAAACGCATCTACTGCCCGAGCCCAACTCGGCGGCTTGATCGTCGTTGGTGAGACACGGCTGCTATACTACGATGATGCCGCCAAGACAAAGGTCGAGGCCGGTCTACAAGAATCTTCCATCTTTGTAGCTTGGGCCGAGTATGATGTTTCGCACTATTTCATAGGGGACGACTATGGAACCATGTGGCTACTCGAAATTCTCTTGGATGGCGCTGTGGTAACTGGTCTACAGATGACGAAGATCGGAACGACATCAAGAGCCAGCAGCCTCGTCTATATGGGCAACAACGTCCTGTTTGTTGGATCGCATTATGGCGACTCCCAGGTTTTCGAATTTGACCTCGGCAACAAATTGCTGTATCAGATACAGACCTTGAACAGCATCGGTCCAATATTGGACCTGAATATCATGGATATGGGCAATCGCGAAGGAGAAGGGCAGACAACCAACGAGTACTCGTCAGGTCAAGCACGAATTGTCACTGGCAGCGGTGTTTACAAGGACGGGAGTTTACGGAGCGTACGGAGCGGCGTTGGATTAGACGATCTCGGAGTTCTTGCTGACATGGAGAACGTTCGAGCGTTGTTCTCCCTGAAATCATGTGGCACGTCTAAGAGCGATACGTTAGTCGTCTCATTCTTAACAGAAACCCGAATATTCACATTTAGCCCAGGCGGAGAAATCGAAGAAGTCGAAGAATTTAGTGGGATGATTTTTAGGGAGCAGACTCTTCTGGCTCGAAATCTACCGAACAATCGACTTCTCCAGGTCACGACGACAAGCGCACTGCTCATCGATTTGGAGAGCGGAGTGGTCGTATCGAGTTGGAGGCCGGCCGAAGGACAGATAACCAACGTAGCGGCAAATGACCAGTGGATCCTCCTCTCGGTCGACGGAAGAGTTCTCTTGTCGATACAGATACAACAGGATCTGGTGCGGGTTGAGCAGAATGATCTCGAAGAGAAAGACCAAGTCGCCTGTGTCCACTTGCCTCCGGAATACCTCAATTTTGGCGTGATTGGTTTTTGGAAATCGGGCACAATATCTATCGTCGACCTGAAAACCTTGCAGTCTATCCACGGAGAAAACTTACGACGGAAAGATGACAACGCTTCCATACCTCGAGACATTGCGCTCGCCCAGGTTCTTCCTCCGCACTTAGGTGGACCGACGTTGTTTGTGGCTATGGAGGATGGCTTCGTCATTACTTTCAACGTCTCTAAGACTGACCTCGCTCTGTCTGGGCGCAAGAGTATAGTCTTGGGAACGCGACAAGCTAGATTGCAATTACTTCCTCGGGCTAGTGGGATCTACAATGTGTTTGCTACGAGCGAGCATCCTAGCCTAATCTATGGAGCTGAAGGCAGGATAGTCTATTCGGCAGTCACAGCGGACGATGCAACCTGCGTATGCCCGTTCGATTCTGAAGCGTATCCCGACTCCGTTGTTGTTGCAACTGAGAAAGAAGTCAAGATATCCTTAATAGACACAGAGCGCCGCACACATGTACAGCCCCTACCCATGGGCGAGACCGTTCGACGCATAGCGTATTCCCGCACCGAACGAGCCTTTGGTTTAGGCTGCATCAGTAGGCAGGTAATAAACAATGAGGAGGTCATCACCAGCTCATTCAAGCTGGTAGACGAGGTGGTACTGAAGCAGCTTGGAGACGACTTTATTCTAGACACCTCACCTAGAGTCGAAATGGTCGAAGCCGTAATTCGAGCCGAGCTTCCGGATTCGTACGGAAACCTAGCCGAACGATTCATCGTCGGTACTTCCTACATCGATGAAGAGCAAAGCACGGCACCGCAGGATACTATCAGAGGACGGATTTTGGTTCTCGGTGTTGATAAGGGGGCTCCCTATCTAGTCAGCAGTCGAAACCTGAAAGGTGCCTGCCGATGCCTCGGGGTGATGGATGACATGATCGTTGCAGCCTTAGCGAAGACAATCATATTGTATTCGTACACCGAGACGTCATCTACGTCGGCAGAGATTAAGAAACTCGCGTCGTATCGGTCAGCCACGTATCCTGTTGATTTGGCGATCGAGGGCAACATCATCGCAGTGGCTGATTTGATGAAATCTATGACCTTGGTTGAGTATAAGCCACCCATAGATGGTCAACAGGCTAGCCTCGTGGAAGTATCAAGACACTACGAAGCGATCTGGGCCACTGCCATATCCCACGTGAACCAGGAATCGTGGCTAGAATCAGACACCCAAGGAAACTTATTGGTGCTGAGGAGGAACACAACTGGTGTTACGGCACAGGACAAACACAACATGGAGGTCACCAGCGAGATCAACCTGGGAGAGATGGTGAATAGGATCCGGAAGGTCACGGTTGATAGCAGTGAAAATGCCATCATTATTCCACGGGCATTTCTCGGCACGGTAAGTTCAACAAGTTTTGTCTATGAAAGAATGCCGCTAATACCCGTGTCCACAGACGGAAGGGGGTGTCTATCTATTCGGACTCGTTGCACCGGATTACCAAGACCTACTGATCCGATTTCAGAACAGGCTAGCTGACGTGGTGGAGACGACGGGTAGCATCCTCTTCTCGAGATACCGATCTTTCAGGACTGAAGAACGCGAGTCGGATGGACCATTCCGGTTCATCGACGGGGAGTTTCTTGAGCGATTTCTGGACATTGACGAAGAGAGACAGACAGAGGTCTGCGAGGGATTGGGTCCCGATGTCGAAGCGATGCGAAATCTGGTTGAGGAATTGAAACGAATGCATTAGATATACTTGACATTAGGGCATCTTTGCATATCAGCCTGGCCCGGCTTAGGACTGTAGCTAGGAGTTATGAGTTCGTGGATTGCGAGATACAACGAACTACTTGGCTGGTCTTAACGCCACAGCTGAGTGAATCAGGAGTCACTTCGCATGAGGTCCTGGTCCCTGCTGGTCTGGAATATCGAACGAACTTGGAAATGTCCATTAATTCTTAAATTCTTTTCTTAGAGTGTTTCTTGCGACGTCACTCACTCCACCATTATAGAAGTCACGTGATAGTATATATGCCTTAGTCAGCTCATACTATGGTATAATATCGGGCTAACCCGAAGTATTGAGCCAATCATTCCACACCAATTTCAGAGCTCTTGGGGGAATTTTGCCCAATTGCAGCAGGCTTTAGCTTGGAAACATTGCCGAACTCTTGACAGCGAAAGCGAAAAAAAAGACCTCAACCTCACGACTCTCCTACGACGACCAATTGATCCCCCACAACGTCATGGCACCTCTCACAATCGCTTCCCGCGCCCTCGCGCGTGGAGTATCGAGATCCTGCACCCGCGTAAATGCCGTCCGCGCCCTAAGCACGTCCACCCAGCTCAACGATGCCGCCGGCTCCTTCTCGAGCCCCTTCAAGGGCGAGTCCAAGTCCACCAAGATTCCAGACTTCAGCCACTACATGAACAAGAACAGCGCCAACACGAACCTGATCTTTTCGTACTTCATGGTCGGAACTATGGGTGCCATCACCGCCGCTGGTGCCAAGTCGACCGTCCAAGGTATGTTGCGCACAGTGAGGAGGACAACTTCCGGAACTTGGCCGCACCCGGCATAATCTTATATCGTTGATGCCAATCGCATCTGTGGCTCAATCGGACATGTCTAACGTTCTACCTCGAATCTAGAATTCCTCAAGAACATGTCCGCGTCTGCCGACGTCTTGGCCATGGCCAAGGTCGAGGTCGACCTCAACGCTATCCCCGAGGGCAAGAACGTCATCATCAAATGGAGAGGAAAGCCCGTCTTCATCCGACACCGTACCGAAGAAGAGATTAACGAGGCGAACTCGGTTGAAGTTTCATCGTTAAGAGATCCCCAAGCCGACGAGGACCGTGTTCAGAAGCCTGAGTGGCTGGTCATGTTGGGTACGATTGATTTATTTCCCCCCAGTCCGTCCGTCAACGGCATCATACTACCTACGGACCATCTACAGGATCGATGAGCATGACTAACATGAACTACTTGATATAGGTGTCTGCACGCATTTGGGATGTGTCCCTATCGGAGAGGCGGGTGACTTCGGTGGATGGTTCTGCCCTTGCCACGGATCCCACTACGATATTTCCGGCCGTATAAGGAAAGGACCTGCTCCTCTCAACCTCGAGATCCCCTCGTACGAGTTTCCCGAGGAAGACATGTTGGTGATCGGTTAAAGCGCGCTCGTTGTACAATTACATCCTACTAGACTGGCGGTTCATGCCTTATTTTTTCGTCGTCGAGCTGGGCAGGATAGACGTAATGGCAAGATCGTGAGGTTCATGGCATTCATTAGAAGTTCCCTAAGGCGTTGCCCAACTGTACAAAACAAACCAAAATTCGCCATACTTAACAAGCATCACCAGTGCCTAAAATCGGTTCTCGTCCCGCGTTGTTAAGCCGGTAGAATCCTTCCCATGCGCTCGAATAAATCATCAAGATGCCTAGCTCACGTAAAAATCTATCTAGGTAGTTTATCATAGTTTCGAATTGACGAGCTGAAAAGACCCTGTCATCGGGGCTAATCTAGACGCCGAATCTCGTGATCCACTGGCGCCACTGAAGAATCTCCGTGAGGCAAGGGTCTCTACGTCTCAATTAGTCTTCGCCTGCACATTCTCACACTAGAAGAATATGAAAATTCCATGCAAACAATCGATAGAATCAAGCCGTGTGGTAGGTTCTCAAATCCGGGACGGGTCAATATATTACTCTCTAGGCTGAAGAGGACTAGGCGAGCATCCCACGACGATCATTAACAAAAAGGCGATACTGCATCTGTCAGAATTCAGAACCTTGAAACCTGTTCGGACGAGGCGATCACTCGGGTTTTAAAGAAGGGTCAGACGATCGAATAGGCAGATAGGTACCTACGGTGCTGCCTGTATTATATGTACATTAATAATGCCAGCTGCCGAATCTTCATGCGGTAACGATCTGATATGGGACGTCCCAAGCATCGGGTACCGCACAACTTTATTTGCTGGAGTGTTACAGCCGTGCCATGACATGATCTTATGAATGGAACCATATCCAACATCATAAGGTACATCCTAAGCCCGGGGAACTTCGCTGCCGGGCGGCAACGCGTATTCTGGACTTGGCGTCGTCGCAGGGGAGATTTCGTTATACGCCTAGGGCTTCGGCATATCTTCGAACAACATTCGTTGGCATGTCGCCGTGAATTTCTTAGGGATATGTGTAGGTAAATTGATGTTAGCACAGGACGTGTTCGTCTGGTCTTGTGTGAATGAAGCCCAGTTTTCTACGATCTAGGCTCGGTTAGCCCCGAATTGTCACCAAAATCTATCAGGAAATGCTCTGCATGGTCCTTGCCATCCACATGGTGTCTGGATCCTGAAAGCAGAGATGCGTATGGAGGATGACCACAAGGTTAATCACCGTTCAGGCGCTGTCGTCCGAAGAAATGTCCCTACCCGAAGTTGGAGTGGAGTTGAGCCTCGAAGGCGATCCAAGTGGCGCCAGGGGTTCCTCTCGCGTGTCACTCCACCCAATCACGACCCCTGCGACCCCCGGACGCGGGCTCGATCACTTTGAGACACTTGGGGTTGGATGGTCAGTCTCATCCCGACTTCAATAAGTCTCGAAACCGAAATTGAGCGCTATCGAACGGGGGCCAGAGTCCACTTGCCATCCCGACATTTGCCAGCGTCGTCGATTGACTGCCCAGGATAGGAAAATGGCCCCTGCTATCCACATTCAGGCCTTTCATGAGCTGAGGGCGAGGGGGGGGGGGGGGGGGGGGGGGGGGGGGGGGGGGGGGGGGGGGGGGGGGGGGGGGGGCGCGCGGGGGGGGGGGGGGGGGGGGGGGCGCGCGGCGGGGGCGGGCGCC